>VZQC01014537.1:4564439-4643560 GCA_009823505.1 Rhizomys pruinosus
ATGATCTGGGATGGGTAGGGGTGGGGTCGGGGGAAGGGAAGGGGATATATGCCTGAACTGAATTGGAAAGATGTATGAAATACACAAAGCATCAATAAAAAAAATGTGATGTGTAAATACTACACAGTTTGTTTTCAGAAGATACAATTTTAGTATAGGTGTGATGTATTAGGCTGGTGTAACAGCCTTTCTGGGTGCTTAATGACCATACTTAATACTTAATACTTTTGGCTGAGGGTCCTAAGGAATAACTTTGTTCCTTGCCCTCAGAGGTCAACTAAGTCCCAGGGGACTATGCATGGGGACATCTCTTGAAATGTCCTACAAATGTGGGTCACCAGTCTTCCTGTGCAGAGAGGTCTTGGAGATCCACTAATGGGACTTCAGCCAGTGTCCAGCCTATAAAGAGGAAAGTCTGCTCATGGTTCAAAAAGAGTAGCCTGGTCTAGCAAGACCTAACTGTGTCCTCGAGTGGATGGAACTGGTGATTGAAAAGCCAAAAGGAGCCAGAGGGTCCCCCCTCTCAAAAAAAAAAGTGACCCTTGAGGACCAGATCCTCAACTGACATTGAGAAAACAAAAACCTAGGTTAATCTGGGCTAACTGTGTGGCCTTAAGCATCCAAAAGGAAAGTATAACCAGAAATAATCAGTAAGGTCTGAGAAATTGTACTTCAGATATAAAAAACCTGAGAATCCTCCAAACTTTCAATGCCAGATGGGGACTACTGAGATATCCAACTTGTGGACTGAGCGGCTACTAGGATTTCAGCCTCTTCAGAGTGCAGACTGCTGTTGTTGGACTACCCAGGCTGTGTCATGGAGGCCAGTGCAGGAAGATCAAGACAGGACACATGCTTGCTGGACCTCATTTGAGTGACCATGGCAGGGAGGGACCCCAGTGTGGAGCATGGGGCAGGATTGATGGTTGGTTGGGCTTGCCAAGGAGGAATCTTCAAGCACTTCCTTGGGGAAAACATGCTATCTTTTGGAGGAAAAAGATTATACTTAGCAGTTAAAAATAATTTGTACGGGGCTGGACATTGGGATGGCTCAATGATTAAGAGCACCAACTGCTCTTCCAGAGGACCGGGTTCCATTCCCAGCACCCACATGGTGGCAAAGAACTGACTTTAACTCCAGTTCCAGGGGAATCTGATGCTCTCTTCTGACCTCCATGGCATTGCATGACACGGGTGCACAAACCTACATGCAGACAGTATATTCATACACATAAAAAATAATAAATTAATTAAAAACATTTTGTAAAATATTTGACACATGCTACAACCATTCATAATTTATCCTTATGTAATCCTATAGTGTGTTCTATCATATAGGAATATTAATATGCATATTCTAATAAAAAGATAATGTAAAGTTATACTTCTTTTTACCTGCATACATCTTTACTGTTAAAATGTGAATCTCTAAATGTGTTTTGGAATTGATCTATAGGTTATTGTTAGATTTTGTAATTTTGATTTATCTGTGGAGTGTATATATGCATATTTTGGAATAATATAAAATCAAAGGGAACAAAAAAAGAGAGAGAAAAACCTATTTAAAAACCGACCAAAAGAGTAAACATACATCAAAAGGTTATAAAAGACTGAGAAAAAGGTGCATGACAGGACTTGTGTATGACAGAATCCATGAGCTCTGACAGGAGGAGGGTAGCATGAGGGATGGGCATGGATGGGGGAATGAGTCAAAGCAGACAGGACATTCATACACATTCAAAAATAAATAAATACAATTTAAAAAGGAAATGTATGAAATGCACTCAATAAAAATTAAAAAATTAAAAAAAAAGAATTGGGCCATTGACAGAGTAGTGAAATATTATCTCACAACTGAACTGATCACTTCCAAAAAATGATAGTAATATTGACAGAATCAGGGACCTGTCAAACTGATTTGTGCAAACACCACCTGAGGTGGGGCAAGCTGACATTGTGTGTATCCTGATGTCAGTATAGAAAAATATAACAAATTTATTGGATGTATTGTTACATACAAGTAGCTCAGGACACATGAAAAAAATTTGGATGACTGCAGTTTGAGTGACAGTTTATAGAATGACCTGTTGTAAAACAACAAAGTAATGAAAAATAGAGAAAAACTATGGAAGCAATTCATCTTGAGAGATTGCAACTAAGTGAAATATGTCACAATAATTTGAGTCTTGTTTCAGAATGGGGAAACTTTATTCTATTTATTGTGGGTAAAATTAAATGGGGATCTACATGTCAGTTGATAATGTTCTTCCTGGTTGAATTTTATTTTAGAAAACAGGGTTTTCATTTATTTTAAATATATTTTTTTTATTTTTTTGAGAATGTCATTCAATATATTTTGATCATATTCAAACTCCTTCAGAGTTATCAATTTGAATAAATGACACTTAAGTAATTAGAGGTATGGAAAGTAGATTGACCTGTGGCTAAAATGATCAAATACACTAAACTGTTACCAATTATTATAAGTGAAAATATTTCATGGTGTTTTTTTTTCATTTTTCTAATAGATATTCTGGTATTATCACATAAATAGAAAAATAAAACAACTGATTATCAGTCTCCTGATGATTTGGTACATGACAAGTCAAGTGTAAAGTATGTGAAAGTTAACAGTGATGTTGTAAATCTACCCTTTTGAGCCCCCTCGTTCTTAATCTAGGAGTGTCATCATCATCACTCTGTAGATACTTACACTCCAGTTCTGAAAGAGTGACAGTGTTTTAATAAAATGGTAAATCTGATGTTTGTTCCAGCTTTTTATGTTGATTAAAAGGAAATGTCATTAACTAGATACTCAAACAGGCCAAGGTGCAGAGAATAAGCCGCTGAAGATTGCTCTTTGTAAATGGGATCCTTTATCACACTACCTTCTCCCAAGGCTCAGTGTAATCCCAGAAGAAGAGGCAGAAAGATTGTGACTTAAAAGTGGCAGATCCCCCGGGAGAGACCCCTGAGGACTAGATACTCAACTGACCTCAAGAAAATAAAAATCTTGGTTAATCTGGGCTAACTGTGTGGCCTTAAGCATCCCAAAGGAAATAAAACCAGAAATAAATAATCAGTAAGACCAGAGAAATTGTACTTCAGATATAAAACTTGAGATCTTAGTAAAAACACAAAAAGAAAAAAAGAGCACTGCTTTTTGACCTGTCTTCAATTCTTCCTGGCAAGTGCATCTACTCCGTGGCTGCCACAGCTTTTGCCACTCTTCAAAGACATGAGACACAGATTTTTTTTTTAACCTTCCAAGATGGAATGAAGACTCATGTCTCTCCAAGAATCCTCCAAAACTTCAATGCCAGATGGGGACTACTGAAATACCCAGCTTGTGAACTAAGCAGCTAAGAGGATTTCAGCCTGGTCAGAGTATAGACTGCCATTGTTGGACTACTTGGGCTGTATCATACAGGCCAGAAAAGGGTAATCAATACAGGACACATGCTTACTGGACTTCATTTGGGGGACCATGGGAAGGAAAGACCCCAGTGTAGAGCAAAAGCACAGGATTGATGGTTGTTTGGGCTTGCCAAGAAGGAACTTTCAAGCACTTCCTTAAGGAAAACATGACATCTTTTAGGGAAAAAAAGTCCTCCAATTCAAGTGATATTTTATATATATATGCAAGTTAGTAAGAACAGCAACAACAAAAGAACTCGAGAAAAAAAGGTGGCAGATGATGGTATTAAAACAGTTTTTTTCAAGACACAGTAGGTAACTTTCACATATGAACTCACAGTCATTATGATACCATGCACAACACCAGTGCACACTCAAGTCACACAAAATCCTAGCATGGAACAGAGGAGGAGAGCATAGAGCCACATACCTAGCTGAAGAGGAAATGACCACGATAGCACCTGGAGGTGGAGAAAGAGCTTTGTTTAAGCATGCATGCTTTGTGCAGCCCCTATGGAAAGCATGGTGGAGAATTCTTGAAAGACTAAAAATGAGCCTGCCATTTGACCAATTATGCCTCTCCTAGGTAAATACCCAAGTTATACATCCTATAGCAGTTCTATTTGCACAGCCGTGTTTATTGCTGCTCTTTTTACAATAGCAAAGAGCTGGAAGGAACCTACATGTCCCTCAACAATGACTGGATAATGAAGATGTGATACATTTATGCAATGAAGTTTTGTGCAGTAGTGAAAAAGGATGGCTTAATGAATTTTGTAGGCAAATGGATGGAATTAGAGGCTGTTATGCTGAGTGAGGTGGCACAGACTCAGGAAAACAAATGACATATATATTATTCTCTATTTGTGTTTTTAACACCAAATCTCTATATGTAAATTAAAATGAATAACCTGGCAATAAAGATAACATCAAAATAATTGTTATTGACATAGGTATACCTTGAAATATATCTCTATTTTTTCACATCTTAGATTTAAGACATTGTAAAGATGAGAACAGTTAAGGGATTAATTTCAAGAAAAGTTATTGCCACTTCTATCATATTATGTAATGTTTATAATTAAATTAACTAATGGGACAACAAAGATATAATATTTCAATGTTCTACTAAGCACATATTGTCTTTCCCTACTTACTGGTGGCACTCCTTTTAAACTTGAGGAAAAGTATAATATCCTTAATGTAATCAGGGATACAGAATTGTTGTTAATTTTCAATCCACTCCTGACTTATACTGGAGTCCCAGTCAAAGCTATTAGACTAAATGGACACAAATCTTCTCCGTGTTTCCCTGTATTATATAAGTGATAACTTGATATTTCTTTTCTACATAACACGATAACTTGGCTCATCAAATGCTGGGTTCTACTTCTTTGAACCAGTGGTATGCAGTCCAGAGGGAGAGAGTCTGAAGGGGCGTGGTAAAAACTTTCAGCTTGGTTCCGGTTTATAGGTATGTGATACAACTCTTGCCTTCTGGAAAACTATAAATCAGGGTTTAAGGGTCTGGGAAATAAGAGGCTGCTCTTATTATAGTGACAATTACAAAAACAGAGGAGGAAGGAATATGCCTCCTACCTCCAGAATGCAATTTTACCCTACAGTTAAAGCATTGGGTAGATAATGTCTTCATTGCCAGCTCTAGAGCTGTCAGCTCTACCAGGAGCTATTGGTCAGCTAGGCTTTAAAGCCCCCCCCCCCGTGAAAATGCCAGTTGCCTATAACTTTGGGTGTACATAATAAATGGACAGTAAGACCCTATTCCAGATACAGTGTGATATGAGCATGAAAAAAAAGTTTGTTGAAACCTTGCACTTCAAACCATCAGCTGTTCTTCATGGTCTATGCAAACCTCTAGAAAGCAATGGTCTCAGAAGTTCTACTACAGACTTCTTGTGTACACTTTTACGTGCCAAAGAAGATGCAGTGAAATAGTGGCAGCCTGGTAAATGTACAACCAGAAAGAAAAAAACCCAAATCCTGCTCCTTGGTGCGGTAGGACACAATAGCCTTGGTGCCCCCCGAATGTTAGGAGACTATTAATCACATTCAAAAGCTATTGGCATCCCATTGTCAAAGAGTTATTATGATACCCCAAAATATTCAAGTGTATGAGCCTGTGCCCATAGAGTAACTTGTTATAATCTTTAATATGTGTTACTGTTCGTGCTTTATTACTATAATTAAAAGAAGACAGCTAAATGACCCACCAGTCCATTGCAAACAGAATTTGAACTCTCCCAAAACTCTGACATGCTACCTCAGAGGAAAAAAGTAGATCTTTTTCTGTCACTCTCATTCTCCCTCTGCTTAAAAGCCCAGAAACTCTCACTAAAGAAGTTGGCATATAAGTTTATAAGGACCAAGGAGGGGGGATGAATTGTGAGATCACAGGAAAAGTGGACCGGATTTTTTTAAATTTAATTTTATTTATTTTTATTCTTTTTATTGATGCCTTGTGTATTTCATACATCATTTTCCAATTCAGTTCAGGCATATATCCCTTTCCCTTCCCCCCACCCCACCCCTGCCCATCCCAGATCATGCATTCTGCCGTAACTTTTCTGCATCTTTCTCTGTTTTTTTTTCTTTTGTTTTATTTTCATTTTTTTAACAATAAGTGATAATTTGTGAGTACAAGCATCCTTCATGTAAAACCAATTTGCAAGTAGTTGTGCCCAAACCCACACAGCTCATGGGTCCCACCATCCAGCAGAGGGGGCTTTTATGTTCAATCAAGTTGATCAAATGAGTGTCCAGTCTATATTGTTGTAGTTTCACCATTCACCCCAATCACAGCCCTTACATTCTACCGCGCCCCCTCTTCCACAGATTGTTCCCTAGGCTTAGAAAAGGGGCACAGGTGGATGAGAAGCAAAACAGTCTACTTTCTCTGGAGCTGTTGTCTTCGTCTCTAGTCAATTCTGGCTGTTTTCTTTCATGGGCTGCCAGCTTGTCCAGGCATAACATTTCGATCCTACTAATGAAGCACATGCAATTAGATATACAGGTATTTAAACAGTTCTAATTGTTATGGTAGGTTACTTTGGTATATACACAGATGTTTGGATGGTATGTTAATCCATGAATTACATTTTCTTCTGTTAAGTATGACAGGGTCTTCCTGTGGTTTATAACATCTAACCATTAGAGGATGTAAGCTTGTGGCATAAGCCGTAGGTTATTCCTCCAACGAGAGAGCTAATAGCCAATTAGATTTGGGATATACAGACATATGGCTGCAGCTGCAGTATTTTCAGCCAGGTGAGGTGTAGCTGGTGCTGACGGAGGAGTCTTGCTTGACTCAAAGAGACCTATATTTGCTTTATTGGTTTAGTGGCCTTTGGTAACACTCTCTGGCATTCCAGAGACCATCTGTATACTTGCAAGTGCAATCTCCATACATCTTTCCCATGTTTACATCAGGTCTGGAATCAGATGTGAGCAAATTAGGTTTATATTAATACTCCTTATATTTATTGCTTATGTGTACTACTTACAGGTCAAATAAATAAATTAACAAAGCAAAAGAAATAAAATAAAAACAATGTGTGCCCTGGTAGATACACTATTCTCCAGTGGATGGCCACATTCACAAGGGTATTTGGACAACACAAATTGGATTTTATAGATTTCAATGAAAATGAAGAAGCAAGCATGTATGGATGTGGGAGTAGTTGGAGAAGGGAGAGCGAATATGATCAAAATATAATATATAAAACAAATAATACCAAAGGCTGGAGAGGTTGTTGGAGAAGACTCATTCACTGCTCTTGGGAATGCAAACTCATGCAACCCTTATGGAAATAACTGTGGAGAATGCTTTAAAGGCTCAGAATAAACCTACCATTTGATGCAATCAAACCACTTCTGGGTATGTACTCAGAAGATACATGATATTACACAGATATGTGTGCAACCATGTTTATTGCAGGGCTCTTCACAACATAAAAGAGCTGGAAGCAACCCAAGTGTCCCTCAACTAATGAGTGGATAATGAAAATGTGGTACATGTATACAATGGACTTCTGTGCAGCAGTAAAGAAAGATGACATCTTGAAATTTGCATGTAAATGGATGGAACAAGAAGCCATGATGCTAAGTGAAATAACACAGTCATACAAAGACAAACAGTGTATGGTGTCCATCATTTGTGGATAGTAGCACCAAATCATTATATTTAAGTCAAGCATGATGCTACTATAGATATAGATAGATATAGATATAGATATAGATATAACTTGAGGCTTATGTCTCTATTTTCAAAGTTCCAAGATATATGGAAAGAACCAACCTCTTCTTTGAAAGTACATTAAAACCTACATCAACTTGCTATAAAAATATTACATATAAAATTCCAGAAGAATCAATAAAATCACTCTTAAAAATAAGTATCAATTGATGAGATCAAGATTAAACTGTCTGAAAATGGAAGTCTAATGTCTAAGGAAGGATGCAAAATGCCTATTTTGTTACATAATTCTCTAAATAGTGTGTGCTACTATTTATCAATCTTCAATGACATTTATATAAACATAAACATATTAATGTGCCAATATCTCATTTAAAAAGTGTACAATTTAGCCCATGTAGAACAAACAGCCCCTTAGCTTAATGATATTTAATTTGATGTTCTCATGTATAATTTGAAAATTATCCTCAAAACAGGTGCAAATACCTCTATGCATGTGAAGGTATCTGCCTATAAATAAATGTACACATGTAGATGTAGAGGTACATGCATATTGCTTATGTATTTTTAATAGTAACAAAAATTTACAAAATATCCTTTAATAGGAAAGTGTCTGTGTCTGTAATATAAGAAAGTTGTTGATATAGAATTCCACATTCCAGCACTATTGAATTGTGATAGAGTAGCCAGTATTTTCTATTGGTATTTTGTGGAAAACACCTGAGCATATAATCTTAGGGCTACAGCAAACAGTTCAGGAAGGGCAGAGTGTTTAATCCTTCTCTTTCCTTAGAATAATGTCTTCAAAAATAAGTTAAAACACTGCAAAACATATTATTTTGTAACATAAGAAGGTAGGTTTCTTTGGGCTGAGTAGTAAAAAGCCAAAAACTTCAATTCCACCTAGCTCTCCAGTGATATGAAATATGATGGCTGGCAGGTCGGCAGATGCAGTAAGAATCTGACAGACTTCCAAAAGGGATGGGGTAAGAACAGGATGAGCAAGGATTGCCAATTAACATTTGGTGGTGCACATATTTTGCTTTCCTTCTGGTCAGTAAGGGCAAGTAGACAATGGTGAGACTCACCAATAGATGATTGCTATGAAGGAATTAATTTAAAATAAGTAGAGAGAAATCAGGGATCTGAGTTCAAAACACATTGGAGTAAGAGTAAGTTTAATAAAAATAAAAACATCTTAAAAATGATAAAGTACAGAAACAAAAGAGAGCATATTACTTTGAGATGTTTAAAACCCAAACAATAAACCTGTGCAGAGAAAAATTTTAAAAAGACTGAGAAAAAGATGCAAGACATGTATGGCAGAATGCATGATCTGGGATAGGTAGGGGTGGGGAGGGGGGAAGGGAAGGGGATATATGCCTGAACTGAATTGGTAAATGATGTATGAAATACACAAAGCATCAATAAAAAAATAAAAAAAATAAATAAATAAAATGAAAAGCACAATAAATGTTCAATAAAAATGTTAAAAACAAAAAGAATGAGTCTCTTGGTAGATTGACCAAGCTCCAGTAGATGGGCCCATACCAAAAAGTTTTTTGAGACACGAATTCAACTCTATAGGCCTGAAAATATGTAATATGTGTATGTATATCTATATGTGCAATATATTTTATTTGTATATATAAAAAAAGAAAAGTGAGTGTGTCTAAATTGGACTGAGAAATGATGTATGAAATACACAAAATATCAATAAAATTATTTTATATAAAAATTTTATTTCTGAGGTCAATTACAACCTGCATTTCCACCTTTTCTTCTTCAGTTGCCTTTCTTACTAACTTTTGCCTTCCCTTTCAACTTTAATAACCCTTTTAACCCATGACTCTTTTATCTACACCCTTAAAATATAACAAGGCTGGCGCTGTATCTCAGAGCTAGAGTGGTTACCTTACAAGTATAACCTTGTATGTTCCACCCTTACGACTGCCTATTAGCAACTGATCACTGCTGGAGGAGGGAGAGGTGGTCTTTAACAGACAGATAGGCCAGATAGGCTGACTAGGGTACAGTGGATGAACTTACACTGAGGGACAGCTAGGTCTTAATATATGTGGTAGACTTCAGGAAATCTGTTGGAGTGAATTAAATATCATTAAGATGTATGAAAGGCACAACACTTCAATAAAATACGTATTGTAAAAATTTTTTTAATTGTTATAAAATTGAGAAGATAGCCAAAATTTTACCAAAATTACATGATGCATTATGATAATTACTAGCTCAAAATTAAGGTGATGCATGCTTTATAATAAATAATTTCCAACACAGTGTAGTGTAAACATACACCTGTATTAGAAACATTCCTTCTTTGATATAATGTGATATGAAAAAGTAAATAGAAAAGCATTCAATATCTCTAAACAGCTGCTGTATTTTTTTTCCATTATTTTTTACCAAATCTAAGATTCAGGTAAGCATGGAAAGGCTGACTAATCTACTTTTCTTTTCTTTTCTTTTCTTTTCTTTTCTTTTCTTTTCTTTTCTTTTCTTTTCTTTTCTTTCTTTTTTTCTTTCTTTCTTTCTTTCTTTCTTTCTTTCTTTCTTTCTTTCTTTCTTTTTCTTTCTTTCTTCTTTTTTGATCTTTTTGAGACAGGGTCTCCCTTTAGTCCCAGATGGCCTGGAGTTCACTGTGAAGACCAGGCTGGCCTTGAACTCACAGAGATCCACTCTGCCTCCCAAGTGCTGGGATTAAAGGCATGCACCATCACGCCTGGAGACTAATCTATTTTTCAACTAATATGTAAACATGGTGAATGTCTCTTAATGAATGTCTCCTAACTAGATGACTAGATTTTTTTTAAAAAAAATAATATTTTTTAATATTTAAAAATTAAAAAAATTAAAATCTTGGCAGGAATGCATGCCTCCCTTAATATCAACAGAGATAACATTCTCCCTGCTGATTTTTTTAATTTAATTTTTATTAATGGTTTGTGCATTTCTTACATCATTTTCCAATTCAGATCAGGCATATTTCCCTTCCCCTTCCCCCCCACCCCCACCCCATCCCAGATCATGTATTCTGCCATAACTGTCCTGCATGTCTCAGGTTTTTTTTTTTTTCATTTTTTTAGCTATAAGTGATAATCCATGAGTTTAAGCATCCTTCGTGCAAAACCAATCTACAGACTATTGTGCCCAAACCCCCACAGTCCCACCATTCAGTGGGGGGTGACAGGTTATTTGTTCAATCAAGTTGATCAAATGAGTGTCCAGACTACATCGCTGTAGTTTCACTGTTCACCCCAACGAAATCACTGAGAGGAAAAATCCCCTTTAAGGTACTACTTTCCCCTTGGAAAAGAACCAAGCAGGACATAGAAACTTTTGCTATATGAAGATACAGAAATAAGTGCCAGAAGAATCAGTGACATCTGAGAGGCAATTGACCTTCAAACCATAGCAAAGCCTCAGATGCCACTTTCATGTGACACTGAGGACACCTTCCATAGCACAACCCTCTGATCCCCAAGTTGTTTCATTGCATTTCTATTGAAATAATCACACCTACATTTAATATGATCTTGCAAGGCAATGGAAAGAAAGACTACAAATGCTTTCCATAAATAAGAAATGACTTGACACTCAAGCAATCACCCTACATAAAAGATAGTGGCATTTAGCTATGCTTCAATATAATCAACTATCCATAACACAATTTCAGACAAGGGATAACTCACTCTCTAAAGGGCATGCTGTGAAAGCATGTGGACCCTAGTTCAAGCTTCAGAAACTACATAAAATATCCAGGTGTGACTACACATGCTTTTAATCTCAGAGCTGGGTAACAGAGACAAGTAGACTCCTGGGGCTGACTGGATAACCAATCTAGTCTATGGGGAGAATTCCAGGCCAGTGAGAGATCATTTCCCCAAACAAGGTCAATGACACCTGGCGAATAACAGCCAAGTTTGACTTAAATCTCCAGATGCAAATTAATACCTGTGCATATACCCCTACACACATATGTGGAACCCACACACATGAACTTCCATACACAAACAGTTTAGAAATTCATCATTTTTTAGAAACTGCAAAACTTAAAGTTTTGAAGGAAGTTAGTCCCTTTTTGGAAAAAAAAATCAATCCATTGGCTTATTTCTGATATACAGAAGTAACACTGGTACATAGCCAATAATGTCAGAGGTTGGAATGTGACTTCCATTCGCTCATTCATTTTCCTCTTCATAAACTTCCAGAAAATATGACCTAGTTTATTGCTATGATTGTTATATGAGAGTCATTCCAAGTGAAAATGATCCTCAACTAAAATAATGAGAAATTGTAGGCATCAGATTATATATACTTCAATAAATAACAATTATGGAAAAAATGCTATTTGGCTTTCACAGGTGTCAAAATGAATGGGACTGATATCACATGACTTCGGCCTCCCTTCAGACTTCAACTTGGTCAGCTTGCTTTGGAAATCTTATGGTGGATGTATTTCCACATGGATATGGTGCTCTATCTTAAGATTTATTTTAATAAATGAGCTCTAGGTCCAAGTTACACTGTGATTTTGAATTGATGTTTAAGGAATATCATGTGCTCATGGTCACATGTTTATTTCATCAGTTAAAAAACACAGTCTGGGATCATTTGAATAGAATTGATCTGTCCCCATTGGGCTAGAGTTGAAGCCCATTTAAAGCTCAATAAAGCAAATTGTAATTGTTTCATAAGGCCAAAGTTTGAAGCAGGGGCTGCTTCCCCAAATCTCAGAAACAGGAATATACACTGTTCTAAGCTATTAGGTTTGAGTTGATTTCTTACATAGCATAATTGTGGACGTAGCTGACTATGTAATTAACTAGCTTTTACATTCCCCTCATTGGTGTGGGAGATGAGAGAGATCTTTTAATTTGCTTTTACCCAGGGGTTTAATAATTATAGAAAGATAGTATTTCAATAAATATTTTTCTGCTAAACCAAAAGACATGTTTGTACCTTAAGATTTTCTGTTTGTTTTGCATTGATAAATACCTCAAATCAGGAAACAGGTTTTCTATAATTTTGCTGAGGATTTTGTATCTAAGTTCACAAGGAATACTGATCTGTAGGTTCCTATGGGAAGTAGAATGCATGTAAAATTTTTTAAAATACTTTTATCAATGAATTGTGCAGTTCATTCATTATATTTCAGTCCAATTTAGACACATTCCCCTTTTTCTGCCCCCCACCTACTCCAGTTCATGCCTTCTGCCAAACATGTCTTACATCTTTCTCTCAGTCTTTCCAAAGTTTTTCAATGAAGAGCCTTGCACAAGTCCCATTATTTGAATAACATAAATACCGAAGAAAAACAGTAGAGTTACTAAAGTGCTGTGCAATCTAGCTTTTCAGTTTTATCCATTCCTATCCCAAATTGACACCACTATACCTGCCACCACTGACATCAACACCATTATTTCTCTGTAGTAAGTCATGCCGCACTCTCTCCAAGGGCACCTTGGAAAGCTGAATACATGCACAGCATCTCAAACCACTGCCTGATCACATTGCATACAATGAGAATCAGCACCCATCCACATCCATGCCTAAAATGTTAAGAGCTTCGATCAACCCGTCCACCATGATCTACCTCTTCCAGATGGCCCTTTGCTTTAAGAGATACATGCACAGCTATGTTATTTGCCACTCTTTTCACAATATTTAAGATCTGGAAGCAACCCAAGTATCCCTCAACTGACAAGTGGATAAAGAAAATGTGGCACATCAACACAATGGAAATCTGTGCTGCCATAAAGAAAGACGACATTGGGCTGGAAAGATAGCCTAGCATTTAAGAGCACCGACTGCTCTTACAGAGGACCTGGGTTTGATCCCCAGCACCCACATGGCGGCCGAGAGCCATCTGAAACTCCAATTCCAGGAGAACTCCAGTTCCAGGGGAATCCAACACCCTCTTCTGACCTCCGCTGCATTGCATGACACGAGTGCACACACCTGCATGCAGACAGTACGTTCATACACATACCGAAATAAATAAAATTAAAGAAAAAGAAAGACGACGTCATGAAATTTGCAGGTAAATGAATATAACTAGAAGCCAGTATGCTAAATGAAGTAACACAGTCCCAGAAAAAGAAATGGCATATGGTGTCCCTCATTTGTGCATTCTAACACAAAATCTCTATTTGTAAGGGAAACTGAATAATTTTCTTTTTTATTAAAGTTTTATGCTTTTCATACAACATTTCTTAATCAAGTTTATATCCCTTCCTTGTCCCCCTCCCTGCCAGAGTTCATGCATTCTGCCATACATGTCTGTTTGTTTTTTTGTTTATTTATTTATTTATTTATTTATTTATTTATTTATTTATTCGATGTAGAATTTTACTGTTTGGGGCAGAAGTTTACTGTTTCAGTTGGTTCTTTGGCCCAGTCTTTTTGCTGTTGTTGTTCCTTCCAGTTTGTATCACTTTAACTTATGCACGTATACATGCCATACATATACCAAAATTATGATGTCTGAAAATAAACTATAGGTTAATCCCAAAACATGTTTAAGGATTCACAACATGACAATAGTATTTTTTGCAGGTAAAGAAAAAAATAGTTTACATTCCTACATTACATAGCAAGTTGATGAGTAACATCAAGTATTGTATTGAGAGAGAGAGAGAGAGAGAGAGAGAGAGAGAGAAGAATTATTCAGTTTGTCTTACAAATAGGGATTTGGTGTTAGGATCTACAAATTAAGGGTACAATACATCCTTTGTTTTTCTGGGACTGTGCTACTTCACTTAGCATAATGGCTTCTATTTCCATCCATTTACCTGTAAAGTTCATTATGTCATCTTTTTTATGCTGCAAAGAATTCCATTGGGTAGATGTTACACATTTTCTTTATCTATTGGTTGGTTGAGGGACATTTAGGTTGGTTCCAGCTCTTTGCTGTTGTGAATAGAGCTGCAATAAACACAGATATGCATGTATCTCTGCGATTGGATGAGTCTTGTAGGTATATACCCAGGAGTGGTATGACTGGGTCAGGTGGTAGGCTCATTTTGACTCTTTTAAGAGTACTCCACATGGCTTTCCATAGGGGCTGCATGAGTTTACATTCTTATCAGTAGTGGACAAGTGTTCCCCTTTCCCCACAACCTCTCCAACATTTGGTATCCTTTGTTTTCTTGATCATAGCCAATCTCCTTTCAGGATATTACTACATATAGACTCAGTCCATGAGTCCCTCCAAGTTCTAATGTATGTGGGTGTGTTAATTTCATACTCTTTTCTATGTATCATATCTGCCCTGCTAAAATGTTTTCATATATGTGTGTGGATATGTGTTATATCTGTTAAACTTCTCATGGTAATGGGACCTTATTATTATTATTTTGTTTGTTTTTTGGACACAGGGTCTCCCTTTAGTCCCAGCTGGCCTGGAACTCACTCTGAAGACTAGGCTGAACTTGAACTCACAGAGATCCACCTGCCTCTGGGATTAAAGGCATGTGCCACCACGCCCAGCTGGAACCTTATTTTTAAAGACAAAATTTCTCCCTGAACTTGGAGCTTGCCATGTTGGTTAAACTAATTGGACAGAAAGCTTTCAAAATCCATGGAACTGGGGTTAGAGCTTCACATTATTACATTGATATCTTTATGTCACTGCAGGGGATCTGAACTCAGAGCTTCATGTTTGTGTATCAGACAATTTACAGTACAGTCAGTCATCTCTCCAACCTTCTCTTTAATTTTTGTACTGTAATTTAGAAACTTATTATCTTCCTCAAGACCTTAACAGTTAAGGAAAATTATTACATCTGGGTTCTCCTGAATCTAATGCATATTTAGCAACATTACAAAAATTATGTTGATTAATATAGTTTGTAGGAGACAGGAACAATAAGTAGCACTGTGTTATTTACCAGAAGTATTTGTGCTGAGAATTTCTGAAGGTACCATTATAGAAAGGGATAGTCTTTATTTAAAGAACATTGTATAAAACCAATGGATATTGGACTCATTTTAATATTTCTTTGGGTTGTCTGACTTTAGAAACATTAGTTAATATCAGTAACCTATAATTCCTCATACACAAATTAAAAATACGGATTCATTGTTTTTTTTTTTTTTTTTTTTTTTTTTTTTTTTTTTTTTTTTTTTTTTTTTTTCTGCGTATTGTTTATGAATGTACTGCCTGCATGCAAGTTTGTGCACCCGTGTCGTGCAATGCCGCGGAGGTCAGAAGAGGGTGTCGGATTCTGGAGTTCTCCTGGAATTGGAGTTTCAGACGGTTCTTGGCCATCATGTGGGTGCTGGGGATCGAACCCGGGTCCTCTGTAAGAGCGATCGGCGCTCTTAACCGCTAGGCCATCTCTCCAGCCCCAAGATTCATTGTTTGTAAAGGCCATATGTGTGTTAAAATGGCCTCCTTTCTATACTGTACAAGGTCACCATTTATAGCCATAATTAACTCCCTGAGGTCAGATCCTGGTTTAATTGACAGTGGGACAGCTGTAACTACCAATTTCCTTTCCTGTGGTTGGGAGAGCTCAGCTCCAGGCTATATTTGTAGATTTTATTATACTTTCCTCAAAAGTAGCCATATGATCTCTTAGAGAAAACATGTCCTAGGACTTCAGCTACCTTTTATTAATATGTGAGCAGGCTACATGTTTCAAAATATCTTTAAATAACAAATGGTTTATAAAATATACAGAATAACCTGTTTAACACACTTTTGAAAGACAAAAATCCGCATCTCATCTGCACCAGTTTCAAGTATCACTTCATACAACTTTCTCAGTACATTCAAGGTTACTATTAGGTTGAAAACAAGAAGTAAAGGGAGTGGTCAAAAAGACAGGAGACAAAAGTAACTTGAAACTAATAAGGAACCACAATTCATCAAATCAGTGCAACCATTTCCCGAACAATGTTTTAAATGAATTAAGTAGCCTGGTGTTTATTATAGACCAGTCCCTGAGTTATCTCAACCTACATGCTGGCAATTTACCTGGATTTTCACATAGTAATTTACAAACCCCACTCAGGATAACCAAAGCATGCAGGCATCTTTGCATTCATTATGAGCAAGTTGTAGAATTCTCTTTTGAAATGACTTAGTAACCACAACAATCTAAGTCACATCTACCATATCCATTCACCTATCCAGTTACAATGTAAACGGCCTTTCTAACACTCAATAAACAGTTTCATATGTGTACTGTAAACCTTTGGTATATGTGAGAAAGAGCAGAGGAGCTCTGTGGAACTTCTCTCAGTCCCAACCCATTTGCTCACAGTTCAGTCAGAGGATGAACAAGGCCTTTCAGGAGTGGGGTTAATGAATTCAACAATGCTTTTTGCCCAGGAGGCTCATAGTGCTTGCTGCCAGTTTGAGCTACAAGGTGAGAGACCAGAAGTCACAACTGGCAGCTATATTCCAGAAGGTAAAGAGTGAGCTGTGTGTGCTTCATTACTCACCACGATAGGGAATTGTTATAATGTGTGAGATGCTCTATTAGGTGTCAATCTTACATGGCTTAAAGACACAATTTTAGAAGCAGCTTTATTTTTATTCATCCTGCAGTTATTGAGAAATAGTGAGAATTAGCATCATTTTTTTTAAATTAGTTTTTATTGATGCTTTGTGCATTTCATACATTTTTCCAATTCAGTTCAGGCTTATTTCCCTTTCCCTCCCCCCCACCCCTACCCCATCCCAGATCATGCATTCTGCCATAACTGTCCTGCATCTTCCTCTCAGTTTTTTTTTTCATTTTTAGCTATAAGTGATAATCCATGAGCACAAGCATCCTTCATGCAAGACCTATCTGCAGGCTGTTGTGCCCAAACACCTACAGCCCCACCATCCAGTGGGGGGTGACAGGTTGTTTGTTCAATCAAGTTGATCAAATGAGTGTCCAGACTACATTGCTGTAGTTTCACCATTCACCCCAATCGCAGCCCTTACATTCTACCACGCCCCCTCTTCCGCAAGTTGTTCCCTAGGCTTAGAAAAGGGGCAAGGTGGATGAGAGGTAAAACAGTCCACTCTCTCTGGAGCTGTTGACTTGGACTCTGGTCAATTCTGGCTGTTTCCTTTCATGGGCTGACAGTTTGTCCAGGATAACCTTTCGTATTCTCTAATGAAGAACAAGCAATTAGATATAGGTATTTAAGCGCACTAATAGTTATGGTAGGTTACTTTAGCATAGACACATGTTTGGGTATAGTTAAAATGCTAGATGCCCAAAACAAAGACAAAATTCTGAGGGCCACAAAAGAGAATTAGCATCATTTAGCTTGAGAATGAGACATCTGCTCAATGCAGAAAGGATAGTACCTATTGAGGCTAAATTAACTGGGAGGAAGGTCTTTGAGAATTATTTGTCATACATTCTATGGCATGGAGAAACTGAGAAAAGAGAATCTTGTGATGTTATGTCCTGGAGCAATGAAATCTGAAGATACAGTTTGATTTCACCGAAAGTAGAAGCAGTTAAGGACATTGTCTACCTCCACTCAACATTTTCTTTTAATGATAGTTAGCTGGCAGGTAACCCAGTTGATGGAGATTAGACAGGATTTTGAAACTAACAAACAACTACAAATTGTGGGGAACTATTCTAACCAAAACTACTTTTGCACCACCGTATAAGTTTGATCTCTTACTAAACTTTACTCTTTATTGTTTTATAGAAAAACTGATAGAGGCACAAACGTGTTATGGATATATTTTTATCATACAAGTAATGTTTAATAGCAAGCATATATCACTGCAATATCTATATATAAATATTATATATAATATAATATAACAGTCTGTATATAACATCTCAATTTGTGTTTTTTCTTTTTTTGTTCCCTTTAATTTTATATTGTCCAAAATATGCATATATAATATTATAAATTATATATAATATATAATATATACACTCCACGCATAAATAAAAATTACAAATTCTGAAAATAAAAGTATGAGTTAATTCCAAAACAATTTACAGATCACATTTTAAAAGTAAGTTGCATTCAGGTAAAAGAAGTATAAATTTACATTCATTTTTTTTTTAGAATATGAATACATATCTTTTATCCATATATGGTATTTATAACGTGTGAATACAAGTGTTAGGACAATTCCAGAGCCCATTAAAGCCCATCAAGAGATTCACATTATAATATCACAGTTGCTTTCAGATACAATGAAATAAATAATAAAGTGCTCAGTTTGCCTGCCAGCTGGGATTTGGTTTAGCATCCACGAATGAAAGGAAACCAATTTCCTTTTTTTTTCTGAGACTGTGTTTACTTCACTTGGCATAAATGGCTTCGAGTTCCATTCATATTGCCGGCAAAAGTTCATGAGGTCATCTTTCTTACTGCTGCATTAGAACTCCATGTGAGGATGTACGACATTTTTTGTATTCCAGTCCATCCAGTGAGGGGACATTTGAGGTTAGTTTCCAGCTCTTTGCTATGTGTGAAAAGATGCAATAAACATAGTGTGCGTTGTACTTTGTGGTAGGATGCACCTTGTGTTGTATACTCAGAGGAAGGGTAATGGCTGGCTGGGTCACGTGTAGGCTTGTGTTTTATATATGATAGCATGATTTATCATAATGCATATCATGTTATATTTAAATGTTTGCATCTATAATGATATAGGTATAATTCCATGTACACCTTGATAAGGTAATGAGCAAATCATATGTTTATATTATTATATACATTGGTTATAGAATATATATATATAATAATATATATATGATATATAACATGGCATAGTGTGATGTATGAATGAATGCATATACATATGTATGTTATGCCATTATGCATTTGTATGTTGTTGGAAATATATATATATATATATATATATATATATGTGTGTGTGTGTGAGTGTGTGTGTGCTGGATAGCTTTAGGGGAATTAGCTCCATTGGACTGGCCTGTGGCCACATCTGTGGAGTATTGTCTTGATTGTCGAGCAGTGTCCGAGGGCCCAGCCCACAATTAGTGCTGCCACCCTGGGCAGGTTGTTGTGTACCGTATAAAAAGGCAGGCTGGGCATGAGCCAGGGGAGCAAGCCATTGAACAGCATTTCTCCATGGCCTGTGCTTCAGCTCCTGCCTCCAGGTTTCTGCCCTGAGTTCCTGCCTTGGGCTCCCTAAGTGATGAACTGTGACCCAGGAGATGTAAGCTGAATAAACCCTTTCCTCCCCAAGTTGGTGTCGGTCAGAGTGTTTTGTCACAGCAATGGAAGACAAGCTATAACAATATATGGTTATGTGTATACTGGTATACACATAGAGAAAGCTGGAATAGTAAAAATTCATACAGAAAAATGAAGATGAACATAGATAGAGACAGTGAAGATCAGAGTTCATTTGTGAAGGGAAAATGATATTTGGAACTGTCAACCTAACACAAGCAATGAACAGGATAACATAGAAATAACACTGGCATTTGATAGAAAATTTCTAGATCACTGATAATAATATAGAAAAAAATGAAATAAAGTTTAATGGCAAAAGAAATAAAGTGAACTTGGTAGAAACAGAAGTTGACAATAGGAACATTTCAACAACAACAAAAAATAATCTAAAACATGTTTGAATTTCCCAACTCCCTAGAAGCTCATAATCACCCTGAAAATTTCCTCCACTCTATCAACCATTCTTAAATGTCTCAGAGGTATCCACTCTACAATATCTCCAAGGACAGAAATTAATTGATTTATATGACTCTTTTGTGAGCTTCACTACAGTGAATTACAAAACCGAGGCAAGTTTCTGTTATGTTTTATCAAAGAAAATTACAATGCCATGAAATTTCATGTAGGTTTGAGTAGTAATACACAATGAAGCATAAATAGCATGGTACTGCCATCAGCTGTCAACAACCTAGCAGGCATTAGAGCATAGTGAAAACCACACAAAAGAGGAGAAGGCTTGATGCCTACAGTGCACATGTGTAAAGAATAGAATCATAGTAATTAAAACAGTATCGAAGACATAGATGATGAAGGGACAGCTGTCTAGGTATGCATATGAAGTGTCTTGGCTTATCTAATAATGTATAACACTCTGGAATTGCTATAGAACATTAATTGATTTTATAGTAAACAGAAACCTTGCTCCATTAAGCATTTACAAGAATCTTTGCTGTGCTTTCTGTAGTTGTAATGCATATATGAATGCCCTTCTCAAATATTTATAAGCAGGTGTCAGTGTGCTCCAACCCTGAGATCAATCTAGACACTTCTTTCATTGTGTCTCTTTCATGCCCTCCTCTTATTCTCTGTCCAATGAGTATCCATGTATTCCATGTTCACCTGATATATGAATTCATCTTTTCCAACAAGGAAATTATTTAAAGTCCTTAATTATATCACATGCAAACCTGCAGTTGGGGAATAGTTTTAAGGCAACAATAGTTTAAATCTCTACTTTCTTCAAAATCATTAGCCTTAAGGCAATATAAAACACAGTAGAGAGACTCAAAACTGTTTATAAATATTGCATTTGAAAGTACTTTTTAGGGCAGGGAGGGTATTGATACTAAAAAATATGGATCTTCACACAAAGGACATTTTGTCCATTGTTCATTAAGCTTGAAAACAAACAACCTCAAAGTCCCAATAGCTGAGAGTAAAAGTGTATTTGGATTGTGATCATCTTAGGTGGATGATTAGACTGGAGTAGGCATTCAGACACCCAAAGTGTTTCAACATTTCTCTCTGTCAACTTCTAGTTTTTGAAATTCTTCAAAATTTTTCTGTATCTAACCTATAGTAACTTTTCCTAACATGTATTTATCAGTTTTATCCACACAACTTGGTGAAAAATTGCAGTCATACAATACCATATTTATTCAGGAAAAGAGACCAGAAAACAAATTGACCATGTTTATGAGCAAGAAATTAGTTGAACTCTGCTATCAGGTTTACACAGGAACATGGAGCTAAGGCTGCTCAGTCACAACAGGTAGAATAAAATAAAAGCTGGACATTGGGTTCTTGATCCACAATTAGTGGCTTATAGAGTTTGGTGTATCTGTGTTATATGTGTTACTTATCAAGAGGGTGAAAAAAATCAAATAACTGAAACATGTCATTTATCACATGGAGATGGATAAGCTGTTTGCTTGGATACTATTTTTCAGCATTTGTGCCTGCTTCACAAATGGTTGGAGATCACAAAATCTTGGAAAGATTAAACTTGTGTATGCATTACAGCTAACAAAAATAAACCAAAGACAAAAATAACAAAGGTACGACAAAATAGTATCATTTGACATTTGTGCTTAGTTACTTCTGTGTTGAATTACTGAATTGAACATAAAGGTAAAGAGGCGTTATGTAGTGCACAGTTTAATATTCTTTAAGATCTATTTGAATGTAACGGTAAACTTTAAAAGTTGTGTTCTATGTTTCTATTTTTTTTGTAGACTATTCTTAGGGAGTTCAGTGGACAAAACATAAGAAAGTCAATAGGAATTTCAGAACTTTAATTAAGTCAACTTTGCTGCACAGAGTGTAGGTTTCGGCTGATAACAGCAGTTCTAGAGCAATATTATATGATAGGAAAGATTACATTACTAACTAATCCAGGCGATTTCACTTTGCTAGTAATAGTTTTGGTGACTGTCTTTCAGATTTCCTGAAGATACTTGCCAATAAATGTGATCTTAAAATAGATTTCCAAAATTTAATTTTAATACCATAACAGTTGTTTGAAAGGAGAGAACATTTTTCTGTATAATGGAAGTTCATCAATGTTTTATCTATTTCAAAATATACAGTATTTTATTTGAAGTTCAATAACATAATTTGAACTTTGGTCTTAATTTTCCTAGCTCATATATTTAACCACTAACTTTCCACAAAATAACATGTGAACACCCATTTCATTCTATCTCAAGATACATTTTCGTCACTAATATCTGTGAAAAAAATGTTCCCAGAAAATCCTTCATTTTGGACTGACCTTCCTGCAAGTCTGACCAATGGATTAGCACTTCAATGACTGTGGAGAGTTTGGAAAGTTGCAGATCCACAAGCTATTCATAAATTTTCTGGGCATATATTTAAATTCATAAATAGCCACACTTTGCCCACCTCTTATCTGAATTAATATTGTTGTAATTAATAGCATGGATTAAGTTAGCAGATCACCAATTCTCACCAATCAAAAGGCTATGAAGAATGTCATCAGATAGCATCTGAGAACTATACTAGAATCCACTCTGTTTTGCTATGACCTGACTACTGAATGTAACTACTGATATTAGAAAACTGTCTTGAATAATGACTTTTCTTTGTGCTGTTACCATGCTGGAACATGGAATTGGAGGTAACCTGAATCTATGTTCCCTGGGCCATGATCACTCATATTTGGCTCCAGAATAAACTCTTTTAAACTCTTTGAGGGTGAGAGTTATACTTTTGTGTCTACATAACCCAGCCAGAGAGATTCACTGAAGCCTGATTAGTGGCAAAGGAAAACAGACTTTTAAGATCAAATTCATTCTATGCTGACAGAGCAACTTTGAATAAATTATCTCCACTGCACTTGTGTGAAGAAGTGTTCATAAGGTACTTCTGACAGGTTACAGGATACTGTATCTTTATCTGTTTCTCTTTGTCAAATTTGAATCAAAAACAGTGGCAATGTTACAGTAAAATTATCCAAAATTTACATAACAAAGACATTTATTCAAAGACTGGTGACAGATTTTTTAGATGAAAATTCTTTAGCATTAAACAATGCTGCTAATTTCCAGAGTCATTTCAAACTTTTCAGTCACACCTGCCACTTAGAATACGAGGTAAGGAAAGAGATTGAGTCTTTGCTGCCATAAGAAATGTCATATGTTTGGCATGAATGCGATGATGAATGTGTTTTGAAGGAAAATATTGTGAAAAAATATCCTTGCCAAAATGTCAAGAAGCATTTTCAGACTAAGTTGAAATCTATTTTCAAATAAGAATGCAGGCAATTTATTTATTTATTTATTTACTTATTTACTTACTATATTAATTCTATGTGTATGAGTATATTGCCTGTATGTATGAAAGTGCACCCATGTCTTGCAATGCCTGTGGTGGTTACGTTAGAATAGGGTGTCAGATCTCCTGGAACTGGAGTGATAGACAGTTGTTAGCTGTCATGTTGATGCTGGGACACAAACCCAGGTCCTCTACAAGAAAAGCTAGTACTCTAGATTGCTGAGCCACCTCTCCAGCAATTATAGTACTTTAGTTATGCTCTAAACTTGTCTTTTGTTTTAAAATACTGCTTCATCCTTTAAATTGTAATGAGAAGTCCACATCCATAAACATGAGCACTGGTTTCTTTAATTTATTTATCTATTTATTTATTCATTTTTGTTTTATGTGTCCCAGTGTTTAGCTTACATGTATGTAGGTGTATCTATGTTGCGCAATGCCCACGGAAGGCAGAAGAGGGTGTCAGAGCCCCTGGATCTGGGGTTAGGAACAGCTGTTAGATGCCATGTGGGTGCTGGGAACAGAACCTAGATCCTCTGCAAGAGCAGCCAATGCTCTTAACTACTGAGTTGTCTCTTCAGGAATTTGGGTTGTTTTTGGACTACATGAATTTATTTTTATTTATTTATTTATTTATTTATTATTAATTATTAATTATTATCATTATTATTTAGTCTGAGACATGGTCTCTCTTTTACTTCTAGCAGGCCTGGAGCTCACTATGTAGATTAGACTGGCCTTGAGCTCACAGAGATCTGCCTGCCTCTGCCTCCTGAGTGCTGGGATTAAAGGCCTGTGCCACCATGCCCCACCCTTGACTACATGCTTTTACAAAAAATAATTTCTAGTTTTATTTATTTGCAAAACTGAAATTTGCTGTTCACTCACAATGTAAACTACAGTGTGATTTCAAACATAGCTTTATTTTGCCATTATTTATTTTCTTATTTACCATTACTGTACTTTTATTTTTATTTATTTTATTAATTTATTTTTTTGTCTTTTTGAGACAGGGTCTCCCTATAGCCTCAGCTGGCCTGGAACTCACTCTGTGGACCAGGCTGGCCTTGAACTCACAGAGATCTGCCTGCCAGAGTGCTAGGATTAAAGGTGTGCGCCACCATGCCAGGCCCATTACTGTACTTTTAAAGTTGATTTTGTAGTATAGCATCCATATTAAGTAACTGCATTGAAATTTATAAGTATATATTGAGCATAAATAAATTTTATATCTGAAGAAACTATATGATATATTTTAAATAAAACATGGCTTTATATGAATTAAGAAATAATTGAGGCTAAATGATATATCACATACCATAATTTAGGAGACCCAGTTAAGCTAGTGCTTAGAGAAATTAAAAAAAAAATCATTCATTCTTAATAAACAAAAAAGAATAAATATAAGTAAGGTTTTTCATCCTCAGGCCAAGTACGCCAATTGAAAGAAAGCAAATATTTACCTTTAAATTAAAAAAAATAATATTTAGGGGATGGTGCTATAGCTTATTAGTTAAGAGCACTGGCTGGTCCTGCAGAGGACCCAGGTTTAATGCCTGGTATTCACATTGTAGCTAACAAACTTCACAACTCCAGTTTCAGTGTATCCAATGCCCTTTTCTTCCCTCATCTGGCATGGTAGTACATGCGTACACTTATGCACATGTAGTCAATACACACTTACAGATAAAAAAAAATAGGAAAATTAACTTGAGGATTTTAATTGGATTGCATTGAATCTGTATATTAATTTGGGTAGAATGTACATTTTTACTATATTAATTTTTCCAATCCATAAGCATGGGAGGTCTTTCCATCTTCTGATGTCTTCAATCTCCTTCTTCAGGGGTTTAAATTTTTTGTTGTAGAGATCTCTGGTGTCTTTGGTTAAGTTTGTCCTAGGTATTTTATTGTTTTTGTGGCTGTTATGAGTGGGAAGGTCTTCTTGTATTCCTTCTCCAGTTGGTTGTTGTTGGTGTAAAGAAAGACTACTGATTTTTATAGGTTAATTTTGTCTCCATTCACTTTACTGAAACTCTCAATCATTTCTAGAAGACTTCTGGTACAGTTTTTAAGATTCCTTAGGTAAATTATCATATCATCTGCAAAGAGGGATAGTTGACTTCCTCTTTTCCAATTAGTACTACTTTAATTTCCCTTTCTTTCCTTATTGCCCTGACAAGTGTTTCAAGGACTATATTGAAGAGGAATGATAATAGGAGACAGCCTTGCCAAGTTCCTGCCTTTAAGGGGAATGCTTCTAACTATTCCTCATTTAGGATGATGTTGGCTGTGGGTTTGTTGTATGTCTTTAATTATTTGAGAAATGTTCCCTTCAGTCCAGTTCCCTCTAGGAATTTAAGCATGAAGGGATGCTGAATTTTGAAAATAAAAATCCTTAATTTCATATGGAAAAACAAAAGACCCCAAATAGCCAAAGTGACCCTAATTGAAAAGTGTAATACAGGGGGAATCATTGTAGCACACTTTAAACTATAAGACTATAGTAAGCCTGGTGTGGTGGCATACGCCTTTAGTCCTAGCACTTGGGAGGCAGAGTAGAAGGATCTTTGTGAGTTCAAGGCCAGCCTGGTCTACAGAGCGAGTTACAGGACAGCTGGGGCTAAAGGGAGACTCTGTCTAAAAAAGACTATAGTCATAAAAACAGCTTGGTACTGGCACAAAAACGGGCTCATAGAACAGTGGAAAATAAATGAAGATCCAAACAAGAACATACAATTTCAGTCACCTCATATTTGACAAAGGGGCCAAAAAGACTCAATGGAGGAAAGATAGCATCTTCAGCAAATAGTACTGGCAAAACTGGATCACCATTTGTAGAAGAATAATATTAAACCCCTAATTCTCACCCTGCAAAAAAGTCAACTCCAAATGGATCAAAGACCTCAACGTGAAGCCCAAAATTCTGAGGGTGATACAAGGTTGGCAGAAACCTACAAGACGTAACCCAGGAAAAGACATTTTAAATCAAACAGCAGCTGCACAGGAAATACTGTCAACAATTGACAAGTGGGATCTCATTAAACTCAAAAACTTCTGTACAGGGAAAGAAACAATCAATGAAGAGAGAACCCCCCAGAGTGGGAGGAAACCTTCATCAGTGATATATCTGACAGAACATTAACATCCAGAATATATAAACTACTCAAAAAACAAAGACATAAGAAAACAAATGACCCACTCAAGAGACGGAGTAAAGAGATGAACAAAGACTTACTTCACAAGTGAGGAAATAAAGATGGGTGAGAAACATCTTAAAAAGTGTTCCACATCATTAAATATTAAGGAAATGTAAATTAAATCCACTTTAAGATATCATCTCACTCCAATAAGACTGGCTAAGATCTTGAAAACAAAAGAAACCAAATGCTTGATAGGATGTGGGAAAAGGGGAACACTAATCCACTGCTGGTGGGAATGTAAACTCATACAACCGCTATTGAAAGCAGTGTGGAGAACCCTTAAAAGACTCAAAATGAGTCTACTTCCTGACCTAGTCATACCTCTCCTGGGTATATACCCCCAAGACTTATCCTACCACAAAGTTACATGCACATCTATGTTTACTGCAGTTCTCTTCACAATAGTAAAGAGCAGGAACCAACTCAAATGCCCCTCAACAATTGAGTGGATAGAGAAAATGTGGTACATCTGCTCAATGGAGTTCTATGAAGCAATAAGAAAGATGATATCATGAACTTTGCAGGTAAATGGATGGAACTAGAAGACATTATGCTAAGTGAAGTAAAACAATCCCAGGAAACCAAAGACAAATGGTATCCCTCATCTGTGGGTGCTAATACCTAGTAGTAAGGCAAATATATATATATATATATATTCTTTTTCCTGAAAGCAACTGCACCATTATAAAGTGAATACCTTAATGGGTTCTAGAATTAACCTACCATTTACCATTTATTTTCAGACTTTGTAATTATGGTATACAGGGGCAGGATATGTATGCATGCTTTAGAGTAATACAAAATAAAGGAGAAAATATGAATTCCAGAAATGGCTACCCTCATTTGTGGATACTAAAATTAAATCCCCAGTTGAAAGGCAAGCTACACAACATTATTGTTATACTTCTTTTTTTTATCTGAAATCAACTGTGCTATCATAATGTGAATCTCTTAACAGGCTCTAGAATTGACCAACCATTAATTTTCAGACTCTGCAATTACTGTATATGAGTGGAAGGTATGTATTCATATCTTAGAGTAATACAAAGTTAAAGGGGAAAGATAGGAATGCTTAAACATATTTTGTAATTAGCATACAGTTTATTTTCAGTGGTCATAATTTTGATACATATGTTATGGTTATATAGGCATATGCTGGAGCAATACAAAGGGAGAGAACAACAACAACATAAAGACTGGGTCAAAGATTAATACAGTTAAATTCTTCCCAAAATAACACCTTTGCAGTGAAATATTTTGGAAAGACTGAGAGATGCAAGACATAAATGGCAGAAAGCATGAACTGGGGTAGGATGCAGGGCAGGGAGAGGAGAATGTATCAAATTGGAATGAAGGATAATGTATGAAATACACAAATAATCAATAAAAGTGTTTAGAAATAGTAAAGTTATTTTTAAAATAATAATATTTAGCAATTAATTTTGGCCATGTGCCAGGCACTATTCTAAGATCTTTACAAGTTTTGAGTCATTAACCACTCAAAAATTCTTATGGGAAATATTCTACATAGTAACCATATTTTACATAGGAGTCAATAGGCAAAGGATAGAAAATCACACATTTTGTATTGACTGCACCTCAATTTGAAGTTAAAGTAGGTCCAGTGCTCTTATTCATAAAACATCTGTCATCTGTCTGTCCCCTTCCCTTCTCTCTCTCACTCTCTCTCTCTTTCTCACACACACACAAACAACACACACAAACAACACACATACATATGCACAAAGATTTATATTTATATTAATACAGCTTGAAACTGTGTGTGATTCAGTCTCCTTAAATAACAAATTTTGCAGAAAGCTCTAGTTATAAACTTAGAAAATAGTGGATATTATCTACCATCAGGTTTAATTTTAAAAATTGCATTATTATTCAAATGTAATATTAGTTGAGATGGATTACATGGTTTAATGGCCTAAATGTACATGGCTCATGAAGATAATACAAATCTTTGCATAGAATCACCTTGATTTCAAAGCCAACAAATATTAGCCCATCAGGACTATTTCAAGGAGCATTCAAACACCAAGTAATTTACTGGTATCATTGACCTGAATTTCAAAAATAAGAAGTATGTTATGTAACCAAAAAAACATCTTTTTTTTCTAATTTACATTATTTGAATTAGTAAGCATTAAAAATAATTAGAACAATTAGAATATCAGCATGAATTTTTTTAATGGACTCAAAATCCAGGATCAAACATTTGTAAGAAATTTCTAGACAATTACCTGATAACACATTTGAAAGATGTAGAAATACAACAACAAAAAGATTGCATCAGAAGGCTGACTGAAATGGTGACTCGGGAGGGGTGGGAGGGGTGGGAGAGGGACACGGGTGTATATTCGATTGGTGCATGTTTAATTGACGTGAGTTCAACAAGTATCCAGTTTTTCCCAGACTCTGTCTACAGGATACATGGTGTTTTAGGACTTAGTAAAAGTAAAAAAAAAAAAAAAAAAAAAAAAAAAAAAAAAAAAAAAAAAAAAAAAAAAAAAAACCGTAATGCATCTGAGTTAATTGGTGATTATAAATTGCTGTTGTCTACATTAACTTTAATTAAAATCTGTATACCAATAACTTTGGGTACTTGGTCATAAAACAAATGTTTCTCTTAATGTATTGCTGTCATATAGTATCACATTGTAGCAATCTCTTTAACTATTATGATGACTAACTCACAATTTAAACTTTGTTCCCAAGTTAATCACATACAGTAACCCAAACAGCATGGGGAATTTAGAAATCTGTTGACTTTGATTCAAACCCTATTCTGTATGTATAAAAAACACCACTGCTTTTTTAGAGCATACTCATGGCCGAAAATAAAAAACTTAAATAAATAAAAAAGGGGGATATGATAAAGATATGAAAAATTTTTGTAACAAAAAAAATTGAAACACAAAATATTTTTTTTTTTCATTTTTATTTCTGTTGTGTTTGAATTTGTACTGCTCTGATGCAAGCTATGGCCACCCGTGTTGTGCACTCCGGCGGGACGGGTCAGCACCCAGCAAACGGCGTCTCGTGATTCCCCTGGATCTGGAGCCCTCCTGGAACTGAAGCTTCAGATGGCTCCGGCGCCACATGTGGGTGATGGGGATCGAACAGGGGTCCCTCTGAAAGAGCGGTAGGTGCTCTTAACCGCAGGCCATCTCTTCCAGCCACGAAACCAAATTTTAAAAAACTATGGGAAAAGGATTTGTATGTTCCTACAACAGGCCAGAGTATCACCCACTTAATGGCTATTGAGCAAATGAAAATGCAGCTTTGCAGTGAGTAGGATGTGGACAATGAATAGAAAGTGCAAGCAGCAAAGGCTTGAATCTCTGGGCATTGCGGGGCAGAAACCCCAAATCCCCCCCCCCCCCCTTGCCTTAGATTTGCTGCTAGACAGCAGGCCCCTTCTGTGGATCCTACCTGTAACCACTATTTTTAATGATTCCTATGAAGCTTACCGCTCGGGTGGCGCCCAAGGGGGTGCATACAAGTCGAGACGTCTGTAAGGCCGCCGCCCAAGATAAGGGGAGAAATAAAATCAAACCGATGTACGAAGAGGGGCGGGTCCCAGCGGGATTGATGGGAGCCAGCTGGTAGAGAGGCAATGCGCGGGGCAAATCAGCTGTTCCTGAAAAACGGCCGGGCGGTTAATAGTGACGTATAGTGCACACGAGAAAACGGTGAAAGGAAGTCTCTATTCAGAACCAAATAAATGCTAAAATCTCCTCGAAACTAGCAATAAACAAAATAATCAATACAGGCGCTCTGCACTTCAAAAAGGATATTCTTACCAAGGGGATGTTGGCCCAGGGGACCAAGCCCCATAAATGGTAAAGGCTCCTTGCTCCCAAACTGGGCTATCTGCAGGAAGAGAGGTGATAAGGACCTGCTGCTTTGAAGACCTTGTGTAAATATGGGAACGATTATATGGAGACTGCACTTGCAAGATATACAGATGTACCTGGATCCGAGGAGTGTTACAAAAGACCACTATACACCAAATAAAGCAAATCTAGGTCTCTGAGTCATGACACAAGACTCTCCTCTGTCAGCACCAGCCTACACCTCATTTGCCTGGAAAACGGTGCAGCATGTGGCATCCACCTCTCTTGCTATATCCCAAAATCTAATTGGCTATTAGCTCTCTCCTTGGAGGAAAAAACCTGGCTGATGCCACAAGCTTCATGTCCTCAATGTTAGGAGATGTTGACAAACACACATGAAGACCCGCCATACTTAACAGAGAAAAATTTGTACAATAATGAATTAACCTTGACCATCCAAAACATCTGTGTCATATGACCAAAGAACAAGAACCTATAAACAATTAGTACGTTACACTACTTATATATCTAACTGTGTGTGCTTCAAATTAGTAGGCTCGTAAAGGTAGATATATTTACTTTTTAATACCTAAATATCTAAATGCATGTGCTTCATCAAGTGGATTCGAAAGGAAGGTCTCTGGACAAGGGGCAGCCTCACTGAAAGAAAACGCCATAATGACATAGAGACCAAGACATCAGCTCCAGAAGAAAGTAGAAGTGCTTTTGCTTCTAATCCACCGTGCCCCTTTTCTAGCCTAGGGAACAATCTGCCAGACGACCGCGCGTGCATGGTATAGAGGAATGTTCTTATTAGATAGTGTAAGGGCTCGATTGGGGTGGTACTGGAAGTGATGAACTACTGATTGTGATTTGAACTAAACACACATATTAGCTGGGAACCCATCATTTTGAATAAATTGATTGAACAACACAGCCCCCCCACTGGTGGACTGGTGGGACCCATATGAGCTGTCGTGGGTGTTGGGCACAAGCACTGCTTTGCAAATTGGCTCTACTCGGCTTACATGAAGGCGCTGCTATGTACTCAATTATAAATTATTACTTATTGTTAGAAAAAAATATGAAAAAAAAAACAAAACAAAAAAGCAAGAGAAGAGATAGCAGAAAACTTATGCCTCAGACATGCCTGATCGTGGATGGGTAGGAGGTGGGGTCTTGGGGGGGGAAGGGAACCGGGGATATAAGCCTGAACAGAATTTGGACAAACTGTTGTATGAAATATACCACAAAGCATCAATAAAAAAAAAAAGTGAGTGCGGCAGGACTGCTAAGTTGAATTCCTCCATTACCAATTTACCACGGAATTCCCCCATGTTGTTATTTTGCACACTCATTTACCAGAGCCGAAGTAGGCTGGATTTCAAGTGTTGGTGGCTAGTGGGTCGGACATGAGTTCTATCAAACCACCAGCTGGTAAGCTAGCTTGGGGGTCGGACAGAGACCTGTGTATGGTCACACAGCCTGTGAAGTGAATGTTTGATGGTGTAGCGCTGAATAGGCCATCAGCCATCAGCCCCTGAAATCTCCTTCCACAGATCAGCCAGTCTTTGGGCAGGTGCAAAAGCAGGGTCAGGCGGGAAAAGTTATTTCCCCAGCTAAGGACCTGAGTTGTATAGTACCTCTTCAGAGTTGCGGCTCACAATAGTAACCAACTGACCTCATTGCCAAGCCATGGGGTAGTTCCCCACGTACAGGTTAAGGGGAACCCACACGCCTTATCGGTACATAAGGCGCAGCACTCCACTCTCCTTAGTCAGGACTGTTGTCATACGCTGCTCATAGCAAAGTGACGCATCTACTAGTAATCAGTGTACAACCGTAACAGTGTGACATATAATACAGGAAAGAGGTGATTTGAGAATTAAAACAATTCCAAGCATCCTTAATAATTTAGCAAAAAGCATTTGGAATATGGTTTCCCTCAGTTGGATCACAGTACCTGCAGATCTTAAATCTGTGGATCCCACATCTACAGGGGTAGCTCACCATGGATTATGGACTGTGATATATAATTAGTTTGTATCAGTACTAAACATGTACAAACTTTTATCCTTGTTATTATTATCGAATAATACAGTAAATTGTTAACATAGCACTTATGCTCCATTAGACATAGAACGGCATCTTAGAGATTTAGAACGTACAAGGGATATGTGATGTAGTAAAAATGCACCACCATAGTATATATAAAAAGACTGAAAATCCTCAGGATTAGTATTCGAGAGGGGTCCTCCAAGTATCCCAGATACCGGGATGCTGGTATCATCCAAATGTGCATATCCATTAGTTGTGATATTGAGTTGAAGTGATGTTGAGGTTTTTATGTATTGAATGTATGGTCTGCTAAGGCAGGTCTGCGCACCCGTGTCGTGCGATGCCGCAGAGGTCAGAAGAGGGTCTCGGATTCCCCTGGAACTGGAGTTCTCCTGGAACCGGAGTCGCAGACGATTCTCAGCCGCCATGTGGGTGCTGGGGATCGAACCCGGGTCCTCTGCAAGAGCGGTCGGCGCTCTTAACCGCTAGGCCATCCCTCCAGCCCCATTTTTTAAATAAAATATTTTTATTGGCAAAAAAAAGAAAGATGTAGAAATAATATCCTTTCCCCTATTCCAACACACAGCATATCAAGACAGATCCTCAAATAAGTGAAGTTACCAGAAATGCCTCTCCATTAGGTGTTTCCAAAACCTAAGAAAAATACAAATGATATCTTAGACCAAGGTAACAAATAAATTTTTTTATAAATCATTTCCTATGGTAGAACTCAATTATACTTGAAGAAAATAAAAGCAGAATTATGGTGTTATTTTGCTACAAAACTTTTGACACATGCCCAAGTGAATAAATTCAAAATGCAATATACATTTTTTAATTTTTTTATTATTGTGACATTATTCATAATTATCAATATACAAAATCAGCCTAAGTGCTCATTAACAGTTGACAGGCCCACATAGAAAGTGGCTTATCAATTAGGTATAAAGAGGAATGAAGTTATATCTTTTGTAGGACAATGAATGGAACTGGATATAATCCAATTAAATGAAATAAGGAAAACAAAGACAAAAGATATTATATCTTTTCTTCCATATCAAATCTAAAGGGAAAAAAAGTTATAAACAGAAAAGAGCAAAGAACAAGAAAGGGAAACAGGTGTGATCATAAAAGTACATTGATGGGGGCTGGAGAGATGGCCTAGCAGTTAAGGGCGCCGACCGCTCTTACAGAGGACCCAGGTTCGATCCCCAGCACTCACATGGCGGCCGAGAACCGTCTGAAACTCCAATTCCAGGAGAACTCCAGTTCCAGGGGAATCCGACACCCTCTTCTGACCTCCGCGGCATTGCATGACACTGGTGCACAAACTTGCATGCAGACAGTACATTCATACACATACAGAAATAAAAAAATTTAAAAAAAAATAAAATTACATTGGTGCATGTATGGAACATATCAAAATGAAATGCAATACTTTAAAATATTAATATATTTAAATAAATTGTGGAACAAGTCTTATATATGCTTTATTTCTTTAGTGCAAGAGCCATTCATTAAAATAAATATAACTTCATTCAAAATCAATGAGTTAAAAGACAAAAATGTATAGAGACATATCTCAAAACATAGAAAATGAATAACGATAAAATTTTGAAAAATGCTAAGTTGATTAAGAATCAGAAATAATCAAATTGAATTGAATAGTATAAGTTCAGCATGCCCCACTGATTGACACAGAGTAGAAGTTTCACCAACCAATCAGAAAAGCTTTTGTAAATAGAACCAATTTACTTCTGCTAATTGAACTACACTTGACATAAGTTTTCTGAAGAGCTACTTGTCAGTCATTATTCAAATTATTTAAGTGTTTTCTGTATAATTCTAAAAATATATTATCTACATGTATTTGCATAAACATTTTCAATATAGTTTTATTAAAGGAAGCCAGTAGTTTGGGAAAAGTTAGAAATCCAAAAGAGAACGAAGTAATGTCCAAAGAGTTTCCCAGTCTCCTAAGAACTTTCTCATATGAACTTACAAGAATACTGACAGTATGCAGAAGACCTATGCAGACTCATTCAGACAAAAACCCCACATAGAAATGGGAAAAAGGCAGGAGGTCCCAACCTTAGCTGAGGAACCATTGGCAGCTCATTGGTGCTGGGTGAGAGTCCTCTTGAGGGAGTAGACACACTGAACAGGCTCAAGTGGATGAACTCACATGGAGGGACATCTGGGGACACAAACTTGATTCAATAGTCCTTAACATATATGAGAGAACACATGAAACCTGTTTTCTGGATTATGGGAGAGGGTTCACATAGGGGAGGGGGACTAAATGTTATTAAGATGTATTATATGAAATTCACAAATTTCAGTAAAATATATATATATATATATATATATATATATATACACATATATATATATATATATATATATATATATATATATATATAGCATGAAGAAAGCAGAAAAGATGCTAGAGATGGAAATGGAGAGGGAAAAAGGAGATAGAAAAAGAGTAGGATAAAATTAAAAAGTGCCAAGATCTAGAAGATTGTCTTTTGCTGCCTTTAGAATTATATAGGAAATAGAAGGCAAAACCTTTGAAAAATGGGAAGAAGTAGGTGGTGATAGGCAAACTGAGGGAAACAAAGGTCACCATTGTCAGTAAGATTTTATTCATTAAACACTAGATTGCAATGAGAATATTTATCCAGAAAGTTTATATTATTATCAAAGTAAAAGTACTGTACTTCATGTATTCTGAAAACTTCCAGGATGTTAGCCTTATCAACAAAGATCTAATCTGCTAAATTAGTTTCAGATCTATATATACTGTTAAGTCCTCCTGGGATGTTAATGAGGGAAGGTTCATGGAAGGAAGGAGAGTGTGACTTCAGTGGTTTACTTGTCAGATAAGAAGAGAATCAACATGTCAAAAATAGCAGCAATGACTACAAGGTTGGACAGCATATATGACCCATTGAATATGTAAAGTATCTAGGTCACAGCATGCTGAATTTGACAACACAGAGACAACAGGTCAGGAGGTGGGCAGGGCAATTTTTCATACACATGTGTGTCTGTAAATGCAGCTATGGCAGTGCACATGGGATAGATAGGTAAATGGTTGCTTATGTCTGCTTGGTTGTTTGTCTATGACCTAATGATAACTTTTTTCATGAAGCAATATTAAGTAAAGATTGTCTTCAATCTTGTTGAACAATTAAACCTAGAAACAAAGAATCCAGTTATTAGGATAGAGATTACAAGCCAAATGCAAGAAAATGTGCAGAATAGAATAAAACAATGCAGAGGAGTGTTGCCTTAGAAAGATGTTCCTGAAAGCTGTTTTTCAGTATTTACTAAGAGCCTCCTTTCACAATTCTTTTGTGCTCTTGAAATGTGCTGAATCTCATTAAAAATGTATGTATATTGATGCATTTTATTTTCCACAGCCACTTATATGACCTCACCCATTGTAATTTATAAATTTCACAAAGGAATAATTTGCCAACATGCATAAAGTGAGCTAAATTGTGTCTTTATCCAAACTGCAATTTCTTTTACCAATTAAATAATTTTATTGGACAAAATACATGGAATAATTTATAAGCCAATAAAATTATAAGAATACAAAATGTGATCAGCATAATTATATAACTTCTTTGGAATACAGTTTCTAATATTTTCTAATCCACTGAGAATTGCCAGATTTTATTTTCAGTTATAAAAATTAATGTTTTAAATTTGCCAGTATGTTATATAAATGCTATTTAAGACTTTGCTGTCTCAAAAGGCAGCCCACCAAAATTTCTTTCCTTGGAAATTAATGCAGACCACCAAACTCCATGGAGAAAAATGCTCCAGAGAGAGGCAGGGATCAACTTTCTTCAAGTGCTCTCTTTTACTTTGGCTTGAAGGACTTTCTGAAAAAGGACAGCTCGAATTGTAAATAAATGGCTAGGTGGGATCATCTTTCATATATCAAGTTCAGTGTCAGAGGAAATCAAAGCCTTCCTATTAAATATTATAAGTAAAAACTTTCTGTTTTTGTTTAAACTCACATGTCTAAGGGTCATTGGGAATTTTATTGATGAAGCTGAATCACATCGCAGTGAACTGGCTATGAAAAGGCACAGTCTAGAAAAGGCACAGTCCAGAAGGCCCATCAAGCAGGGGCTACTGCGGAATCCAGTCACAGAGATATTTCCATCAGCCCTGCCTGAGGATACAGACAACTCCCCCTGCTGCACAAATGGAGGGCACAGTTCTGAGAAACAGTTCTGACATATAAGTACCAAAGCTAGCATCCTATGTATTTGAGTCCGCTCTTAAGCTCTTAAAACCTTAACAGTATGTTTTTTTGGCTTAAAGATGTCATGTTTTCCTTAAGGAAGTGCTCGAAGGTTCCTCCTTGACAAGCCCAACCACCCACCAATCCTGCCCTTGTGCTCCACCCTGGGGCCATTCCCACCCATGGTCCCCCAAATGAACTCCATTAAGCACACATCCTGTCTTGATTCCCTTGCACTGGCTCCATGATACAGCCCGCGGAGTCCAACAATGGCATTCTATACTCTGACGAGGCTGAGGCTGACATCCCCTTAGCTGTTTAGTCCACAAACTGGGTATCTCAGTAATCCCCATCTGGAATCGAAGATTTGGAGGATTCTTGGAGAGATATGAGTCTTCAGTCCATATTGGAAGGTTAAAATGCTGTGTCTCATGTCTTTGAAGAGTGACAGAAGCAGTGGCAGCCACAGAGTAAATGCACTTGCCAGTAAGAATTGAAGACAGGCCAAACAACAGTGCTCTTTTTTCTTTTTGATTTTTTACTAAGATCTCAAGTTTTATCTCTGAAGTACAATTTCTCTGGTCTTACTTATTATTTCTGGTTTTACTTTCCTTTTGGATGCTTAAGGCCACACAGTTAGCCCAGATTAACCAAGAAAAAAAAAATTCTCCAATTCAGGTGATATGGGTATGTATGTATGTATGTATGTATATATTTATGTATACATATAACTATGTATATATCTGTGTATATATTAAAATAATATAAGTTAGAGAGAACAATGACAACAAAAGAACTGTAAAAAAAACTCTGGAAAGACTCAGAAAAAGATGCAAGACATGTATGGATGTATGAAAGAGTGCAGGGACTCAGGTGGGGTGTGGGGCATGGAAAGGGAAATGACCCTACATTCGACTGAGAAATGATGTATGGTTTATGGGAAAAGTTTAATAGCAATAAAAAATAAATAATAAAAATAAAAATAAAATAATAAAGTAAAAGAAAATCTTAAGTGTTTAAGCTGGTCCTGGTGGCGCACGCTTTTAATCCCAGCACTGGGGAGGCAGAGGCAGGTGGATCTCTGTGAGTTCAAGACCAGCCTGGTCTACGTAGTGAGTTCCAGGCCAGCTGGAGCTACAGAGAGACCCTGTCTCAAACACACACACACACACACACACACACACATACACACACACACACACACACACAAAGAAAAACCCTCAAGAGTCAGTCTGTTTTTTCAAGTGATTAGGATGTCGGCTTGATAAATATGCTGCAATTTATGTATGAAGATTTTAGTTAGAATTTTCCTAATAGGTTCCACATGGACAGTATACTCAGATGTCATTAAAATTCTTGAAATGCAAGGAAGGCTTACTCTATTCTGGGTAGCGATTAGTTATAGTTATAGTATCTTCTTAAACTCTCTAACACATTCACGATCTGGAGTAACTGGTTCACGTCACACTACTCATTATGTTGGTACAGCCCCCAGGGCACATAGAATGGTAAGTAGTGAAGTTGCTTTGGTAGACAAAGTGAATCAGGACAAGGTGCTGGGTGTCTAAGCACACACAGAAGCAAAGAGACACCAAATCACCTGACCTTTTCAACTCCAAATGTGAGTAGGTCTTATTCAACTCAGAAACTCGATGACTAATAGATGTGTCATGGAGATAAGAGCTCAATTATTAGGAAAAACAGATAACTTAGAAATAGAAAGATTTGTGTGTATAATAATCTAGTGAGACTAGTTTAAAATACACCAAAAGTCTGGCATATTTAAACCAAAACTCAAGTTTCAAAGTGTGTAACTGTGAACTGCAACTCTAGGTTGACTATGTAATTACATTCTTGCAAGAAACAGAGACAAAGGATGTTGGTGGATAGTTAATGATCTCTGTCACAAGTTCTGCTCACTTCACTGGGCCAAGCAATACTCAGAGAGTGGGAACAAACCTTGCTTCTGGGGTAACATTTGAGTCATGAAAATAAAGAAAGTGTGTTCTCAGTACATAGGTGATCTTGAACCAGTCCCTCAAGGGTCATACTCTCAAAAGTCAGAGGAGGTACAAACTTTCTTGCTGTTTGATGGAACCTCCATCTCCAAACACTACCAAATTCTTTCTCCTTTCCCCATTTTGAAAAAAAAAAAAAACATTGGTCTTCGCATATATCTGTAATGATGTGAGCCAATAATTATCAACTTCTGGGGCTGGAGGGATGGCCTAGCGGTTAAGAGCGCCGACCGCTCTTGCAGAGGACCCGGGTTCGATCCCCAGCACCCACATGGCGGCTGAGAACCGTCTGCGACTCCGGTTCCAGGAGAACTCCAGTTCCAGGGGAGTCCGAGACCCTCTTCTGACCTCCGCGGCATCGCACGACACGGGTGCGCAGACCTGCATGCAGACAATACATTCATACATATAAAAAATAAAAATAAATAAATTAAAAAAAAATTTAATAAAAAAAATAATTATCAACTTCTAGAATAGCTTACCTCACCAATGTGTGAAAGGATATACCTCAGATTGGAGACATATATATGCCAAATAATATAAATAGCTATATGTCCTATTGGGGCTGCCAAGATCATTCAGAGTTAAGAGTAAACTCTTGCTGTTCTTTTGGAGGACACATGCTTGGTTCTTAGAACCCATTTGACAGCTTACAACCAAGTTACTCAAGTTCTAGGGAACAATTACCTCTTCTGGGCTTTGAAGGCACCAAGCACACATGTGGGTATATATATATATATATGATATATCCTTACATATAAAATAAAAGCAAATAGAATCTTATAAAAGGGAAATTTGTTTTGTTGCTTTGAAGAATTTAGATGAAAATAAGGAATCAAGAACTTCAGACCTGTAGAAGAACTGTGAATTTTGGGAATACAGACTTTATTTTTTGTCATTTTGAGACAGGGTCTCTCTGTAGCTCCAGCTGTCCTGGAAGTCACTATGTAGACCAGGCTGGCCTTGAACTCAGGGAGAACCACCTGACTCTGCCTCCTGAGTGCTAGGATTAAAGGCTTGCACCACCATGCCCAGCTGAATACAGACATTTTAATTACAAAAAGGTGACTAACCTAAAAGGTATATTTTGTTTTGCTTACCTTATGAATAATCCAGAACAAAATACCTTTTTAATGTATTTTCTGCCAGTGAATGCAGTAATTTATAAAATATATGTTTATGGTTGTGCTGTAGGAAAATCCTTCCCATCTTCGCCATGCTGGGATTTGGACCCAGACACTTGTGTATATTGGTAAGCCTTATCTAAGAATCTGAGTTCAACATCAACCATTACATAACATTTCTAGCTCCTCTGAATCTAATAATTTTTGTATGGATTAAAAAAATTTAAACGGAATTGCCAGTTATGCCTTCCAAAAATAGTATTCAATGAGTCTGGCTTTCCATTTTACAGCCAAACGTGTGGAACCATAACCACCATTTCAAATCCATGTGTGTGTTGTGTGTGTGTGTGTGTGTGTGTGTGTGTGTGTGTGTATGTATGTCTGTGTCTATGAATATTTAATATATATTTGTAAATATATAAATATGTATGAAGCTTTCAGTACCTACAAAGAAAATACATCCATAGATAAAAGCTTGGGTACTGTTGCAAATTTAGAAAAGGTACTTAGTTTTCCATAAGTCGTGCTTTGTATTCTAGGCTATAGACTAAAAATGTTAATTTATGCCATCCTATTAGTAGAAAAATCAGTTGTTCCTGCCATCTTCTGGGAAGAAAAACATCACATGTATAATAATTAACTACTAAACATCAGGGCCACTGATCCCCACACAATTTATGAAGTTAGCAGTAGATTAACTTCAACTACTCAGTGATCTATAATTCCATGAATGTAGTATAGATCTCTGGGCTTACTTTTAGAGTCTTAAAATTCTGATTCTGTTTCATATTTTCAATTCAATTCTTCTGGAAGATCAGGTGGTTGAATTGCCTGTTTTGTCATACCTATAAACAGCCCCTCTCAAAATATATTTATAATTATCTCTCCTTCAGTGGGTGCTTGCTAAATTTAATTGCCAATACCCAAACCATTCCAAATCAACAAATTAAATACCTAAGCCTCAATAATTATTTCTTGCAGCTATTCTTAATGAATGATGTTTCATGGGGAAGGGAGATGAGACACAAAGTGATCAGCACTAATGATCAGACTGAGGTAAGTTAATACAGAAATTAATTAGCAACATCTAGATGATTCCTCTAGAAACAAGAGACCTGGGAATATTCTTCTTATAAAGGTCACTTAAAGGAGATGATTTTAAAGTCAATTTTGGTTTCCTAGGCTTTACATAATCAACTGAACACCACATATTTTAGTATGTTTGGTTGTCAAGAAGCAAAAACAGGAGGAGGAGAAAAAAGCAGCAAAAACAAAACAATGGCAACAACAACAAAATAGGCAAAAAAGAAACAAAAAACGGAATTAGAAAAAAAAAACAAAACTCTTACAGCAATATTTAAATGAGGCTTTGTGGAGGAGATCTTAAGCAGGGTTTCAATACTGTGCCCTTAGGGAAGACACATGTGCACACACCACAAGCAGATACACAGTAACAAGGAGACACTTATATATTCAAATTTCCTTATACCTGTCTGGTTGAAAAGGCTCTGTAGTTTCTGGACATTTGTGATAGTCTGTTTTCTAATATATTTAGAATTTTGGTTGCTGTAAATTACAGTTTTAAATGTGAGCCTTTCAATACACAATTTTGGTTTCTTTTAAATACTAGCTTTTTTGAATTAGCAAACAGTTTAATCAATATTATAAAATCCACTCTGAGATTAAAGACAAGGGAAGACCTTGATCTGTATTTTTAAAATAATTAATATAAAATCATATAAAATGGTGGCTATTAATACGATCCTCTTCAATTTAATGGCAATTCTCACATTATTGTATTGATTATTTGGAAGTCTCCATCCAAGAGACTTAAATTCCTAACACACTCATATACACGTTCCTAGTCATAGAATATAGCACAGTGTCATAGTAGAAAGAGTAATATTAGTTATTAGTTGAAGATTTTTAATTGTGTGATTTCAGAAAGACATGTGAATGGTGCATGGTATGAGGAATTAACCCAACAAAGTCTGCTGTTCTTCATACGGTATTTATATAATTGCTAAGACGGAAAAGAAATGATTGAGGGCTATGCCTGCATGGCTCCTTGCCAAAGAATTTTGTCATCTATACAAAAGTATGGACTGAAAACTCTTGCACAATAACTCAGATAATTGATAAGTTACCCACACCTTCCTTTCAACTATGTAAAACACATATAACTGCTACGCAACAGGAATTTCAGATATAGTTACTGAATGAAAGCATATCAAAACCAAAACCAGAACAGGGCCTTTGGAGATAGCACAGTTGGCCAAGTGCTTTTTTTTTTTTTTTTCCTGTTACCATGAAGACCTAAATAAATCTTTGGAATCCACATGAAAGTTGCCAGGTTTGTTGCAGCGTGAAGATGGTACTAGTATTAGGATGGTCGAGGCAGGCTGATTCCCAGGATTTGCGACCCAGTGAGAAGTGAGACACTCTCTGTCTAATAACAAGGTGGACAGTGCCCAAGTAATGCCAATGGAATCTGAATTTTGGCTTTTGCGTGTGTGCACATCCATGAGTGCCCACACCCACATGAACATATATGCTGTTCTAGTTTCCATCTCTGTCACTCAGGAATGGATTTAGTTAGTCTTAATAAGTTAGAGTCCATCAAGAAAGAATCCACACAAGTCCTGGGGACAGAACAATGGAAGAAAGGTGCTTTCTCCTTAGCTACCTGTCTTGCTCAACTAAATACATTCTTCTATAGGCCAGGCCAACCTGCCCAGGCCCACAATGGGCTGGGCACTACCACAGCTATCATCTATCAAGTTAATGCCCAGAGATATGCCCACAGGCCAATTATATAGAGGGAATGTATAAATTGAGGTTTTCTCTTCCCAGATATGTCTAGGCTTGTGTTGAGTAGATGAAATGCATACACACACACACACACACACACACACACACACACACACACTTCAGAGAAAGCCATGCTTAAAGCTGTTGGGTGATGTGGCTCTTCTCTGAGACTGTTATTGTGAACACACAAAATCAAAACTTCTTACTGTCTCATCACTCCTCTGAAGAATTTGTGTGGACCATCCCATTTAATCTTCATATGGATACAGTGATCTGACATTTCCTCACTAATCTAAGTGATGCATAGGATTTGGGTGACAACATAGAAACTTTTCTCATGATCTCCACAGCAGTAAGTGCTATGGCAAGATTAAAGACAGAAAAATATCACTGTCATGGTCATTCAATAGATTTTTTTCCCTATTGAAGTTTTTATTATGCTATAAAAGAACAGGAATTCTAATTTGCTGAACCCAGAATATTCTTAGTCTTTTTCCAGGGCAATCCCTTTACCCTTTCCTTTCCATAAGTGGCTTTTATAACATTTTCCATGACAGGAAATATCCATCTCTTAAATAGCTCTATCAACTGGTTTATGTTCCATTGTGAGGTTCATGGGTAGAAGCACTTTATGTCAAAACCAATTTCCTATTTTGCAAACTAGGTGAAAGCTGGCTTTATGTACTTATATGGGATAAATATACTAAAACTACACAAACATGTAGAAAATGTGAATATCTAACTTTTGGATGTGGAATGGTAGATGAATAGTTTTCTATACCATAATTATGCTATAATTTTGGTATGTGCATTTACATTTATTTTCTAGTATTTCATTGGAATCTCAAGAGTCAGGAATTCTGGTGTTTTATTCTTCAAAGGTGATTTATATTTCTCAGAGTTCAAAGAAATATATAATTACTTGTATGAAGTTTATCAAAACATGCTTTTTTTTTCATTGATGTATTATGCCGGGCATGGTGGCACACACATTTAATCCCAGCACTCAGGAGGCAAAGGCAGGTGGATCTTCGTGGATTCAAGGCCAACATGATCTACAGAGTGAGCTCTAAGCCAGCTGGGATTAAAGGGAGACCCTGTCTCAAATATACCCCCCCAAAAAGGTGTATCATGTTGTTAACTCAAAATTAAGCACTTTATTATCAAACATAATATCATGGGTGACTATATTATCAGTTTTTATAGATACTTACAAAAGTTATAATCTAAACTTGGGTAAATATTATCTGGTAAATAATTTTTATCCCATTTTTATATAAAAAAAGCATCACATGTAGGACTTTTTAACTGAAAACGTGGTACTGTATCTTTTGTGTGCAATTCAAATGGAGACCTGAAAAGTGTGTGTGTGTTACTTCATTTAGCATAACAGCTTCTAGTTACACCCATTTACCTGCAAATTTCATGTTGTCTTTCCGTATCACTGCATAGAACTCCATTGTGTAGATGTAGCATATTTTCATTAGCTACTCATTAGTTGAGGGACACCTGGCTTGGTTCCAGCTCTTTGCTACTGCAAAAAGCACTGCAATAAACATGGTTGTACACATATATCTGCAATAGGATGACTCCTTTGGGCATATAGATCCAGGTGTGATATGGTTGGGTCAGGTGGTTGGTTCAATTTGAATCTTTTAAGAGTTATCCACAATGTTTTCCATGGGGGTTGCATAGATTTTCATTCCCACCAGCAGTGAATGAGTGTCCCCTTTTCTCCACAAACTCTCTGCAATTTAGCATCATTATTATTTAGTTATGTATTAAGTGTATGTGTGTTTTCTCTACATGTATGAAAATGAATCCTATGCATTCAGCACATGTAGAAGCCAGAAGAGGGTGCTGGATTCCTTGTAACTTGTGTTATGGGTGGTTGTTAAGCTCCCAGGTGTGTGTTGGAAATGAACTCAGGTACAAGTGTTCTTAACTGCTGAGCAACTTTCCAGCCCATGATTAAAAACAATAATACTTCTTTTCTGTTTGTTTCTTTGAGACAGAGTCTCACTCTGTATGTAGCTCATGGTACCCTGGATGGCATTATGTAGCTGTTATCCTTCTTGCTTAGTCACCTGAATGCTGTGATTACAGAAATGAGCCACTGTGCCCTATTTAATATTTCTTCATTTAACCATTTACCATGATATCTCTTAGTTAGAAGGCAAAAAATTATCTTGATGTTGAAGAGAAAATTAGTAATCTTTAAAATGTAACTATTGTGATTTTAGACAGAGAACACAATTTTTCCTTTTTCATAATTGCAGATGTAGTTTATGAATATATTAGCTTATTTCAGATTTTATTGATCATATGCACCAATTTTAAATTTCAAATAGGATATTAAACTTTCATTTGTTTTGATTTAAATCAATTATATTTAATTCAAAATATATGATCTTTCTTTTTAACTTTTTAACTTTCTATTATATGATTTTTAATCATGTACTGAAGTGATATCATAATATATAAAATTTTTAAGATTGTTTTATTATACATGTCTGATTTATTTGCTTACATGTGTTTACACTACCTTCATGAAGTGTCCATGGATGACAAAAGAGGGCGTCAAATACCCTGAAACTGGAGCCAAGGCAGGTTGTGATCTTCCAAGTCAGTGATGAGAAATGAATTCTATAAGATCAACACGAATGAAGAGATTTTCCTTTACTGTGTTCACACACATAAAACATTGAAAAAACATTTTAGCACCGTTTTTAGGGAAAGCTCCTACCCCTGCCCCATGGACATTTGTTGGTTTAATGATGCCTCTAGATATTCAATTTGAAACATGTAGTTTTCCATAGCTGGTATCCACCTATGAGACAGAACAAGGGGAATTTGTATTTCTGGATCTGTGTTGTCTCATTCCGGATACTTGTTTCTAATTCCATGCATTTACCATAAATTTTTATAATGTCAGTTTTTATGAGTAGAGTAACAGTCCACTATGTATGTGTATCACATATTCCTCATCCATTGATCAGTCGATGCGTGTCTAGTTTAGTTCCAGTTTATGTCTACTGTGAAAATGGCAGGAATGAGCATGGCTGAACAGGTTTTAGTGGGGCATAGGATATTTGGGATATAAGCCCAGGAGTGGTATGGCTGGATCATATGATAGATCAAATTCAAGAGTTTTGAGTAATATTTACACTGATTTCCATAGTAGACACACGAGTTGACACTGTCACCAGCATTGGATAAGAGTTACCTTTCTCCATATCTTCACCAGCATTTGTCATTAACTGCTTTTTGGATCATAAATATTCTGAGTGGGGTAAGATGAAATCCTGAAGGGGACTTAATTTTCATTTCCCTGATGACTGAAGATGTTGAATATTTTTAAAGTATTTCTCTATCTTTTCCTGGCGTCTTTTTTTAATTAATTTTTTTTGTTGATGTTTTGTGTATTTCATGCATCATTTTCCAATTCAATTCAGGCATATATCCCCTTCCCTTCGAACACTCACTGTTCAGCTCCTTGCCCCCTTTTTAATTGGATTATTTTCTTTTTGTAATTCAATTTTTATGAATTTCATATATTATATTCTGATCATATTAATATGTTCTGCTCTATCTGAAACACTCTTATAGCTTATGTCCTGCAAGATTTCATGTACTCTGTAATATGTATATTCAGATCTATCAACTTATGTTCGTGTATCCAATGGCTGGAGCCTGGTTAACCTTACTTTAGTTTCACACCCTTAAGGAAAACCCACTCTCCCTCTCCCACAAGTTATTCTTTGTCAATAGTTCCCAAGATAAGTTTGGGACTTTTCATCCATTTTCCTGCTTTTATGTTGGATTTTTCTCTGGGTTGAGTATGAATGGGTCTTGTGCATTCCCTTACCATCACTGTAAGTTCATAAGAGACAATTTCCTTTTGTTTAGAAAACTGTGTTTCCTTTTGATGTCAACGACTTCTGGTTCTTGTGTTCTTTCTGTCCCCACTTTCAGAATGGTCCCTGAGCCTTTGGTGGCAGGGGCTTGATATAAATATTATATTCCAGTATAAGTACTCTATAGTCTCTTATGTTCTGCCCTTCTGCCAGGTGTGGCTTTCTGGATTAATCATCATCTATTGCATGAATAATCTTCACTAGTGAGAGTTGAAAGACTTAACAATATTCATTCTCTACCCTGTTTCACTCTATTCCCTGAGCCTATGTGTAGAGGTTGCATTGTTTATTACAAAAATATCATCTTCGCTGAGTGATGAGATGTACATTTTTCTATAAATATAAGGATACATATTTAGAATAGAATAAGAAATTGCACTGGCCTAGAGATGTGACAGGAGTAGATTTTGTTCTAAGGTGCTTGCCATCTCCAGAGATATGTGTTTGGGTAGATTTACAGGATGACATATGTGTTCCCTCTTATTGAATAGGCCTTCAGTCCCATGTAGACAACTGTTGATTACTTAAAGATCAAAGTGCTGCTATTCCAACAGTAGAAATGGCTGATGTGCTGGCCATTGTTGTGGTTCAAACGTTTTACAGCCCAATGGGATCATTGATTGTTTCTCTCTCTCTCTCTCTCTCTCTCTCTCTCTCTCTCTCTCTCTCAGACAGGGTCTCCCTGTAGCTCCTGTTATCCTGGAACTCACTTTGTAGACCAGGCTGGCCTTGAACTCACAGAGATCCACCTGCCTGTGTCTCCCAAGTGCTGAGATTAAAGGTGTGCACCACCATGCCCAGCCCTTGTTTACTCTCTTTTTTTTTTAATTTTTTATTTATTTTTGTATGTGTATGAATGTACTGTCTGCATGTGGGTCTGTGCACCCGTGTCGTGCAATGCCGCGGAGGTCAGAAGAGGGTCTCGGATTCCCCTGGAACTGGAGTTCTCCTGGAATTGGAGTTACAGACGGTTCTTAGCCGCCATGTGGGTGCTGGGGATCGAACCCGGGTCCTCTGCAAGAGCGTCGGTGCTCTTAACCGCTAGGCTATCTCTACTCTCTTAACAGTTTACATAGTTTCTTCTGATACCATATGATCTAATCCTCAGGGAGACAGCATCCAAATAAGTTTCTTCTTGATTGCTACAAGTTCTGTGCCTGAAGTATGTCATTTCTGATTAAATACAGATTTACCTTCATATTCTGGGAGACAATCAAGGTCTGTGGCAATAACTAGTACCTTGAGAAATCTTATGTAATATGTTGCCCAGCAGCACAAGTCGAGGTTTCCCTTGCCTGACATTGTTTTATCACTGTGGATTGTCCCATTTATTCCCTCAGTGAGCCATGTGTAAAACACACTCAGGAAAGTACAGCACATGGATGCATGGTAAGGTATCTAAATACACAGAGAGCTTTATTCTAAAAAATGACCATGTTTTCTAGCCAGTGTTACTCATAACCCAGGCCCAAATCTTAAGGCTTTGCTTCACTGCATCCCACCCCATGGGCATGGCCAGGAAGGTCCCATTGGCTAGAATGCTAGACAACTCATACCTAACTTAACTGAATTTTCCCACATCTTACCCTTTCATTTTTTTTTTTTTTCTGAGAGGCAGATGAACCCGTGGGAGAGGCTAACAACACAAAGGAATCTGAGCTTTGAATAGCCAGATTCTCAAACCTGTCTTGAGTGGCAGGCAGGAGGCAGGGGGCAGGTCAGACCTGAGATTTTTATTTTTTTACACTAAGGCCAAGTAATATCCAAAGCACCCAGCCATGAAGTGAATCAATTGTCAAGCATAAGCGATGAATATAAGTAACACATATCTATATACAAGAAACAAGGAGTAATGGTCCAGTAAGTCTACATAAACAGTCTCTTTATTGGCATGTATATCTTGTAGGTGAAAGAAATATTTGTGTACATTTAATCCCAAAGTTGTTACTAGAAATCTAGTACCTTGGGCACCAATTGAAGGTTTGCATCATGCCTACAGGATCAAAGTCAGTAGAAGAGGGAAGGGGAAGAAGAAGATGTCAGCAGCTTCTCCTGGGTCACAGCCCAGCCAAGACAGACTATTTGTCCCAGATACGGGCCCTTGGCCTTGGGCATTGGCTGCCACCCTTCTGTGACCGAATAAATCCCACCTGCAGGGAATCACAGCCTAAGAAAGATTTCACAGACTGGTGGCTTCCAGGAAGCCTCTGTCCAATCAAAAACCAGCCAGCTAATCAAAACACACTTCCCAGGGTGGCAGTCTGCAGTCTGACCCCATCCAGCCAAAACCCACTAGCATCTATCACAAGCCCTAAGCATAAAGGTCGTAATTTACAGGCAAACAGAAATTAATGAATTCATGGTCCCTCAGGGGGTGGTAAAGGAGGGTCCAGAATTTTTTAAAACTAAATCATATCCCCAAAGACCCAAAACTTTATTAACATCTTAATGCTATGGAAACTTGTTTGCAGTTTTGTTTTAGGTGTTGATGGGGTGTAACCAGTAGGGGGCAGTGTACACCTATTAATATGTCCAATAGAAATTTTATTATTTTTATTAGACAATCAACCCATAACCTTTGTTGAAACTGAATTATGTGTTGGCTGTTTAATTATAAATCTGCATCTTGAGAAGAAAGGGCCACATTTCTACTCAGAGGCAGCTTTTTACTGGTTTTGCAGTTAACATTAAAATATATTTAGAACATAAGTACACACCTGTGTGTGCATACATATATACATAGATGCATACATACATAATAAAGATTAAGTTGACCTGTGAGAGAGAAGTCACATTATTGTTTCATGTTCAATGAGAAACACACAAATTATTTTTACAATTTGTTATAGGGGTATTTTTTACAGAATTAGAATAAATGTCCTAGTAACGCACAAACAGTTGAGATCCATATGCTGTCATTTAGGCCCATTTCGAACAACTTGGCTCTAATTAACTATCCCTAACATCTATTCCTATTATATTTACTATCCTGTCCCTACTGGTTAACTATCCCTAGACTGCCCCTATACTAAGGCCAACTGCCCCTGTCATATTTACATACCGAAAGGTCAGGGGGGGGTACCAAAAGTAGATAGGACACAGTTATTTGTAGTTTTGGACTAATTTTTCTTGTCTTACTATTAAGGACTATTTGAATCATAATACTAATTATCAATAACAATAATCATAACAATTATAAAAATAATTATAATTATAACTATTATTAATTATTATAAATAACTATTAATCACACTCATTAACATTAACTATGATCATTATCAATAATAATCATTACTAAAAATAATAAATATAACAATCAACAACAATTTATCATTAGATTGAATTATTATCAGCAATTATTATCAGCAATTAGAATCAAAAATAACAATAATTATAACTATCAATAACAATTACCAATAATAATCAAAAAATTATCATTAGACTGAATTTAATACATATTAAAATTTATATAAACCCAATTAAAAATTGCTAACACCAAAAGGGTTAAAACAATTTTCATGAGTTGAATCTATTTATCTTTGTTTTCAGTTGACTCCTAATTAGATTTAAGCCTATAGGACTATAAGGAATTAAAGGCAGGAATATGTATTAACTCACAAATACACAGTTTTGAGGTGGGCTTAAAGAGAAACATAAAACAGTTTTTAAAATTTCATTTAAATGGAACCAAAATATTTATTTATGCTGTTAAAGAGGTTTATACTAATAGTTATTAAAAAAAATGGAGCAAGTGTCTCTTGTTAGAATTACAGGGCCTGGACTGGAGAGAAGGCCTAGTGGTTGAGAGCGCCGACCACTCTTGCAGAGGACCCAGGTTCGATCCCCAGCACCCACATGGCGGCCGAAAACCGTCTGAGACTCCAATTCCAGGAGAACTCCAGTTCCAGGGGAATCCAAGGCCCTCTTCTGACCTTCGCGGCATTGCACAACACGGGTGCACAGACTTGCTTGCAGACAGTACATTCATGCACCTACAGAAGTAAATAAAATTAATTAAAAAAATAAAAAAAAAGAATTACAGGGCCTATAAACTCCCATAGAAATCCATCTGCTTTTGTCTCCAAAATGCTGAAATTAAAAGATTGTGTTACTTTAAGTCAAATTTTAAAAGACAGTTTAAATTAAATTTAGGCATGATTTAAGATAAATTATTATTAAGAAACCATGTGTTCAGTTCCATGGCTGGTATGCAAACAGCAGCCAGGCAGGTGGGACCAGAGCACAAGCTACATGTAATCAGGAATTGATTGGAATTGATTCCATCTGTTGGAAAAGTCTTTAAGGTTAAACACAATTAAATGACCAAAAATGGAAATTAAATCAAACAATTGATTTTAATTGTGTACATACTTTACTCAAAAGATATCTAGTAAAAATTTTACATCTTGAATTAAGCATGTTGAGATGGATTTGAATTACTAAATCAATAAAGCTTGCTGAACCCCAATTGTGGATCGACAAATGGCAGGCATTTGTGTAGAGCATGAATGGAAGAAGATTAGGTTTGGGTAGGAAGAGTCGGAGATTTGAAGTAGTTACCCAAAAAATCCACAAGAAGCCAAGAGAGCAATACAATTTTATCTAAATGCAGGTTGAAATAGAGATAGAAACCTTTTAGAATTAAATACGTTTCAAGAGAATATTCTTTTTTTTTTTTTTTTTTTTTTTTTTTTTTTGGTTCTTTCGAGACAGGGCCTCCCTGTAGCCTCAGCTGTCCTGGAACTCACTCTGTAGACCAGGCTGGCCTTGAACTCACAAAGATCAGCCTGCCTCTGCCTCCCAAGTGCTAGGATTAAAGGCGTGAGCCACCACGCCCAGCTGAGAAGGGAAACTGTAGCTAAGTGGTGAATCGTACAAAAAATACATCACAGAACCCTGTGCTAGGGTCTGAGCAGAGCTCTTAGAAGCCCTGGGGAAATTTACATCTAAACTTGTTAAGCTGGAGCTGAACCAGAAAAACTGGTTTCTTCTACAGTTGGAGAGTAGGACAAGGTTTTTGGAAATTAAAACCCCAAAGTTTTATTTTAAGTGTGTAAAATTGTGAAAAATGATTCCAGTGCCAAGTGTGGCTAATAAACCTTGACATTAAACTCAGCCTGGAAGTACCTGGCTTTTACACCTTTAGGAGTGACTAAGTTAGGAGGCATATGTCTGGGGGGCATTTATTCCCTAGCCAAAACAGAGCCAGTATGGTTTCCTCCATTTGTGCCAAGCCACATGTTCCCTGATTGACCTCCCATCCATTCAGCCAAGCAGGAGATGCACCTCCATGGCAAAAGATAGATGTTAGAAGAGAAAGAAAAAGATTGAGAGCACAAAGACAAGATTCGGAGTTTAGTATACCAAATTTGTCAGGACTTCCTCCAGCTGCAAATCTGGTCACCATTTTTGGGTCGTCCTATTTATTCCCCAGGTGAGCCATATAGAAACCCTGTGCAGGAATGTACAGCACATGGACCCATGGCAAGGTATCTATGGGGATTTCCCATTTATTCCCAGGAAAATCCATATGGAAAACAAGCTCAGGAAAGCACATACATGGATGCATGTTAGGGTCCAAATACAGAGAGAGTTTTATTCCAAAATGTCTGGTTATATAGACAGCATGACTCAACTCCCAGGGCCAAATCCTAAACCTTTTTGTCACTACATCCCACTCCATGGCTGTGGCAGGGAGGTCCCATTGGTTTAGAGTGCTACCCATCTTAACTAAATTTTCCCACATCTCGTCCTTTAATTTTTATTTTTTCTGAGAGGCAGGGGAGCCCGTGGGCTAGGCTAACACCACAAAGGAACCTGAGTTTTGAATAGTCAGCCTGTTTTGAGTGCCAGGCAGTGGGGGGCAGGTCAGATCTGAAACTTTGTTTTCACCCTAAGGCCAACTAATATCCGAAAAACCTAACCATGAAGTGAACCAAATGTCTAGCATAAGCAATGAATGTAAGTAACATTCATGTAAAACCAATTGGCAAATATCTATGTCCAAATTTTGAACAACCCAAGGTTCCCATAGTCCAATTGGAGAAGCTTGTATGCAGAAGCATGTTGTTCAAATAAGAGTTCCAGTCTATATTGCTGTAGTCTCACAATTCACCCCAATCTCTTCAGCCCTTACATTCTATCACGCCTCCTCTTCTGCAGGTTGTTCCCTAGGCTTTTGGAAAGGGGCACGAGTGGGTGAGAAGCAAAACAATCTACTTTCTCTGGAGATGTCATTTTGGATTCTAGTCTGTTCAGGTTGTTTCCCTTCATGGGTTGACAACTTATCCAGGGGAAACTTTTTAATTCCACTAACAAAACACAAGCAATTAGATGTACAGGCATGTAAACAGTACTAATTATTATGGAAGCTAAGTTGTGGACATAGATGCAGATATTTGGATGGTATGCTAATCCATGAACTGTGGCTTTTCTCTAAAGGGTGACAAGTTCTTTTTTATTTTTATTTTTATTTTTATTTTTTGGTCTTTTTAAGACAGGGTCTCCCTTTAGTCCCAGCTGGCCTGGAGCTCGCTCTGTAGACCAGACTGGCCTTGAACTCACAGAGATCTGCCTGCCTCTACCTCCCAAGTGCTGATTAAAGGCGTGCGCTACCATGCCTGGCTTTTTTTTGGGGGGGGGGTGACAAGTTCTTATTGTGGCTTGTAACATCTCCTAACTACTAGATGATGTAAGCTTATGGCATCAGCCATGAATTATTCCTCCAGGGAGAGAGCTAATTGCCAATTAGATTTGGGATATATGGACATATGGCTGCTACTGGCTGCACAATATCTCCAGGCAGTTGAACTGTAGCTGATACTGAAAGAAGAGACTTGCTTGACCCAAGGAGACCAATATTTTGTTTCATTGCTTTAGTGGCCTTTGGTAACACTCTCTGGCATGCCAGAGACCACTGTACGCTTGCAAGTGTGGTCTCAATACATCTTTCTCATACTTACACCAGGTCTTCAGCAGCAGGGTTTAACCACCACTCTTCTTGCAGGTATCCCAGTTTATAGGCAAAAGACCTTTATCCTTTTTTGGGGGGGGGGCTTGGATACCCTAGCCAACTTCTCCTTGGCAGAATAATCCATTGCTGATATCAGAGCTCTCCTATATTAATATATTTTGCTTAATTATACAGCTTATAAAGACTTTGCTAATATATTTGGCTCTGAATAGAGAATTATCCTTTTGCAGTTCCTATGTCTATCAACAATTAAAGAAAGTAGTTATACCACTGTAACAGTTGGCTCTAATTTACAGTTAGGGAATAACTTCATTACCATCATGTTTTTCTTTTTCCTGTAAAAAGGAGAGGTAGGAAGGTTTCTCAGCATCTGGAAGGTAAACTTCATTAGGGCACATTATAAACAGTTATCCCAAAGAGAATTCAGAGAGAGGCTTGGTGCCTATGACTCAGGCAGTCTGAGGTTCCTCTTCGTTTTAATGTTCAGATGGGCCAGCCTCTCTGCTGGCATATCCCGGTCCATCCTGCATAGCCAAAGTCATACATTTTCAGACATTTAGGTTGCTTTTACCTGTGGGAATATACAAATCTCCAAATGTTAATTTCAAGATCTCAAAATTGAACATTTATCAAAAGATTTGGAATACAGAGATTTCCATTTGTATCCCAGAGGGAGTATTCCACCACCTCTCTCTATTTTTTTAATTTTTATATTTTGACCTATTTTGCCTTACACATACCTATAAACAGGAACCAAGGCATAAGTTTTCATCAAATTTACCCAAAATGTTTATCATTGACTGTATGCTATTTATTTGGGAAGTAAACTTAAACTTAATTCCTTTAGTTAAGTTATCCTACAGGTAAAAGAAAATTTTACAAGGTGATACTGTACAATAAGCCAGGAATTCAGTAATGGTGTTAATGGGAATTCACAATTTTTAAAAATTTTTTACTTTTTTATTTTATTCCTGAAGACCCAAAATTTTACTAACACTTTAATACTATGAAAACCTGATTGCATTTTGTTTCAGCAGTTGAAAAGGTGTAACGTATAACAATAGGTGGCAGTGTAGATCCATTAAGATGTTTGTTCTGCATTAGGTGCTCCCTTTGGATGTTGGTACCGAGGCCGCCGCTCACTATTGGTGTTTGCCTCCGCTCACTATTGGTGTTTGCTGGAGCTGGGCGCTGTGCAAGAGACTGCAACATTTCTTGATAATCCTCTTGCTCAGCATGTCATGGAACAGGAGGAAGGGCGATACGACGTGGGTCAGGATATTTTGTTGACCTTCATGGGTTTTGTTGACTTTCAAGGGTTTACAGCCTCTGTCTCTAAACAAAACATGGAAACAAGTAGCGCTTTGACTTTGCTTTTGTTTTCATTTCGTTTTGTTTTCTTTCCCCCCACTAAATAGAAATGAGGTTCTTGGTCTGTTTCTGACAATCTGTTCATTTGTTAGGATAGGGTCTTTTGTTTGCTTCCCAATAGGCATATAATTTAGTTAAAGAACACATCTGTATGCTACAACGTGATTACATCTTCTTTTCTATTTTGCATTTTTCTTTTACCATATTTCAGTTTCTGCATGTAGGGATTTAAATAAGAAACAAAACTTGTAAAGTTGTAACATTTCACATGGAAATGCTGCCCAATCTTCACCAGCTTCAGAAATCTGACCTTTGCCAATGCTGCAATAAAGTGTTGTAATTTGAAAAAAAAAAAAAAAAGATGTTCGATGAATTTATTTTAATTTTTTATATTAATTTTTATTTATTTCTGTATGTATTTGAATGTACTGTCTGCATGCAAGTTTGTGCACCCGTGTCGTGCAATGTCACAGAGGTCATGAGAGGGTCTCGGATTCCCCTGGAACTGGAGTTCTCCTGGAATTGGAGTTTCAGATGGTTCTCAGGCGCCATGTGGGTGCTGGGGATCGAACCCAGGTCCTCTGTAAGAGCGGTCAGCACTCTTAACCACTAGACCATCTCTCCAGCCCTCGATGAATTTTTAAAAAATTGTAATCGATAACCCATATCCTTTGTTGAAATTGAATTATGTGTTGGCTGTTTAATATAAATCTGCATCTTGAGGGCTGGAGGAATGGCCTAGAGGTTAAAAGCACTGACTGCTCTTACAGAGGACCTGGGTTCGATCCCCAGCACCCACATGGCGGCAGAGAACCGTCTGAAACTCCAATTCCAGGAGAACTCCAGTTCCAGGGGAGTTTGACACCCTCTTCTGATCTCCGCAGCATTGCACAACACGGGTGCACAAACTTGCATGCAGACAGTACATTCATACACATACAGAAATAAATAAAATTAAAAAAAAAACTACATCTTGAGAAGGAAGGGCCAAGTTCCTACTCAGAGGCAGTGTTTTTACTGGTATTATAGCTGTTAACATTAAAATATACTTACACACACACATACATACATACATAATAAAGAAAGGTTTGTTAGGTTGATCTACAAGAGAGGAAAGCCACATTATTGTTTAATGTTCAAAGAGAAACATGAAATTTTATAATTAGTCATAGGGTTATTTTTACATAATTAGAATAAATGTCTTAGTAACACACAAAACAGCTGATACCCATATGCCACCTCTTAGGCCCATTTTCCCAACCACTTGCCTTCAATGAACTATCCCTAAAGTCTACTCCCATTCATTTCTTATCCTGTCCCTCCTGATTACCTAGGCTGTCCCTCGGCCAAGTCTAACTGTCCCTATCCTATTTATAAATCTAAAGATTGAGGAGGGTGCCCAAATTAGACAGGTCAAAGTTGTTTGTATACTTGGGACTGATTTATCTTGTCTTATTATTAAGGACTTTGGAAGAATAATAATTATCCATAATCACAACAACAATCACAATAATTATAACCATTATTAATTATTATCAATTATCAATAATTATCATTAACCATTATTAGTTATAATCAGCAATAATTATAAATAATAATTGTCAACAATAATAGCCAACAACAATGAGTGATTTATTTTTAGACTGAATTATTATGAATTATTATTAGTAATTATATTCAATAACAATAATTATGACTTTGGCTATCCAGGGACTTTTTGATTCTAAATGAATTTTATAATTTTTATTTATATTTCAGTGAAGAAGGTGATGGGAATTTTGATGAGGATTGCATTGAACCTATAAATAGCTTTTGATAGGGTGATTATTTTCTTTTTTTAAAATTAATTAATTAATTAATTTTTTTATCAAATCTAGACACGTGTCCCCCCATTACCCCACCCCACCAGAGCTCATGCATTCTGCCAAACATGCTTTTCATCTCTTTCTCAGTTTTTCGCAGTATTCTCCATGTGGAAGTTGACTGTTTTGAGCAGAAGTTCACTGTTTCAGTCAGTTCTTTGATGCAGTCCTTTGTGTTGTTGTTGTTGTTGTTGTTGTTGTTTCCAATATGCATCACTCCCAACTGCTTTGGACAAAAGCTCAAGGAGCCATGCACAAGAAATACTTACAACGAGGTAATTGGCACTAGCATCCACAGATGAGGGATACCATTCGTCGTGTGTTTTTCTGGGACTGTGTTATTTCACTCAGCATGATGTCCTCTAGCTCCAGCCATTTTCCCACAAAGCTCATGATGTCATCTTTCTTTACTGCTGCATAGAACTCCATTGTGTAGATGTACCACATTTTCTCTATGCACTCATCAGTTGAGGGTCATTTAGGTTGGGTTTATTTTCACAATAAGAATTATACCAATCCTTTTTGTATCCTTGTTTCCTCAGTCACTTTCTTCAAAGATATAAAATTTCCATTATAGAGATTTTTAGTACTTTTGTTAGGTTTATTCCTTGATATTTTATTATGTTGAGGCCATTGTGATAGTGTTCCTTGATCTCATTCTTTTTTTTATCTCATCTTTGATTGGCTGTTATTGCTATAAAGAAAGGCTTGTATCTTTTGTAAGTTAATTTTGTATCCTGCCACATCATTGAAAGTGTTGATAATTTCTAGAAACTTTCTGATGGATTTTTAGGCTCCCCATACATATCATATAATCTAGAAATGGAAAAACTGGACCACAAATAGAATTAGAATATAACTGTAAGTCTTATTGTCAAACTGGTATCATTTAAATAATATTCTGTCTTATTGCACTAGTTGCAGTTGTAAGAAGTGTATTGAAATGGAGTGAAAATAATGAAAAGCCATGTCAGATTCATGATTTTAATGGCCATTCTTTGAGCTTTTTCTCCACTGATAATGAAGTATACTTTGGATATGTTGCATATTCCTTTTAATATATATATATATATTATATATATATATATATTATATATATATATTCCCTTTGGTCCAATAAACTATAAAAACTTATGAACACATGTGGATTTTCATGGCCCTTTTTGTGTATATAATAATGTGATTTTGTCTTTAATTTTATGTTTTGACATATTTATTTACTTCCACATATTAAACAATTGAAGTATCTCTGAAAGAAATCCAAATTTATCATTTATCAGGAGTTTTTGATATATGCTTGTTGTGGTGGTTTGAATGAGTGTCCCCCATAGGCTTTAAGTATTCAGACATTTGTCTCCAGTTGGTGGCACTGTTCTTGGAGGTCTTAGAAGGTGTGTCCATGCTGGAGGAAGTATGTCACAGGGGGCAGGCTTAGTGAGTTTAACAAGCCTCGTGGTCTCCAGTTTCTCTCTTGACTTCCTGTGCTCATTGCGAGATGTGACCCTCAGCTTGCTGCTCCAGGTCCAGCTGCCATGCCTCCAGCCACAATGGACTCTAATTCCCTGGAACCGTCAATGGTAAGCTCAAATAAACTCTTCCTTTTATAAGTTCCTTTGGTCATGGTGTTTTATCACAGCAACAGAAAAGTGACTAATACAGTTATTTGGTACCAGAAGTGGGGTTTTCAGATCCAAACTGTACATTATGCATTTCTTTCTGCCCCATCTGCTTTTCTTCATTGTAGATCTGTACAATATTCACCATTAATAGCCATGCCACGATTTCTACATTAGGCTGTCTTGAAATATCCTCCACCAAAGACAGTCCATTGCTTTTCAAGTTAGCATCTGGCAAGCATTTGAGCTGTGGGCAAACTGCTGCCAGACTCTTTATCAAAATATCCCAGTTGCTGCCTAAGTCTGTATTTTCCTCTGGAACTACATTTTTTGCAGCAATGCTTTCTTCCAAGCTTCTACTAGAGTGGCCTGTTAAGCTCTGCTTACAGTAGTCAACAGCTTTTCTAGCCCAAAGTACCAAAGTCTTCCACATTTCTCCAAACATCCACATGGTCAGGTTCTTCACAGCCAACAGCCCACTCTCTGGTACCAAATAACTGTATTAGTCACTTTTGTGTTGCTGTGATAAAACACCATGACCAAAGGAACTTATAAAAGGAAGAGTTTATTTGAGCTTACAATTGACAGTTACAGGGAATTAGAGTCCATTGTGGCGGGAGGCAGGCCACTGGAGCTGGAGCAGCAAGCCGAGGGTCACATCTCGCAATGAGCACAGGAAGTCAAGAGAGCGACTGGAGACCACGAGGCTTGTTAAACTCACTAAGCCTGCCCCCGGTGACATACTTCCTCCAGCACGGCCACACCTTCTAATATCTCCAAGAACAGTGCCACCAACTGGAGACAAATGTCTGACTACTTAAAGCTAGGAAGATTAAAGTTGGTGCCATGGCATGTGAAGGAGAGGCTCCCTTTGATAAGGAGATTAAAGCGATTAAGGAGGGGTCTCGAGATTTACAAGTAAACAACAGGAATAGTACCTTCAGGGCAAGACCACACCCAGCTAATCCTCTAACTTTTGAAAGGAAAATACTGAAAGGATTTTCTGCTCCAACAAGTTCAGGTCAGAGAAAAGTTGCAAATGTGGTTGAAATAGGCCAGGGTCCATCCCAAACTTGCAGCCAAACTTGGCAGTTTCATTCATGTGGTGCTGGCTTTAGAGGCATGAAGTTTGCAAGAGTGAAGGGTCATCAGTTCTTCCTCCATGGTTTCAGAGAGCTGCAAAGGTCAGGAAGAGTGCAGCAGGGGTGTCCCTGAATAAAGAAGCCCTTGATAGGCCATCGCGTGAAGCTGTGAATGTGAAGCCTGGTTGGCAGCGGAGACCCCAAGAAGACATTCCAGATGCCAGAGCTGTGAGATATTTGCCAAGGAGAGCTGCATACAGGGAGTGGTACCGGCCTAAGAAAGAGATGTGTGTTGCAAGCAAAGCTGGAAGAGCTGAGCCATCTAAGCCCTTTGGAAGTCAATTCCCAGAAGTTGCACATGGAGCTACTGGACTTGGTGTTTGCCCTGCTGGTTTTTGGTCTTGTTTTGGTCCAGTATTTCCTCACTATGCCTCTATTCCTCCATTTTGGAATGAGAATGTGTGTTTGGTTTCACTGTACGTTGGGAGTATGTAATTTGTCTTTTGATTTTACAGGAACTTACAGTTTAGGAGATTGGCCTGAGTCTCAGAAGAGATTTTGGACTGTAGACTTTTGAATGGCATTCAAACTGGTAAAGACTATGGGGACTTTTAAGGTTGGACTAAAGGCATTTTGCATTTTGTATGGTCAGGAGACTATGGGGGCCAGGGAGTAGAATGTGGTGGTTTGAATGAGTATCCCCCATAGGCTTTAAATATTCAGACATTTGTCTCCAGTTGGTGGCACTGTTCTTGGAGGTCTTAGAAAGTGTGGCCGTGCTGGAGGAAGTATGTAACTGGGGGCAGGCTTAGTGAGTTTAACAAGCCTTGTGTTCTCCAGTCACTCTCTTGGCTTCCTGTGCTCATTGTGAGATGTGACTCTTTTGGCTTGCTGCTCCAGCTCCAGCCACCATGCCTCCCACCACGATGCACTCTAATTCCCTGGAACCATCAATGGTAAGCTCAAAAAACTCTTCCTTTTTTTTTAATTTTTTTAAAATTTTATTTATTTCTGTATGTGTATCAATGTACTGTCTGTGTGCAGGTCTGTGCACCCGTGTCGTGCAATGCCGTGGAGATCAGAAGAGGGCATCGGATTCCCCTGGAACTGGAGTTCTCCTGGAGTTGGAATAAACTCTTCCTTTTATAAGTTCCTTTGGTCATGGTGTTTTATCACAGCAACAGAAAAGTGACTAGTACACTTGTATACAATGTAGAATGATTTTGTTGAGAATTTTTTACATCCATGTTCATTAGGAATGGAGACCTATAGTTTTCATTTTTATTGTGTCTTTGCCTGGTTTGGGTATTATGATGTCACTGGCTTAGAGATGGATTGTTTTTTTTTTTTTTTTTTTTTTTCATTTTTGGTCTTTTTGAGACAGGGTCTCTCTGTAGCTCTGTAGCTCTGGCCATCCTGGAACTCACTCTGTAGAACAGGCTGGCCTTGAACTCATAGAGAACCACATGCCTCTGCCTCTTGAGTGCTAGGATTAAAGGCCTGTGCCACTATGCCTGGCAAATGGAGTTTTAAAGTTCTCCCAAACTGTTGTTTTTATCTTTGTGAATGATTTAAGGATATTGGTGGCTGATCTTCTTTGAAGGCCGGTAAAATTTTGCTTTCAATCCACCTGGACCTGGACTTTTTTTAATTTGGGAGATTTCCTATTACTCTTTTGATACCAGTTTTTTTTAAGGTATATTTATGTTATTGATCTCTTCTTCGTTTAATATTGATGGTTCTTTTGAATTTATAAATTCATCAATTTCTTTTATATTTTCTAATTAAGAAAGCCTTGGCCTTTATAATATTAATTTATAATATTCTGGATCACCTCAGGTTCTGGTACAATGTTGTCAGTTTTACTGCTGATTTGGTTGATTTCAATTTGCTCATTCTTTCTTTTGGTTAGCTATCTTTACAAACAATTGGCTCTAGGATTTCTTGGTTCTCTTTATCATTTTATTTGTTTTTATTTCATTGATGTCTGTTCTCATTTTCTATTTTTTTTTTTTTTGAGACAGGGTCTCCTTATAGTTCCACCTGGTCTAGAACTCATTCTGTAGACCAGGCTGGCCTTGAAGTCACAGAGTTCAGCCTGCCTCTGCCTCCACAGTGCTAGGATTAAAGGCATATGCTACCACTCCTGGCTTAAAGAGGGTTCTTAGCCATTATGTAGGTGCTAGGAATAAAACCCACGTCCTTTGTAAGAGCTGTCATTGCTCTTAACTACTGAGCCATCTCTCCAGCCCCTGTAATTTTATCTCACCTACTGGCATTGGGTTTGGTTTGTTCTTACTTTTCCAGATTCATGGACAGAATCCCATTTTAGCACTTTCTGATTTTTTTAAGTAGGAACTTATAGCTATAAACTATACTCCAATAATTGTTTTTAATGTGTCCCTATGGTTATACATTTGTCTAAGGATGTGACAGCCTTGAGGTTTTCTCCAAGATACATGATGTCTTCAGCCATCTGCATTTGGCTGTTTATACTACCACACATGAGTTACTTCCCTCTAAATGGGTGGTAAGCCCAAACAGGCAGTTGTTGATTGCCCTCAAGATAATCGCTACTGTACACATATTGTTTGCTGGGCCAGTCATTATTGTGATTATTAGTCCTTACACCTGGGTTTGGACCATCAGTTGATGTTCTCTCTTAGCAGCTTTTATAGTATTCTCCAAAATTATAAGATCTAGTCATCAGGGAGGTGGCATCTAGGTCAGGTCCAGTGCTATTTCTCTAAGTCATTTGTCTAAATTATGTCTTATCTTCAGCAATAGAGTCTTACCTTCAAGTTTTGGGAGGAAATCAAGGGCTATGGCAAAAGCCTCTGTAATTTTGGGAGTATTTTGAAATAACTTGTTCGAAAATTCAAAGGGAGGTTTCTCATGTGTGGCACTGTTTTCAGATATATACATGGACACAGAAAGATAATATGTGAATTCATTTTGAAATAACATGATTTGCTGTTTTTTAACACCAGCTAAGTAATATTTTCTTCTCCTCTCTCCCTCTCCTTTTCTAGCCTTCTTCCTCCCTCTCTAATTATAATACCCCTATTTTCTCCATTTCTCCCTTGATAAAACCTGTTTTCTATGGTCTGCTCTCTCTTGGGCTTCTTCATCCCCTTTACCCCCATATTTCCTTGTATAATCCTCCCTCTACCCCTCCCATTTAAATAACCACATTTTGCCTATTTTGCCCTTTGCAACACTGGTCTTCTATTTTTTTCTTTTATTCTTTGCTTTACCACTCCATTTTCTTGACTCCCGAGGTTACCTCAGGATATACACTCAGATATGATTTGGTGCTAAGATCCACAAATGAGGGAGAACATATGCCTATTGTTTTTCTGAGTCTGTTACTTCACTCAGTCTAATAATTTTTAGTTCCATCTATTTATCTGTAAATTTCATGATTTCATTTTTTGTTACCACTGTGTAGAACTCCATTGTGTAAGTGTATCAAATTTTCATCATCCACTCATCATTTGAGAGACACTTAGGTTGTTTCCATTCTGTAGCTATTTTGAAAAGAGCAGCAACAAATTTCATTGTATAAATATCTCTGCAGTAGGATAAGCTATTGGGCTATATGCCAAGGAGTAATGTTACTGGATTGTAGGGTAGGTTAATTTTTAATTTTTAAGAATTCTCCACACTGCTTTCCTTAGTGGTTGCAGTAGTTTGAAATCCCACCAGCAGTGAATAGCTATTCCCCATTCCCCCATCTTCTCTAGCATTTGGTAACATTTGTAGTCTTGAGTTTAGGGAGTCTAACTTGGTTAAGATGAAATTTTAATTAATATCTATTTCCATAATTACTAATGGCGATGAACACTTTTAAATAAATATCTTAGCAATCTTTATTTCTTCTTTGAATTCCAATATATTACATACGTTTCCTCTGATTTGGAATATAAGGTTTTATGTTGAGGTCATGGACCCATTTGGAGTTGATAAAGGAAACATAATCCTAAAGGACTTTAAAAATAAATATGAAGGGGCTGGAGAGATAGCCTAGCAGTTAAGAGCACCGACTGCTCTTGCAGAGGACCCAGGTTCGATCCCCAGCACCCACATGGCGGCTAAGAAACGTCTGTAACTCCAATTCCAGGAGTACTCCAGTTCCAGAGAAATCTGACACCCTCTTTAGACCTCTGAGGCATTGCACGACACGGGTGCACAAACCAACATGCAGACAGTACATTCATACACATACAAAAATAAATAAGATAAAAAATTAAAACAAAAATAAATATGAAAATCTGTCACTATAGATGCTTCTCAAGGTATATACATATACCTTATAAAAAGATATTAGTACAGGGAAAACCTGTCTCGAAAAGACAAAAAATAAAAGAGAGATTAAAAGTCACCCTGTGGCAGGAAAAATGGCTCAGCAGTTAAGAGAACTGTCTTCTCTTACAGAGGATCTGGGTTTAACACCCAGATCCACATGGCAGCTAACGATGGTTCTTAACTCCAGTTCCAGTGGATCATGCACACTCTTACGACCTCTGGAGACAACATGGATGCACTTACATACATGTAGACAATACACTGCTACACATGATAAAATAGTAAATTTTTTTAGGATAAAAAAGAATTACCTTATAACAGGCAGACATTTCCCCTACTAGACATAATAAGGTAACAAAATAAATCCACAATGCCAAGAATGGACTCCCTCTATTTAAGTTGTTGACTAGTGGTCCCATAGAACCTCAAACACTACTGACCATTTCCTCTCCTCTTGGTTACACACCAGACCTTCATGGTGAGACCCTATTACTGAAGACACTACATAAATGACCTATATAACATATGAAGAGAAATCAACCTAGTGTTTATTTCAAATCCTCATCGCTACTGGCTTGCTTTCATTGTGTAAAAAGGTGTCATGAATACTACCAGAAGGAAAAATAAACAATCATCACCCTTTCCCAAGATGTGAATCCTGTGAAATACAACTGGACTACGATGTTATTCCCAGGAGTTTAATAGTGTCATCAATCTTATGAGAGTTACCAACCAAACTCTTATTTGATTTAAAATCTGCTCCATAAGATGGAGCCCATACCTGACATTGATACCCTACCTGGGAACTGGAGGCTAGACAGCTGACAGGGTTTAAGGTATGGTCTAGTACTAGTTTTCTATGAAATAAATATTATATGTATTTGAGTCCTAATGACTTGTTGTTATACTTGGGAATTAATGCATCTCTCAGTTTTCATCAGAGAAGCTTGCTTATGCAGCAGGTGGTGATTAACCTGGAAAGGCACAACTGGCTGATATGAAAACAACAAGAGGCTACAGGTAGATTATAACTCACTATATCAGAATTCTGCCTCCTGAAGTTCTGGGTTTATTACAAAATAGGGGGAAGAAACTTTAAGAGCAATGGGTGGTAGAAACCTCAAGGAAATTGAGTTTTTCTGACAACCAATCAGTTACTCACATCATTGGTGACAGCAGGCAAACTAGCCAAAGTCCCAGAATAAATGTTGGGAAAGTGATTCAGAAACCCCAGCTGTACCTGAACAACTATTTGCAGCCAATTGCTATGGGGAAATAAAAAGTGAAACTTTTTTGGGAATTTGACTCTGCCTGGGCTTCATGGCACACATCTTTAATCCCAGCACTAAGGAGGCAGAAGCAGATGGATCTCTGTGAGAGTGAGGCCAAACTGGTTTACATAACAATTTCCAGGTCAGCTGAGGCTACAGAGAGACCCTGTCTCAAAAAATTAATCAATTAGTTAATTAATTAATGTGATATAGTTTAACCGGGCTCCAGTAGATGGTACCAACACACTGGAGGAAATATTAGGACATGAAGTAAACACTAGAAACTTTGATATATGTTAGAGTACATGTATATGTTACAGTGCATTAAATTGGGCAAGGAACAGTACAGGAAGGTGCAGTTAGGGGAGGAGATGTAAGTATCATAAGCATATCATTTGAAAGTTCTAAAAAATAAATTAAAAAATAGAATGCATATCAAATTATGTTGACTTTATATTTTAACCAAGGTATAGGAAACGAACTGTAAGCTGTGACCTGAGCAGAGGCTCAGCACTACCACAAGACATCCTTGGAGAAAAGAATGTATTCTGGCTACTAGGGGAAGTGAAGAATCCTGTGTGGCTTGACTAACAGGATAAATGGAACCACAGCAGCTGAAATACAAAGCATAGGGAGGTATCAAGTGACACAGATCACAGACATTAAGTGATTTGCTTTAGATTAAAAACCAGATGTTTAATTGCTTGACATTTACAGTAATTCATTTAATTTGAGTCTCTCATTCCTCTCTTTAAAGTGAATGATAGAGGCTGTCTCTCCCATTAAAATAAATAAAATCCTCACACATGGCTAGAATTAGCATCATAGCTATCCACAGTCCAGCCTGCTTCAACTCTTCATAGTTTAGAACTTCACAGCTTAATTAATTAACAATAGGCTTGGGATTTTCATCATTTTATTTAAATGTAAACACATCCTTAGAGTAATTAAAATTCTATATGAAGCCAGGGTGCCATACACCTTTAATCTCAGAACTCAGGAGGCAGAGACAGGTGGATCTCTTTGAGTTGAAACCCAGCTTGGTCTACAGAGCAAGCTCTGGGCCAGCTGGGACTAAAGGGAGATCCTGTCTCAAAAAGACCAAAACAATTTTCATATGAATTCCTGAATGGTTAAGCAATAAGAATTTCTACCTACATACAAAGGGAAAGTGGTAGATCTGTCTACTAAAATCACTAATATAAAATGAGACAGATTCACTAGATAATTTGGTATATGGTATAGACATCTAGTATAAAGGAAGCAGATCTTGATCCTTGGCTTCCCACATTCTTCCCCAATTCCAGTCATGTGGTTATTTCCCTAAATCTCTATTTCCCCCCTGAATATTCAGGATGATGATGATAATGATAATAATAATAATAATAATAATAATAATAATAAGCCAGGTGTGGTGGTGCAAGATTTGATCCCACCACTCAGGAAGCAGAGGCAGGCAGATCTCTGTGAGCTCAAGGCCAGCCTGGTCTACATAGTGAGCTCCAGGTTTGATCATTTTGGTTATTATTATTATTATTATTATTATTATTATTATTATTTGAATTTGAATGCAGTGCATGCAAAATATAGTTTGATTGCACTGTACTGATGATCATAAATTAGTGGAATTTCAGACTTCGGAGTGTTTATTTTTAAAAATCTAGTTGTTTTTCTAAATTTATCCAGATAAGTCATTGATTTCAGTTTTCCTAGCACTGTTTTTTTCAGATTCACTAGGAATATGAATCTTACTTTCATGCTGGGTGAAACTTGGTGATGATCCAGAAGACAGACATATCTGAGTTCAAGAATATTCTGTCCATAATTTGTGGTCTGCTTGTAGCAGGAAATCTAGATGGTTCTTATTGAGCAACCAAGGACCATGACAAATCAAGAGAAAGCATTAGTGGAGCTATTGGTCTGGAGATACTAAAAGATGTGTGTACTGAGCCACAGCATACTAGAAAGAAAAAAAAATCTATCAAGGAAGTTCAGTGTGAAGAAGGCTTCAACCAGAAAGATTTGGGGGGATAAAGACAACTGTTTAGGAGACGACAAAAATACATGTCCAGTAGGAATTCTCCTGGAAGTCCAAATGTTCATATTGCCAGGAAATCCATTGCACTGGATTTATCCAAAGCAGACCATACTCTGTGAACTTAACTTGGAAATTAGCAGCACCCAAGTCAACCATTCAGTCATTACTGAGGTATAGACTTCAAGGTGTTTCTATATGTTCTTGCTGTTTATGCACTCTACCATGTCAACTTCCAGCAAATGCAAGAAAATGTTTTCTATAATGCTCTAGGATGCTGCTTCTGTTATCAGCTTCACTTTACCCCCCACACCTGGTTCTGAGGTCAAGCAGGGATGGGTGGAGGGAGTTACAAGATATAGGTCCATAAAATTGGAATTATAATCACTATTCCTACTATAGAAATCTTTGCCACAAATTCTGTCATAAAGACACTGACTGTGGGTGACTGAGGTATGGAAGCAAGCTTTCTTCAAATAAGTAGAAAACTATCTTATTCAACCTCTTAACATAGTAGCAGCTATATAAAGGGTGTTCCTTTACCTCAGTGTCCTCAGACAAAGGGTGAGAGGAATTGACTAATATGATGAAGAATTCCTATTGAAATACCATTAAAGAAATCAAAGAATCAAAAGATCTTAAAGAACACATATAAGCTGGTCATGGTGACACACGCCTTTAATCCTAGCACTTGGGAGGCAGAGGTAGGCAGATCTTTGTGAGTTCAAGGCCAGCCTGGTCTAGAGAGTAAGTTCCAGGACAGCTGGGGCTAAGGGAAACCCTGTCTCAAAAAACCCCCCAAAAACTCACATATAAAAGTGAATGAAAGAAATAGAAGAAAAGAGGATAAATTAAAAGAAGATAGTGATGATAATGATAAACTGTGAAATGAAATCACAAACTACATAGAAACATTGAAGAAAATTCAACCTGAAATGAAAAAGGAAGTAGAGAACTCCACAAACCATTTGGGAAAGAAGGCCTTAAAAACAGAATAAGTGAAATAGGGACTAGAATATCAAGAGAGAAAGACAATATGGAAAAAATGATTGCTCAGGCAAAGATTGTGAAAAATTAAAAAACACACAAGAATGGAATAGCTGGGAACTGTGGGATACCATGAAAAGATAAAACATATGCATCATGGGTATAGAGGAGGGAGAACAATCAGACGATAATATTGATCACATCTTCAACATAATTATAGAAGAAAATGTTCCTAAATTAAAGAGATTGTTACCTATTCAAATAGAAGAAGCATATAGAACACCAAGTAGACATAACCAGAAAAGAAATTCCCCATGCCATATGATAGTATAAACACTAGATGTTCAAAATAAAGAGAGGATCCTGAAGGTGGCAAAAAAAAAGTCACTTATAAAGGAAAATCTATCAGAATTACAGTTGATTTTTCATTACACATGATGGAACCCAGAAGAGCTTGGTCTAAAGTATTCCCAGTTCTAAATGAATATAGATGTCAACAAAGAATTTATTACCCAGAAAAAAATCTATTATAATTGAAGAAGAAAGGAAAATGTTTCATGACATAAATAGGCTGAAAGAATTCTTATCCAGAAAGCCATCCTCTCAGATAATATTTGAAACAATACAAAGAGTGGAGGGTAATAATGACTATAACATATATTGCTCAGTTTGCCTTACTACTAGGTATTTAGAGCTAGCATCCACCGTTGAGGGATACCATTTGTTGTTTGTTTTTCTGGGAGTGTGTTACTTCACTTAGCATAATATATTCTAGTTCCATGTACCTGCAAAGTTCATGATGTCATTTTTCTTTACTGCTGCATAGACCTCCATTGTGCAGATGTAACACATTGTCTCTATCCACTAATTGGCTGGGTTGGTTCTAGCTCTTCACTATTGTGAAGAGAACTGCAACAAACCTAGATGTACATGTATCTTTATGGTAGTATAAGTCTTGTGGGTATATACCCAGGAGTGGTATGAGTGGGTCAGGTGGTAGACTCATTTTGAGTCTTTTAAGCATTCTCCACAGTGCTTTCCATAGTGGTTGTACTAGTTTACATTCCCAACAGTAGTGGATGAATATTCCCCTTTCCCAACATCCTCTCCAGCATTTGGTGTCTTTTGTTTTTATGATCTTAGCCAGTCTTATTGGAGTGAGATGATATATTAAAGTGGTTTAAATTTGCATTTCCTTAATTATTAATGATGTGAAACTTTTAAAGTTGTTTTTCAGCCATCTTTTTTTCCTCACTTGTGAAGTTTCTGTTCAGGTCTTTATTCCATCTCTTAAGTGGATCATTTGTTTTCTTATGTCTTTGTTTATTGGGTAGTTTATATACTCTGGATATTATGCTCTGTTGGATGTATCACTGATTAAAGTTTTCTCCCATTCTGCGGGTTTTCTCTTCACTTCATTGATTGCTTTTTTTTACTTTACAGAATCTTTTCAGTTTAATGAGATCCCACTTGTCATTTGTCAACCTTATTTCCTACACAGTTGTTGTTTGGTTTAGAAAAAAGAAAGTATTTTTCCTAGGACTATGTCTTGTAAGTTGCTGCCAATGTTTTCTTCTATCACCTTCAAAGTTTCTGGTATCATGTTGAGGTCTTTTGCCAGCTCCTCTGGCAGGTGAGATGGAGGGGAGAGTCAGACCAGCCTGTCTCTCCTCCAAGGCTGAGTCGGATGGCAAGTGTCAATGACCAAAAAGAACCACATGGGGTTTGGAAGTCTCCTCAAAGCAAGGACTCATTTTATTGCATCAGGCAGCCGCTTATATTTGCTTGGCGGTAGGTGTGGAGAAAAGAAAGTGGGAGAGAAGATATGTAGAATGGGGAGATAGCTTTGGGCCAATAGTAATTCACCACATTGGTTGTATACGGGTAGAGGTACTTTTAGGACGGGCTATGCTGAGTCACTCCTATGTGGAAGTAACCGGCCAAAGACGGGTCGCCAAACTCCAGTCAGGCTCAGGGGATTACAGTAGGCACATTCTCTTCCATGCCATAAGTATGGCCCCCACAGGGCCCAACAGTCTTTTATCCATTTAGAGTTGATTTTTGTACAGGGTGAGAGTTAGGGGTTTAATTTTATTCTTCTACAAATGGTGATCCAGTTTTGACAGTACCATTTGCTGAAGATGCTGTCTTTCCTCCATTGAGTCTTTTTGGCCCCTTTGTCAAATATGAGGTGGCTGAAATTGTATGTGCTCAAGTTTGGTTTTCCAGCCCAGGGTCCCAGAACATTAGAATTTTATCAGACATTTAAAGAGGACCTACAGCCAATATTATTTAAAGGGCTTTAGCACACGGAAATTTCCCATATTCCTTCTATGAAGCCAGCATCACTTTAGCACCAAACCCAGAAAAAGATAAAATTAAAAAGAAAACTATAGACTCATATCTTTAATGAATATAGATGCAAAATTGTCAATGAAATCCTTACAAATCACATGCACACATCAAAAGTTTATTCACTCCTCCTCCAAAAAAATAGGTTGTTCACCATGGTCAAGTTGGTTTTATTCCAAAGATGCAGAGATGGTTCAATATACATAAAATAATGCATGTCATAAATTATAGAAATGGACTCAAAGATAAAATCCAGATGGTCGGAGCTGGAGAGATGGCCTAGTGGTTAGGAGCACCGACTGCTCTTGCAGAGGACCCGGGTTCGATCCCCAGCACCCATATGCTGGCTGACAATCCTCTTTAGCTCCAGTTTTAGGGGAATCTGACACCCTCTTCTGACCTGTGTGGAATTGCATGACACGGGTGCACAGACCTGCATGCAGACGGTACATTCATACACATACAAAAATAAATAAAATTTAAAAAATACTTAAAAAAATCTACATGGTCATCTCAATTGATGCAGAAAAATGCTTTGGTAAAACACAGCATCCTTTATCTTTAAAGTCTGGAATTAGACTGGGAGGAACATTCCTCAACATAGTTAAGATATATACAGCAAACCCACACTCAATAGTTGCACACTATCTCCTCACCTTTTTAATACATGCTTGAAACTCTTGCTAGAGCAATAAGACAAGAGAAAGAAATTAATGGAATACTATTTGGAAAAAAGGAGGTCAAACTATCCCTTTTTGGAGATGACTTGATATTATACCCGAGGGATAGAAAAAATTGCACTAGAAAACTACCAGCAATGATTAACAATTTCAGTAAAGTGACAGTTTACAAAATCTATCTACAAAAAGCAGTAGCTTTCCTATATGCCAACAAGGAACTTGAGTTCCTTATACGAAAGGACAAGGAGTACATGGAAATCCTTCCATTTACAATCACCTCAAAAAATAAAATATCTTGGAATAAACTTGACCAAAGTTATTATATTTCTTTACAATGAAAACTTTAAATATTTGAGGAAGGCTATAGAGGAAGACATTAGAACATGGAAGAATTTCCCATGTTCATGGAATCAAAGAATTAATATAATAAAGATGGCAATTCTTTCCAAATTAATATACATATTCAGTACAATCCCAATCAAATCCCCATGACTTTCTTCACAGAATTAAAAAAATACAAGTATCTTAAAATTGACATGGAAAAACAAAAGACCCTGGAAAGCCAAAGAAACCCTGAGCAAAAAGAGTAATGCAGGGGGAATTACTATATCAGATTTTCATCTCTACTACAGAGCTATAGTTATAATGACACCATGGTACTGGCATAAAAATAGGCCCATAAATCAATGGAATAAAATCAAGGACCCAAACTTCAGTGCATATAAATTCAGCCACCTCATATTTGACAAAGGAGCCAAAAACACTCAGTGAAGAAAAAGTAGCATCTTAGGTAAATGATGGTGGAAAAAAAAATGGTTACCACAGTAGAAGAATGATACTAAACCCATACTTTTCACCTTGCATGAAAGTCAACTCTAAATGGATCAAAGACCTCAATGTGAGACTCTGAATATGTTCAAACATAATATAGGCAGTAATCTCCAATATATGGGTGTAAGAAAAGACTTTCTAAATCAGATAGCAGTTGTGCAGGAACTAAGATCAAAATTAAGAAGTGGGAGTTTATTAAACTAAAAAGCTTCTCTTTCTCTTACAGCAAAATAAACAAAGAATTAAAGAGAAAATGGACAGACTGGGAGGAAATATTCACCAGCGATACACCTAACAGAGATTTAGCATTCAAATATCTAAACTATTCTAAAAACAAAGGTCCAAGAAAATAATCCAATTAAAATATGAACTTCTAGAGAAGAATTTAAGATGGCTCAGAAACACCTTAAAAACTATTCAACAGTGTTAGTAATTAAGGAAATGCAAATGAAAGCTACATTCCATCTTATGCTGTTAAGATTAGCCATGATCAATAAAACAATTGACATAATTGTTGTAGAGGGTGTAGAGAAAGGGGAACACTTGTTCATTGCTAGTGGGATTGCAAACTCATGAAACCCCTGTGAAAAGCATTGTGGAGAAATCTTAAAAGATGAAAAATGAACCTACCATATGACCCAAATATACCACTACTAGGTATATAGTCAAAGGATGTATCCAATAGCAGACATAAGCAGACAGCCATAATTATTCCTGCTCTTTTCAGAATAACAAAGAGCTGAAAGCCACCCAAATGTCCCTCAACTGATGAGTGGATAATGAGAATGTGGTACATTTATACAATGAAGTTCTAGGTATCAGTGAAAAAGGATGACTTCATGAATTTTGTAGGCAAATGGATAGAACTGGAGGCTGTTATGCTGAGTGAGGTGACACAGTCTCAGAAAATCCAACGACACATGTTATCCATCATTTGTAGATTCTAACACCAAACCTCTATATGTAAATTAAAATGAGTAAGTGGTCAATACAGATAATATCAAAATAATTGTTATTGCCATACATATACCTTGAAATACATGTCTCTTTTTTCTTTCCACAAATCTAAAATTTAGGACATTGATGAGAACAGGTAAGGGATGAACTAATTTCAACAAAAGTTATTGCTACTCGTATCATGTTATATAATGTCTACATTAAAAGTAACTACTGGAAACTGGGCGTGGTGGAACAAGCCTTTAATCCTAGCACTTGGGAGGCAGAGGCAGGTGGATCTTTGTGAGTTCAAAGCCAGCCTGGTCCACAGAGTGAGTTCCAGGACAGGTGGGTCTACAGGGAGACCCTGTGTCAAAAAGGTAAAAAAAATAAAATAAAATAAAAGTAACTACTGGAATCACAATGCTAATATCAATTTCGTGTTCTACTAAGTACACTACCTTGTAATCTGAGGCAAGGTTTTGGTAACCTATTCATTGATACACAAATGATCCTGTGTCTTAAGATTGTTAAATTACAATAGGGTTCCTGATCCTTAAGGAGAATAGTTAATTTAAATAAATAATTATTTCTTCACCAGGGTGCAATTCATTTCTGCATTTAGATATGCTTTATATGTAAGACATATGACTACTAGGTAAAACATCTTTGGAGTGAACAGACAAGCTTTTGGCCAAACCTATTTAAAACATCACAAACATCTGGAGAGAATAGGTCATCTAGAACCTACCCCAAGACGTGCAAGGATGTCTCAAAGTTTATACTTTATACTGCATAGTTGTATATTTAAAGTAACTGTTCCATATATATATATGATATATAGATATTATATAATATAGATATGACAAAGTTCTTCATGCATGTTATTAAGTCTTATGGCATTAAATAAAAGCATTCTGTATAAGATTGAAATTGATGGCTATTTCCAGAATAGAAAATAATAACATGATTAAGTTAATTAAGGGTACAGAATTGTCAATTTTCAATCCACTCCTGATTTGTACTGGAGTCCCAGTTACCACTATTAGAGTAAATGGACAGAAATGTTCTCCATGTTTCCCTGTATCATACAAATGTTAACTCTGAAATTTCTTTTGCCCATAGCAAGATAATTTGGCTCAGGAAAAGCTGGGTTGTCCCTCTTTGAACCAGCAGTATGCAGTCCAAAATTAGATAGTCTGAACAGGAATGGTAAACCCTTCTGGCTAGGTTCCTGTTTATAGGTATGCAATACAACTTTTGCCTTCTGGAAAACTATATATCAGGATCATAGGGGTCTGGGAAACAAGAGAGGCTACTCTGATTATAGTACAATTTTTGCTTACATTTAAATAAAGAGTTCTGTACCAGCTGTGGGTTAACCTCCCAGGAGTAGTTGTCCAGGGATGCTTTAAAATCCCCCCAAAACAAAGGCCATTAGCTTAACTTTGGCTGCACAGAAGAAATGGACAGTAAGAGCCTATTGTGGAAAATATGGAGTGAAATCAGCAAAAAAGATTTGCTGAGACCCTTCACTGAAAATCAAAAGCTGACCATCATGGTATCAGACAGCACTATGAAAAATGCTGGAAAGCAATGGTTTCTGTAGTTTGAAGTTTTACATGCCAAAGAAGATGTAGTGAAATAGTGGCAGGCTAGTTCACATATATCCAGAAAAAAATAATCCCAATTCTATCTATGGCCCATTTCCTGTGGGGGTTGGGGGGGATGGACACACACCTGATAGTGTAGCCATAGTGTCACGTAGTGTCAGCAGACTTTATCGGCAACATTAGAAAGCTATTGCCATCCCGTTGTCAAAGAGCTATAATACCCTGACCAAGACATCATCCAAGCATAATTGTTTGTGTCCATAGAGTAACTTATGTTTAGTATTGTGTACTATTTGTGTTTTATTACTAGAATTAAAAGGCGAGTCATAAATGACACAGCAGTCTGTTGCAAACAGAACTTGGACAGACCCAAGATTTGATGTGTCACTTGAGAGAAAAAAAATTTTGATCTTCTATCTCTCACTCTTTCTCACCCTCCTCTCCAAAGCCCAGGGACTCTTGAGGAAGAGATGGGCATGTCAGGTTTTAAGGGCCAAGGAGGAGGTGTGAATTCTGAGATCATAGCAAAAATAGAATAGATTGTTGTTGTTTTGATTAGCATGTTTGTGTAAGCAAACCTCTTCAACTGGACTTGGGCACATTCGATTTTACAAGAACTGGACTCAGATGTTATCTAATTGGATTTTTATGGTCACCCCTTATGTTTATTGCCTATGTGTACATACTTGTCAAATAAGAAAGCCAGAAAAAATGTGATTTTCTATCTCCCAATATCTATTGGTTCCAATAGAGCCTCAGCTACTGGTGGCAGGTTTAACTCTCTTCAGTATTTTCTTTTTGAAAATTTTTATTGAGCTTTTCTTTGTTTCATAAAAGAGTTCTTAATCCAAATTAGATTCCTTACCACATCCATCTCCCCACCACCCCACCAGATCTCATGCATTCTGCCATACATATTAAGTTCTGTCCTGTATCTTTTTCTCAGTCTTTTTTTGACTTTTTTCTTGCAGAAGTTTACTGCTTTGGTCTATTGTTTTTACAAGTCTTTTTTGTTGTTGTTGTTCCCTTTAATTTTGTATTACTTCACTATATATATATATATATATATATATATATATATATATATATAGAGAGAGAGAGAGAGAGAGAGAGAGAGAGAGAGAGAGAGGATAGAGGGAAGATAGGGAAGGGAGCGAGTGTGTGTGTGTGTGTGTGTGTGTGTGTATTTTAGGAAGTTTCTCCAGTAATGTATTTCCATATGACATTTTCAAATGATCTTTAGTGTTAATTATACTGTGTATGTATCTTAGTGTGTTTGTACTGTTGACTGCAATATCCATGGAGACCATGAGAGGGTTTTGGATCCTCTGGAACTAGAGTTACATGTGATTGTGGACATCCTGATAGCTTTGCTGGAAACAGATCTCAGTTCTCCCACAAGTGTAGTGTGCGCTGAGCTATCTCTTCCAGTCCTGATTTTCTTTGTTTTTGTTTTATCAATTAATTCACTATGCTTGTGTACATGGAAGAAAGTGGAAGAGAAAGAAAGAAAAGGGGACAGACAAATGGTAGATTTTAGATAAATACATACTTAGATCACACATGATAGCTATATGATAGCTAGATAGATAGATAAAATACATAGACAGATATATAGTAATCTGTACTTTCCAGAATTTTTTTTTCAGTATTGCTTTTGCTGGTATTATAGATGTCCTTCCAGCCCTAAATCTATTAAATGCCAACAAAAAATCAAAATGTCTTTTTATAGTTAAGGTTCAAAGCTAGCAACCAGTTATAAGTACATTGAGGACTTCCAAAGAGAGATTTGTTCTCTGGGAAACACTGGATTCTGACTTTTTTCAGAATCACGCATCAAATAAGTGTGCACTGAGTTGAGTCTTGGTTCCTGTAATTTTCATCACATGTACACCCAAGTGGCAAAGAAACCAGACAAACAGGGAATATCCTTATACCTAAAGGGAGTTTCATTTTCTCTTTGTCCTTTCTTCTTATGTAGTTGGAGTCCAGCTGTTCTTAAAGATAGAGAAATGCCACCCATTGAAATAGAATAAAATACATGATACCAGGCATCACAAGTACTCATCCTTCTAAACCTGCAGGAAATTGACCATTATTAAATGCATGTGATCTTAAGGGATAGTCCTTTCCATGAGCCTCAGGGAGAGCAGCCAAAAGTCTAGTTGAAAAAGAAACTTGAGCTCTCTGCCAAAATGCCAAAACGCCCCAAGGAAGAAATTGTTTCCTCAAGTTAAATCTGCAGATGATTTTAGCCCCATGTTTATGTGCAAATAGGAAAGTCAATAGAATTAATACCTAATTCCACCTATATATACAGAGGATGGTGGTATTCTTACTAAGGGAAATACCAAGGATTTTTTTCAAATAGAGAGAAAATTCACATTACTATAAGAAAATCACATAATTGCTCATAGAAGGTCAACTACAAATTTACCAAATATTCAAAATTTAAAATACAGAATAGATGAGTATTATTTTCAATACAGGCTGTATAAACCCATCAACAAATCTAAGAAATGTGAGACCCTGAAAAATCTGTTCTTTTAATCAAGGTTATATTCCGCAAACTAAGTGGTTGCAGTGTCCCGTGAAAAGATGGATGGATCCTTTGTAATAAAAGCACTATGAGCTCTTCTGTTAGGGACTAGAATTCAGTTCTCCATTCACTTGCCCAGTCTGGTTTTCATTTTGACACTTGTGAATAGTGCACCAAAATCCACATGTTTTATTCTCCTTCAGTGAGGGAGGTTATATGAACACAGGATTACAGTTTAAGAAGAGGGAACATGAAAAATATAAAATAAAGTCTTTCTTTTACAAAGAAATTTCTTAATTTGTCTGTAAACTCATTAGAATTGACAACTTTCCTTAGTTATACCTTAGATGGGGGATAAATTTACTCAGTGTTGTTTGTTTACTGCATTCACCTCTAATGGAAATAGAGTTTTTAATTGCATTTCCAGAATATTGGGGATCTGAAAAGTAAAATGCGTACAAGGATCTTGTAAGAGGTTGGGGATTCATCTAGTGGTAGAGTCCTTACTATCAAGCTCAATGCTATCAGTAGAGAATACAAAGCAGTGCTCTGATGTCATTTGGGGCTGGGGAAGAACTTGCCACTTGCAGTGGCAAATGGATTATGGTTCCCATTAAAATATTTTTCATTTATTATTTTTATTTTATGTATATGGATGTATTTCCTTCATGTATTTAAGTGCACTCCTGTCTTGTAATGCTGGCAGTCATCGGAAGAGTGTGTTAAATCTCCTGGAATTAGAATTAGCTACAGTTGTTAGCCTCCAAGCCTGTACTGAGAATGGAACCTGAGTCCTGTGCAAGAGAGAAACCAGGGCTCTTAATCACTGAGCAAATTTCTACCACCCAGATCATGATTCTCCAAGAGCAATAATAATTGACGTTCTCCTGTAAGCTAAAGGCTGAGCGACTTTCTGTCATGTTCAAATATTCACTGAATTTCCACCACAAATTTGGGTCTGAGACTGGAAATCTTGATGAGGTAAGACAAATAAATAAAGGAATTTTAGATATGGAGGTTTGAAGCAGCAAAATTGGAGGGGCCAAGAAATGATAGAAGAACTACTTTTATATGAAGGCAGCACTGCATATCAAAAGTCAAAATTATTCTGGAGGACATATGAGACATACAAGCCTAACAAAATCACTCCCAGGATAATATTCTCCATTAAACATGAGAGTACTTTAGATATTTTCTTTTGGAGAAAATCTGACTGCCTCCCATAATGTTTCCTGAACTTAAATCTAAAGATTTATATCTTTTCAGTAACTGGTTCAAATTTAGGCCAGGATACTACACATATACTTTCAGAGAGATCTTATTTTCTGATTAAGTCTTCTTGGAGGGATGTCTTTATCTCATCACAATCTCATCACAGATCTCTCTTCCTTAAGAATATCTTGATCTCTTGCATATTGAGTCATGCTGTCAATAATTATATAATTTTTCTCTAAAGACAAGGTTGCATCCTATGTTCTTGAATAAATTTTGTAAGAAAATTACATGTTATAAGAATGGTGTACCTTGTATTAAATTATACAAATTCTTTTTTTTTAATTTTTTTTAATTTTTATTTTTAAGGGATTCTACAATACAATGACACAGTTGTTTGCAGATAACAATGATGTTACTCAGTATGTCATACAATTAAGTAATTGGTGCATTTTGCAAGTATCTATGTCCAAATTTTGAACAACGCAAGGTTCCCATAGTCCAGTTGGAGAAGCTTGTATGCACAGGCATGTTGATCAATCAGGTGTCCAGACTATATTCCTATAGTCTCATGATTCACCCCT
>VZQC01014537.1:4646175-4685044 GCA_009823505.1 Rhizomys pruinosus
ATTTCTTGTGGAGAGGGATGCATATTAAAATAACAACAACAGAAAGATTGCATCAGAAAACTGACTGAAATGGTGACTCGGGAAGGGTGGGAGGGGTGGGAGAGGGACACGGGTGTATATTCGATTGGTGCATATTTAATTGATGTGAGGTCAACAAGTATCTAGTTTTGTCCACTCTGTCTACAGGATACATGGTGTTTTAGGACTTAGTAATAGTAAATATGTGTATATTAAACAAGATTGGTTTAAAGGCTGATAAAAACGGTAATGCATCTGAGTTAATTGGTGATATAAATTGCTGTTGTCCACATTAGCTTTAATTAAAATCTGTATAACAATTACTTTGGGATTGGTATAAACAAATACACTTGGTTTTTCAACACAGGAAAAGTTTTGTGAACTATGCATAACATGAAAAAAATGGAAAGAGAATAGAAAACACAGTCAACAACAACAACAACAACCAAAAGTGGAACATTCATCAAATATTGCCTAAACAAAATATAAGATGAGCAATTACCAGTTTATAACGAAAGCAAATTATTTGGTTTTCCAAAAATCAAAGGAAATTTTTTCTTTTGTCTAATTAAGAAGATTTAAGGCTGGGTGTGGTGGCACACACCTTTAGTCCTAACTCCGGAGGCAGAGGCAGGAGGATCTCTGTGAATTCAAGGCTAGCCTGGTCTACATAGCTAGTTCCAGGCTAGCTGGGGCTACAGGGAGAGCTTGTCTCAGAAAAGCCTGAATTTGAGCTTTTGGAATTTGTTTTATGGCTATCATCAAAAGTAGACATGAATTTGATTTAATCAATTGTTAATTGTCATAAATGTTTATAATAGCCACCTATTTGGAAAAAATTAGAAATAGACAATAAATCAAATGTAAATGGGCATGCTTTCAGAATAGTTTCATTTTCATCTTTACACTTTTATATATTTTTCTTGTCTCCACGCAGCAAGTATCAGTATTTAAATTACATGAATATAGCATATGTCTTCTTTACCCTCCCATTCAAAATTGATGTAGTAAGATCAAGGACTAATATATTTCATTTCTTTTAATAATAGTTTTCTTGGCATAGATCATCAAAATCAATCATCACAATAATGTGAAATAACCTCAAGATTCTCATTAGAAGAGCAAAACATAGATCTGAATATTGAAATCTCTGAACCTGTTTTTTAATCCAAATTTTTCTGATCCCCATACTGTTTTTCATTGCTTCTGGGAGTGAACGTTTGCACAAGGAAATCATTTGCACCTCTTTCATCTCCCTCCACCTGTCTATTATAAAAGAATTCACTGGTGAGGTGATAGGAACCTTGGAATATATGCCTGACAAGATGGTTATTACTGCCCATTACCCAAGGAAAAGTTACCAGGTATTAAAAATGGCCCCTTTTACTTCTCCAGATGGTATCAGTCAATTGTACTCCATATATATTTAAAGAGAAGCATCAGGAGCCTGTAACCTGACCAAAGTGTTTATGACCATTCGAAGAAAGCTGAATGATCTATGAATATCTAAAATTAATAATGTAATTAATAAAATCGATGAAGAAAAACATCAAATTACTAAGATACTTAAATTGAGAAATAATCTGATTTCATGTATTCTTTAAAATACTTTAATTATAATACCAAATTGGGTCATACATTATCCCATATAAAACAGAAATATTTTCCTGAATGAAATATTTGTGTAATTATACATTAGATATACCCTGCTTTGCTTATCGCTAGAACAAAATAGTGTTCAATAGTGAAGAGATATGTTGAGTAATCAAATTTACATCATCAACAATAGGTAAGAAAATGGGTCAGAAGCTGGTATCACCAATAACATTGTGCACTGATATGCATTGTCATACTAAGTGTTAAATAAATCCTGATGGAATAAAGGAATGATGGGAATAGATGTGTAACAATTGGTAAAAGAATATTAGAAAATTTATGTATCCATTCAAGTTTTTTTTTCATATGTTCATAGTTGCTTATGTTATGTGAGTTAATAGTCAAGGCCTATGCTACAGTGACTCCCGAGGAGCAATGTCTCTAAGGAGCTATATTTTAGTGAATATTGTCATTGTTAGTGATAAGCATAAGGTAAAGAGCATCACTGAAGAAAGGATAGAACTTCCTGTAATTTCTCTAATAGAGCCAGATATCTAGCCAACACCATCAGGTTTCATCTATAAATTTTAACTTCTATCTTTTTGACATTTGTATTAAATAATTACATTCAGAGTGGGATTTTAAGGCATGCATACAATAAATTTGATAATAAACTCGGTATTTAGGATAATTTACTGGGGATATTTCATGTGTAATTCAAGTGTTATTTGTCAGTTCGCTGATATTTTTACTTCAATATTCATGAAGACTTCCCTAAAATGAATTTTAAAAGAAATTTCTTTTATTTAAACATTTTATGAGTAAAAGTAAAATTTAAGGTGCTAATAATCTTTTCTATACTAAATATCATTTTCCAAGTTATTTAATACATATAATTCTATTGTCCACTCTTGATACAGTTGAAAATGTATTTTTATGCTTAGGAAATTTTAGTTCTCTGAAATATCCTGTATTTAACATGTTGCCTAAGTGCATTAAGAAAAATCTTGGACAGGCAAAGAAAGGACACCCTATAAAACAGTTTGAATACACTCCTTCCTCCTGATTTTATGAATTCCTGCAATTAAACAAGCTATTCGGTTTTTCTCAGTGAAAAAAGAAAGGCTGTCTTGAATTCATTTTTGACAATGAAGTAAAGTGACAAGGAAAGTGATAAAAACACATTAAATGTAAATAGTTATAAATGGGACTCATTTTTAATGGAAAGTTTCCTGTAATAGGAGCCTCTGATAGAAATAATAAGCTACTGACCCTGGAAAGAGAAGAGGAAGAAACAGCACTTGGGGAACATGAAAAACCATAGGCAATCCACTGTACCCAAGAGAAGACTTCTTCATTTAGGGCTTATGCACAGCTACTGTCTCTCTCTTTGAGTGAGGAAATCATCAAAGCTGCAACAGTGACATATGTATCCTTTTAGCCTGGAGGCTATTTTCATAGTATCACTGGGAAGAAACAGGCTGAGAATGTGTATCTGGGACCCATTGCTATTAACACTCAAAATGGCACAAGAGTAATCACTTCCAGTGCCTCTAAACTTTTGCCCTACTTTATTGCTTTTGATGCATACTGTTGTATAGCCCTTGCAAGACTCTAGACAAAGGAAACTAGGTTTACATCTCCAAAGGAACTTAAATCAGTTTGAAGAATTGCTACATATTGACAGTTTTGGCACTTGTCATTTAAACATAATGTCAATAATCACCAGGTTCTTTAATGAAGCTGTGGTGCCTACTGTTTGTTTAAGCTAAAAGTAGCCTTTCAAATACCAGTGCCACCCACCAGAAGGCCCTAGATATTAAGGATGAAGATATATGCTATTATAATATGTTTGTGGGGGCTGGAGAGATGGCCTAGCGGTTAAGAGCGCCGACCGCTCTTACAGAGGATCCGGGTTCGATCCCCAGCACCCACATGGCGGCTGAGAACCGTCTGAAGCTCCAATTCCAGGAGAACTCCAGTTCCAGGGGAATCCGAGACCCTCTTCTGAACTCCGCGGCGTTGCACGACACGGGTACACAGACTTGCATGCAGACAGTACATTCATACACATCCAGAAAATAAATAAAATTAATAAAAAAAATAATAATATGTTTGTACACTAGCTTCAGCTACCAGTCTTCAAAAACTGAGTTTAAGTCTGAAGATTTTCCCTCTTTATAACTGACATTTTAAAGTGAGACAGCATACCATTTTATGGAATGGACCCTAAATATCCTATTATTCCACTTTGGAGATATTATAAAAAAAAATCTATGACCTTCTCTCCATCCCAAGATTCAAGGATCATTTCAGAAGAGGAGACTGGAAGATTATACGAGCCAAAGCATATAAATAACCACAAGGAATAATTCTTCCAGATAGCTGGTCATTATTTATATAAACTCACGTCAATGGGGAGAGCATGCACAAGTCTTATGCAAGCTCAGACCAAACAAAATTGAAACATACACATTCGAAAGTGGGTACGGAATCTCAACCCAATGTAAGGAACTTTGGCAATTGATGGCTGATGGGTGGGGAAAGATCGTGTCTTAGAAGGATGTGACTCTTGGTTGGTCCAATATATGGGATATAAATACCACCAAACTACATTGTGTGAGAATCACAAAATTCAATAAAAAGATACCAAACTGAAGCAACACATATATAAAATTGACACCTGCTGGAAAGCTATTAAATATCAACCCATAGGGCATATGTAACCCTATGGTAACAGTTAATACAATTATTTTATGAGAAACATATATGATTATAGATGTTAAAATAATGAGAATATTTGGTCCCTACAAAGGAAAGTTTACTAGAGTATTTTAGGGGATAAATATTTCTCCAGAAACATGGAATCTTCAAATATGTTATTTAAATTGAGGAACTTGAAATTCTATGACCCAAAGAGTCTGAAAAATAAATGTTATGACTTTGTCACTTTTATTCATAGTTAATGCAGAAAACGAAGCTGAAAGAATAAGCTTTACAATGCTTATTAAAAAAAGAGTATCTTGGTATAGCATTAAATAAATTATTTGAAAGGAATAAATGGTCCATATTTGGTATCTAGACTTGAATTAAAACTAAACATTATAGTGAGGACAGGCTTCCTAGACTTGATTATATTGTACATGTCAAAGCTTCCAAACAACCAGAACAAACTTCTCTGTGCATTTATTTGCATCTCACTAAAATATGTCTTGGGATAAAGCTGGCCATTGGGTGAGGTATTTTCTGTTTGGATGAGGGGTGCTGCTTAGTACAGTGTTAAGATAGAGGTCAGCTTTTGGGGCTTAAATGATCCACACCACTTAAGATGTAAACAAAAAACATCTGAACCAAGGTCAGTCTTAGCTCAACAAAGAAACACCTACGTTTCACATTAGAACCACACCTAACAAAAGTGCAAAGAAAACAATAACACACAAAAAAACCTAATGAAACCCCCTCACAGAGACAATACAGGCATTGGCAGTAACCCAGGGAGTGATGCATGTTTTCGTACATGTCCCTCTGAGCCAGTCCATTGAGCAGTGAAGGAAATCCATCATTTCAGTCCACAGAGAATTTTATTTTTACTTGAGTTATCTGACTTCATTTATAATAGGGATGACCCTGCTGTGTCAGGGGGAGGCCTGTGAAGATTTATGTCCTCTGTGTAACTGGTGTCAGTATCACACATGATATGTGGAACCAGTGCACACTTTGCTCAAGAAATTTGTTGACAAAAATGAAAGATGTTACATCTTCTGAGGTGCTTGTAGCACATAACACTGAAGACCATGACTTAAATCACCCCAGAACTAGTTTTCTTGAAGAAGCAAGAAGCCCAAAAGTACATTGTTCCTTGCCTTAAAAGATATCCATTAATCCTTTTGAGTGATTAAATGTCCTTTTAAGGATTAGATAATATCACATTTCTAAAACATATGAAAAGAATAATTACTTGATTCACAATTAGAACAGAGAATCTAATAATTTACTAATGAAAAAGAAAACTGAGAGTATTCCATCACCTTAAATATGGATTCACATAGTCATATACTGCACTGGGAGGTTACAGTGATCCACTGAGAATATGAGAATTTTCCACAGAAAAATTTCCTTTTCGAGTCAAATAAATAAAATAAAAAAGAAAATAAGGTGTTGTTTTTCCATAAATATTTCTTCTCTATAAATAAGGAGGAATTCATTTAAATTGCTATGCATTAACAAACTTCTGCAGTTGAATGAGACTGATTTTTGTGAAATTTCCAGTGACAATTTGATGGAAGATACATAGATGCTAGAGCCAGCCATGTTCAGTATAAATAGCCCCAATCATACTGATTTTAGTTGCTGTCATTGAATTGGTTCAAAATAATTAGATTAAAATGCGTGGATTTCTAACACAGTTGAAAGTCTGCAGTTTGGACAATTGGACATAGATGAAAAATCCTATTCCTGGGGGCTGGAGAGATGGCCTAGTGGTTAGGAGCACCGACCACTCTTGCAGAAGACCCGGGTTCGATCCCCAGCACCCACATGGCAGCCGAGAACCGTCTGAAACTCCAATTCCAGGAGAACTCCAGTTCCAGGGGAATGAGACACTCTTCTGACCTCCGCGGCATTGCATGAAACGGGTGCACAGACCTACACGCAAAACAGTACATTCATACACATAAATAAATAAAATAAAAAAAAGAAAGAAAAATCCTATTCTCTTAGTTTGATGTGATAGAAGGTGGTATAAATTTTCATATAAATAATATAAATGTGGCTATTGAATATGTACTGTTACTTCTATGAGCTCCTTGAATTAAGCTATTGTGCAAAGATAACTTAGCATGTAAACTATGCAAAAGCAGGTAATTCTAGTGCACAAATATATTAACTTTAATTATATTGGCCTTATAATGCAACATTACGTGAGTAAGGCAAGTTGTGAGAAAAAAATCTATTCAACAATTATTTTAGGATTGTAAATTGAAGCAAAATTAGAGATTTACAATATACATATCTCCAATTGGAGTCTTCTAAAAACAGACCCTGTGGCAGAGCTGAGATGCCTCTTAGAGAGCAAAAGGAAAAGAAACAGTGACCTGTGCTACAAATTGGACAGGTGTGATTATATGCAAGTGAGCAAGATCAATGTTATTAATAATAAGCCTGTGGTAATCATTCATCCATTAAAGTATAATGAGAAGACCCTTTGTGCCCAAGGTAATTTTTTTGCCTTTGAAATAAACACAGACTGATTGTGCTAAAAAATGGTAGACAAAAAACAACTGAGAGAATTTCAACAAAACACCTGTCCAAGTCTCATTTGAACTGGCCTGTGGCCAAGTTTGTAAGATATTTTACTGATTGCTGTGTGATATGGGAGGACCCAACCCACAGTGAGTAGCTCGGCCCCTGGGAAGTTTGAACTGAACTGTGTAAGAAAGCAGGCTGAGCATAGACCAGTGGAGCAAGCCAGTAAGCATTGTCCCTCCTCCATGGCCTGTGCTTCAGATCCTGCTTCCGGGTTCCTTCCTTGCATTCCTACCTTGGGCTCCCTAAGAGATAAACTGTGATCCAGGAGATGTAAGATGAATAAACCTTTCCTCCCCAAGTTGGTATTGGTCAGAGTTTTTTTGTCACAGCAATGGAGAGGCAAACTATAATATGTGGAAGGGTCACAATAGAGAGACCACTCATTAAACCACATGGAGTTTAAAGTAGGTTTTATTTACAGGCCTGACATTCAACTTGGGAGGAATAGGGGCTCAGAGGAGTGTGTTACACAGCTTTATATAAGTACAACAGCCAATCAGAGCTTAACATGACCAGTTAAATTTACCAATCAAGGTGAAATGCATTAAGCTAGCAAGCAAATTACAGAATCCAGAGTCAGCAGTAAGAATTAGCCAATCAAGGGGAAACGTGCAAAGCAAACAAAGCAATCATTCCTAGAATGACTCAGGGAAAATGAAACTTAATGGCATCTGTGAGCACTGTCCCTGAGTTTTTATAATCTTCTATTTCATTTCCCCCTGTTGTTGTGAGATCTTCAAATCCTTGAAGGAAGTTCATAAGAGCTGACCTCAGCTGGTGTTTCCAAGATAGAATGATCTCTGCTAGGGAGCGGGGGTATATTGGGTCCTTAACACTATGAGTTTAACAAAATTTACCCACTGGTTAATGAATCTGACAAGTGAGTTTAGGATGCATGGGCTGCAAATCAGCGCAACCAGGAGGATAAGGGGTCCCACCACATCAGGGAAGAAGGAGGCAAACCAGGTAGAAAAGGAGAATAATGACTCATACCCATTAGTATTTTGTTGCCTAGCTCTTTCCCTTTCCTTAAGCTGTTGTTTTACTAAGGTTAAATTTTCCTCAATTACCCCAGAGTTGTTGACATAAAACCAATACTGTTATCCCATGGCCAAACACAGCCACTTCCCTGCCCCCTGCACCTTTTCTGGAGTAAAAGTACCTCAAGTCCCCTCAGGTTCTGGAGAACCACTTCCGGTAAGGTGTGGGGAGTTCACCCAGTGTTTTAGCTGCCTGAGCAGAAAGTTCTTTGAAATGGGAGTCATAATTTACAAGGGCAGCTGTCACTAGACCAAGGGAAGCAGCTACTCTGGTCCCTACCAGGGAGAACAGGACAGAGGTGGGAATGGCTCCCACCTGCTTCTGATATGGGAGTGGAGGAGCATAACGTGCTCTCTTCTGCCCTCCCCTGGGTAAGTTGGTGACATTCTGACCTGTTGGAACATACAAATCTTTTCCTGTAGTTAGTTTTAAGTTTTTTGACAAAAAGGTTTCATTCATATCTATCTGTATCCCCCCCCCTTTTTTTTAGGTTTTTGTTTTTTGACCCATGAGTCTCCAGAAGGCAGTTGTGTTGCACAGATTTCATCAAATTCACCCATGCTGTTTTGGGTGACTGTATGTGATTAACTTGGGAAGCAAACTTAATTTTTACATTAAATCATCTTATAGCTGAAAGAGAATGCTGCAAGAAGATACTGTACAACAGAGAAATTATAGAGAACATTTGTATGTGCCAATCCCAAAGTTATTGTTATACAGATTTTATGTAAAACAAATGTGGACAATAGCAATTTATATCTCCATTTAACTCAGATGCATTACCTTTTTTATCAGAGCCTGTAAATCAATGTTGTTTAATATACACATATTTACTTTTACTAAGTCCTAAAACACCATGTAACCTGCAGACAGTGTCTGGGCAAAACTGGATACTTGTTGAACTCATGTCATATTAAGAAGACAGTCATTGTGGTCTTCAAAATGTGTTTTTTGAGTGTCATCAAAAGCCAGACCACCCCAAACATTATTAAGAACTCTGATCCCCCAAAATGAGAAAAAATTGGACTAGACCATGGATGTTTTCATTCAGGATTCAACTGCTTGTCAGAGACCTCTGGGGTCAGGGCTATACTTTGGAGTTACTAAAATTACTTTGGGAGGTCCTATAATTCCAAGAAATCCACATGGAAAACCATGGTTTGAGCTCTCAGCAACTGATTCATCCATTTCAGGAAGAGAAAAACTCTGAAAGAGGAAATTGATGTGTGGGCTTGTGTGTGTGTGTGTGTGTGTGTGTGTGTGTGTTTGTGTGTGTGTGTTTGTGTGTGTGTGTTTGCACCTGTGTATGCACAGCACACAAAGCCACATATATATATATATATATATATATATATATATATATAATGATTAAAATACCAATGTTAACATATTTAGAGAACAATATTCTTTTAATTTTCTTGACATTCATCTATAGTTACCAAAGGTGTGCATTGAATGTTATAGTTGTCAAAAAGAGCTTATACTTTTGGAATTATATTTGAATATTGACTCTTGATTCTCAGTATTTTTTATTTTTTATTTTCAATTAATTTTATTAACCAGGGGACATAATTAGGAAGAGCTATTATTTATTGTTTATATGGGAGAAGCAATTAGCATTTATCTATGTGGGAGTGATTTCATTTTCTTTTTTAAATTTTTTTTCTTCTTTATTTTTTTTCATTATTTTTCATTTTCATAATAATTTATGAGTACAAGCATCCTTCATGTAAAACCAATTTGCAAGCAGTTGCACCCAAACCCACACAGCCCAAGGGTCCCACCATCCAGCTGGGGGTGCTTGTATGTACAATCAAGTTGATCAAATATGTGTCCAGTCTATATTGTTGTAGTTTCACCATTCACTCCAAATGCAGCCCTTACATTCTACCACATCCCCTCTTTTACAGATTGTTCCCTAGGCTTAGAAAAGGGGCATAGGTGGATGAGAGTCAAAGAAAACAGTCTACTTTATCTGGAGCTGTCGTTTTGGACTCTGGTCAATTGTGGCTGTTTCCTTTCATGGGCTGACAGTTTGTCCATGAATAACCTTTCAGTCCTACTAATGAAACACAAGCAATTAGATATATAGGTATTTAAACAGTACTAATTGTTATGGTAGGTTACTTTGGTATAGACACAGATGTTTGAATGGTATGTTAATCCATGAATTACATTTTTTTTCTGTAAAATATGACAGGGTCTTACTGTGGCTTATATCATCTCCTAACAATTAGAAGATGTAAGCTTGTGGCATCAGCTGTGGGTTATTCCTCCAAGGAGAGAGCTAATAACCAATTAGATTTGGGATATACAGACATATGGCTGCCACTGTTGCACAGTATTTCCAGGCAGGTGAGGTGTAGCTGGTGCTGACAGAGGAGTCTTGCTTGACTCAAGGAGACCTATATTTTCTTTATTGGTTTAGTGGCATTTGGTAACACTCTCTGGTATCCCAGAGACCAACTGTACACTTGCAAGTATGGTCTCTACATCTTTCCCATGCTTACATCAGGTCTTCGACACCAGGGCCTTATTGCTTCTCTTCTTGTAGGTATCCCAGTTTACAGGCAAGCATTCTCTTTTTCCTGTAGGGTGATTTAACTTAAGGAATTAAGTTTGCTTCCCAAGTTAACAACATACAGTCACTCAGAACAGCTTTGGTGAATTTGATGAAATCTGTGCCTTGATTCCTGCCTATAGGTATGTGTACTACAACTGCCTTTTTGAGACTCATGGGTCAAAAAATAAAAACCTAAAATAAAAAGGGGGGATATAGATATATATGAAACATTTTTGTGAAAAACTTTGCAATTTAAATCTTAAAACTAACTCCGGGAAAAGATTTGTATGTTCCCACAGGTCAAAATATCACCAAGTTAACGGCTGAGAAAGAAAAGATACAGGTTTGCATTGTGTAGGATGTACCAGGAAGTGCCAGGAGAAAGGTTGGCCCATCTGAACATTAAAAGGAAGAAAAGCCTCAGACTGCTACAGGCATCAAACCCCTCTGTGGATCCTACTTGTAACAACTGTTTATAATGAGTCCTAATGAATCTTACCTTTTAGGTGCTGCAAAGTTTTAATATGAGAGACTTTCTTACCTCCCCTTTATAGAACAAGGAGGAATACAATGATGATCATTCTCTAACTGTAAATTGGAGCCAACTGTTATAGAGGTAATCTCTTTTAAAACTGATAAAACTGCCTTCTTTAATTCACTAATAGACATAGGAACTGTGAAAGGGATTATTCTCTATTCAGAACCAAATATAATACTAAAGTCTTCTTAAGCTGTGCATTTAAGCAAAATATATTAATACAGGAGAGCTCTGATATCAGCAATGGATTATTCTACCAAGGAGATGTTGGCCAGGGGATCCAAGCCCGCCCCCACCCCCCAAAAAGGTAAAGTCTCCTTGCCTGTAAACTGGGATACCTGCAAGATGAGAGGCGATAAGGCCCTGCTGTCGACAACCTGATGTAAGCATGGGAAAGATGTATTGAGACTGCACTCAGTAGTTTTTAAATCCTTATCACGTTTTATTCACATTACGTTGTTTTGAATTTTGTGTCACAACGAAACTGTTAAAAACAGTTGACAATGTTTCCCCACTCTTATTTTTGTATTTATTTCTTTAGACAGGGTCTCCCTGTAGCCCCAGCTGGCCTGGAACTCACTCTGTAGACCAGGCTGGCCTTGAACTCACAGAGATCTGCCTGCCTCTGCCTTTCCAGTGCCAGGATTAAAGGCATGTGCCACATCTCCAGGCCCTCCCCACTCTGTAAGTGTGAATGTCAACCATTTTAATATAAATCGTAATTAAAACATCTTCTGAATATAAATATTTTTAATTATACAAATGGCTATGAATGTGCAAATTTGTGTTCACACTTAGGCAAAGATTTGTAAAAACATGCAAGGGTGTCTTTGATTTCTCTTTTGAACTGAGTAGTCTTGCCTACTCAGACATAGCTTGGTAATTCAACTCTCTCATGGATCGTTCACTGTAAGTGAACAATGGCCTTGTGAAGAAAAGCTTAGGAAATGGATGTCCACATGGCTCACTCCTGGATCATAGCCAGATAACTTTCATCAGCAAAGGACTTCCCTGTGCCTTCATATTTTCCTCTGAAAAATCTAGTCTATTGAACAAGTCAAAATAGGGTACTGAAAACTGTGTTAAATATTCCTTCAATCCTAGGAGAAAAATGCAGTAAGAAATTGCTTGTCTGAGCTTTAACCTCAGGGATTGCTAATCTGGGGTTGATGGGTTCCTGTGTTTTAGAGTAGAAACAGGGAGCCTCTGAACTCCTGAATAATGAGTTTTGTGTGCATGGGGAACTGCGGATAAGGAAAGCAGTAATTTTCTATATATTCTTAATGTGGCCTCTGTCCCTCAAAATTGAAGGTGAAGGTCCAATACAATATTTGTGCTGAATATTCCAAAACAGATGCTCCATGTCTGCAGTGATGTCTTTGGCAAGGAATCAGGAGAAGAATCAAAGGTCACACATAAGACGTATTTTCCTCCTTGAGTTTGATGGAACACATTCCTTGTCCTAGCCTCCTTCTGTCTGGAATCCCTTGCCCAGCCAAATCATAAATGGCAATGAAAGTCATTCTCCTGAGAACTGCCATCCTCTTCTCTTAGTGTTCTGGCCTGTGTTCTGGCCTGTGTTAGTTTTTAAAGTATTTGGATCGAATTAAATGTGGTCCTCTCTCCTATTTCCTTTAATTATTCCACTTCTAAATCAAAGGTCCACTGTCACTGCAAAGTAGCCCTTCCTGTTTCTCCATTCACTGTGTTTGTGAGGGGCATTTGGGTTCACGGTAGCCTTTATTTCAACAGCCTGTGGATTTTTCTACGTAGAGAAATCATCAGAGTATCATTTTGGAGATTATCAGACTGTAATAATCACAATGACAGACTAGGGTATAGAGTATCTTTCCTGTGTCACAGGAGAAAAAAATGTTTTTCTATGTTGCAGAAACCTGTACTGAAATTTTAAGACTGTGATGAGTCCTCAGTCTTATCAATGACCCACACCTATCCTAAGGTGGGACATTTTATTATTGAACTTCCAGCCATAAATAGAAACAGCTCTGTGAATGCCTTCTCCTTAAACAAAGGCTTATAGGAAGGGTAGTTGTTCCATTCTTCCTAAACTAGGTTACTAACTGGGAAGCTAGGCACAAGAATATCCTAGCATCCTCAAGGTATGGAGGAAACTTCGTCTAGGAAGGGAATATTATATATGTATATATTTTTTCTCAAGACTTATTATTCATCCTTAGGCTAGGGAGAAATTTAAAAGATGCATGTTGGTAGAGAACCTTATGAAGACTGAGAGCACGCATTACAATCACAAAATGTTCAAGGCTCACAAAGCTTGCATAATTACACTGGCTGCTAGGGCCTTCCAGCACTTTTCAGCTATAATGGCAATCTGGCTAATTTCCCACTGGCTTAATCTATAACTTCAAAAGCTCCTAGAGCAGTTACAATTATTCTGTTTTCTTTTCAGGTGACCTACCCAATTTGTATTAAGCAGCCACTTCCCAAATGGGTGAATTAGAATTTTTCAGAAGTTTTTTTTTTTTCTTTTTTTTTTCTTAAAACATGTATTATTTGATTGTGTAGTGCAACCTTTCTAACTAAGGCTAGCTTCATTGCCAAGACCTACTGTAGTCTGATTTTATTTTAACCACAACTTACTGAAAAGTCTACTACAAAACATTCACCATAGAAATCATGGAAAGTACAAATGATCATAAATAGATACTCTATGATTCAGCAATGATAGTTTATGATGATTTTGATTCTGTAATTAATCTAACAGAGATTAGTGCTGTGTGTATCTTCTAGTACTTAAAATATACTGAAATTCAAGGCTAGAAACATGGCTCAGTGGTTAAGAGCACTTGCAATAAAATCATGAGGAATAGAGATCTGATCCTGGGACTCAAATAAAGAGCTGGGAATTCAACAAATGCCAAATATACTCTAATTCACAGAGATCAGATTCCTTCTTCAGGCCATGTTCACACACATAAACTTTTAGAAATAATATATGGATATTTCTAATTTTATGTTAATATATCCTTTTTCTTTAAACAAAATCAGGAGTTTCCACAGTGTCTAGTTTTTTTTATCCTGCCACTTTTGTTTAATTTAAACTAAACTTTATCTTGCAATCTTTCCCATGCAATTGCTCATTCATCACAGACATTCTTTAGAGAACTGTGTAGAATCTCTTGTTACAGTAATTCTAATGTACTGGTGACAGTCTCCAGTCTTGAGTCTTTGAAGTGTGCATAACAGATAAATACTGTTGAGTTTGCTCTTCTTGTTTCTTGGCCCTTTCCTTTCTTTATATCTTTTCAATCTTATCAATTTTGATTTGTAATCTCTTTTTCTAGATTTCACTCTTCTGCTTTTGGTTTAAAAACATAAGCAAACAAACAAAGAAAAATATCATATAAATAGGGAAAAAAAGTGATTTTTTTTCTCTGGGGAATAAAAAAGAAAAACCCAAGAGAGATTTACTTGAAATCTACAGACAATGAAGAAAATTTGGTATTTTTCTTTTGTTATATTTAATTCAACACCACAAAAACCTAAATTCAGTTATTGAAAAATGATATTGAGAATAATAATTATTTTATCGCTGAGTTTAGTAGTATGCATCCATACTAGAAAAAAAGTAAGGAAATAAATAATGGACAGTTAAAAGTGACATTTATTACTTACAGAACTCAAAATAATAAATGTAGAAAGAATAAAGCAATTAAACCTCGCTATTAGAGAGGTTGAATAATAATTCTTGTAGCAATTTGATGGATAGTAAAGGTCAGTGGGAAGAACATTAGAAAGCAAAGGAGTATCTGCTTACACTCAGTGAATTTACCCCCCAAATATTTATTAATTACTCTGCTGTCTTAACATACTGCAGATTCATTCCCATCCTTCAAGAAGAGAAAGTTGAATTTGCATCTGCAAACTGAACTGGGATTTGTGACTAGAACTTAACCAATGCAGTATGGAAAAAAGCAGTTATTAACTGCCCCACAGCACAAGCTCCAAGGGATGAAATTGAACTATACCAAATATGGCATATTTCATCTTCCTGATGATATACCTTATGAAATTTACCTAATTTTCAATCTAGAATTCTCCTACAAAATCTATAGCCATTGTGAAATCATGGCAAATCAGTCAAAACCAAGATTAGTAGCATTATATTTAAAAAAAAATGTCAAAACTTTTTAAAAGACCATGAAGGAGGAACAGAAAATGAGAACAAGGAAATGAATAAGGAGGAAAGAACAAAAACAAAAAGGAGGCTGGGTGTGGTGGTGCACGCCTTTAATTCCAACACTCTAGAGGCAGAGGCAGGTGGATCTCTGTTTCTGATTTCAAGGCCAGCCTGGTCTACAGAGTGAGTTCCATGCCAGTTGGGGCTACAGGGAGACCTCGCCTCAAAAACACTTAAAAAAAGAGGGAAATACAGCCAAAGAGACCAAAGTAAAACATCAGAGTCTCTGTTTGAAATGCATGAGGAAGCATACAAATGAGATTGGGGAACAAACAAGATAAGGATGTTAGTGGAAAATATGAAAGAGATGAACTAACAGGTCAGTCAGCGAATATGCCATTGTTAATTCCTCAGCTCTCATGGATATATTATGGATGTATAAAATGATAATATTAGCCACAGTTTGTTTATTGTCATTGTGAATCTTCTATCCATCTGAAATAATTTCAAAATAAAATGTTTAGATATTTTTATGAAAACAGTATCACCAAACTGTCCACGTGTATAAAGAACATGGAGGGTTTGTTTTCCATTCACTGAGGCAGAGAATAAGTGGAGATTTAATCAGGAACATATTACTCCCTATGGTAGACAAGCTTGGGCACAGTGCTTCCCAATCAATTCCTAGAAGACTTAGAGACTTCTTTCTGCCTTTATTATTTTTGGTTTGTTTTTATAGATTATGGAGATATTACCAATGAATCCTCTTAAGTTCTAAGAAGCTCTTTGATCCTGTAATAATAGAGCATACACACAAAATTTTTGCTTAGAAGTATGTAAGGAGCTTTCTTCAATTGATCTTGAGCAAAATATTATTTACCATTTTATTTGTTGAATATCTTAGTCCTACATATTTTAGGAAATTTGTCTTTCATTCTGGAACTGTTCAAAAGAGAATATCAGAAGTGTGACTCTTTGCAACATCTTATAAAAATAGCTGTGGTTTCCAACTGCTTTCTAATCTTACTGAGTAGGAAGGGTGTATTGACCCTTTCACAGTGAGGAGCTATTTCTGTCTGGCAATTAGCATTTTCCAGGTCATGTCAAGCATTAAAATTGATTTTCCCGATCTCAGCTCACTCCCTGTGATATGGATACAAAATACTGGCTTTGGTTTATGTAATATTCATTCCTAGGGATCAACTGTCTTGAGAAGATATTCATATTTCCTATATGAAGTTCATGAGTATACACAGAAATCTCCAGTATCTGTCTTATAAATCTGTTGGTTGTATACACAGAAATATTCAATTGCCTTTAACTTTAAAATCACTAGAATAGTGTTCAGTAGTTTCAAGAATTATTTTGAACACTTGTTTATTATTTCATTTATAAGTCAAATTTTCAAGAAATATCAATTGGGGGGGTACAGTTTCATCATGTCACCCTGACCAGGCAAGAACTCTTTTTGTAGACCAGGCTGACTTTAAACTCAGTTACTTGCCTGCTTTTGCTTCTCAAGTTCTGGGATGAAAGAAGAAAAAAATTATCATGCAGAAGTACTTGAATAAGTTGTAAAACTTATTCCTGACTCTAATTTCATTTCCTTTTCCTTTTGTTTGTTTTATGGGCTTCAAGACTCATTTATCTATAGGCATTTTTAATTACATGCGTGTTTGTGTATGTGTCTGTGTCTGAGTGTGTTTGGCACATGTGTGTGGGTGTTCGCAGAGGCCAGAGGAGGGTCTTAGATCCTCTGGAATTAAGGCACTTGTGAAATACTAATATGGGTATTGGGAGCTGAACTCAGGTCTTCTAGAAGAACAGTAATTGGTCTTAACTACTGAGTCATTTCTCTAACCCCATAAGTTCATATCTAGTGGCTCTTATCAGGGTACCACATATTTAGGCATAACGTATCTTGTTTCCTTAAAATTATCATAATATACAGATGGCTCTAAAATGTCAGATAATTTGGTTTGTGTGAAAATCTCCATTCATTCTTCTGTAGCTAGATATAGCATTTTTGAACAGAATATTTTCCCAACATAAAAATATTGAAGTTATTTTTAGTATTGTTTGTACATGATGTGAGTTCTAAATTCTCCAGAACTCTGTTAGAAATTATCTATGTAGATTTAATCCTATAAAAACTCTGTGATATGTAGGATTTTTTTTTTTTTGTCTTTTCGAGACAGGGTCTCCCTGTAGCCCCAGCTGTCCTGGAATTCTCTCTGTAGACCAGGCTGGCCTTGAACTCACAAAGATCCGCCTGCCTCTGCCTCCCAAGTGCTAGGATAAAGTGAAGTGCAGCCACCCAATAAGTTAGGGCCCGGGGGGCGCGAGGCCGATATGTAGGGATTTTTATAGTTAGGTTTATAGATGTGAAAACTTGTGGAGCAGAGAGTGATATGTCTAGTCGTGCAAATAGGATTTTTTCATAGTAAAATTTTCTGTTTAATATGTTTTTATTGATTTTTCCGTATTTGATGCAATATATCTTAATCATATTTAGAACCATTTCCTCTCTGTCCCTTCCCGACATCCCCCACCATATTTTATGCATTCAGTAATATATGTTAAGGCCTATCATGCCCCAACTCTAATTTCTTATCTGTAAAATACAAATTATACAACTTTCAATAACCAAGAAGTCTTAGAATAAAATATGTCAATGCCAAGTAGTAACTTCATAACTTTTGGTAGAAGTGCTTACCAACTAATCTGTTTCTATACATTTCTTACATGTTAAAATTCAAAAGTAAAATTACATTAATATTAATGTATGAAACAAATCCTTAGAGACAGTTTGGATCAAATATTTAGTGATATTAGCACATATACATCTGAGCTCTCACATGGGGTTTGATTTTTGCTGCAGTTCTGGAAACTCAGCATTAGATGGCTACCTTTTAGCTTTGTAGTTTAAAATCATGTAGATCTTTTAGTCTTTGATTCTACTCCTATGTTTATATTTTTATTAGTTTTCTTTTCCTAGGTGCTTGAGGATAGTTGCTCCTCTCTTCTGGCCCTTTGAATTGCTTCAAGCATTTTCTGGAGAGTTGGTTTTTCGACATTGTATTCTATCATCTTGTTTTTGTCTTGGACTACAACAATAAATGGACATTCTGCATTTTCGATTCAACTTGATTGAACATACAAGCCCCCCCTGCTGGATGGTGGGACCCATGAGCTGTGTGGGTTTGGGCACAACTGCTTGCAAATTGGTTTTACATGAAGGATGCTTGTACTCACAAATTATCACCTATTGTTAAAAAAAATGAAAACAAAACAAAACAAAAAAGCAGAGAAAGATGCAGAAAACTTATGGCAGAATGCACGATCTGCGATGGGTAGGGGTGGGGTGGGGCGGAAGGGAAGGGGATATATGCCTGAACTGAATTGGAAAATGATGTATGAAATACACAAAGCATCAATAAAAATAAATTTAAAAAAAGAACATACAGTTAGAAATCCAGAAAAAAAAAATCATGTAGATCTATTCAATACTCATTTCAAACCTATGTATTGACCTTTGGATGTTGAAAATTTCAGATCCTATGTAGGCAAAAATGCTCACTTTGAACTCATGTCAAAATAAAATCACCTGGCTATTTGCCTTTTGTGAAGTGACTACGCCACTTGGAATGGGGATTCTTGTTTGGAAAATTCTTGTTTATCTATGTTGGTAAGTATTCTTTTCATATAAAATCAGAGATAATAAACTTAATTAAGGAAAATTTTATTTCTCCATTTTCTGTCAGAGATTCTACTAGGGTCACCTGCCCTGCCGCTTTTGGTCTATGGCAGCTCATTACACCATGTTAGAGGAGAGACAAGCATATTCCATTCCAAACCATCAGGAAGGACAAAGAGGAGGAAGGACCAAAATTCTTCTGTTTGCTCATGAACACACCCCAAATTCGTCACTTATTTCTCCTAATTCCCATCTGCTAAATAATCCACCATTTCCTGCTAGGCTAGGAACAAAACTCTCAGATCATGGGTTTCTGAGGGATATTCAAGAGATCCAAACTATAAAATACTATGGTATTTAATATGTATATACTATGTGACCTGCAAGGCCAATGTGTATGTCATTATTGACATGAAACTTTTAACTTCCCTATACCTTCTTGTATTACTAGAATAGCATGCTTATCCATACATCCCACTGCTGTAGTTCCTGGGGCACCTGCTACCAATAACATCGGTACACACATCCTTTGGCCACGTTGAAGCAAGATCATTCACTATCTTAGGAACTGGAAGAGGAGGAGAGCTGGAATTATCAAAGTGTAAAAGAGTGTCAAAATACATATTCAAAACTGAATTTATTGTTGGCTAAGGAAGACCTGTAGTTGGTAAGTCTTAGTGTTACTGAGATCAGAACCTACTGCTTTTATACAACATTTCGGAGTTCATGGGTCTTCAGGTTTTTAGAAGCAAGAATATTTAGGGATGTGTGAAGATTCAGCCTCACTAGCTGACTCACTATAGTAAACATGCTAACGATTAGCTGACATAGAACTCTTATCAAAGAATATAAATTGTCACTGCAAGACTTACATGTGTTTAAAACTATTTCTGTTGGAGCTTAGAAACATGGTCAAAAAAGGTGAATATTTATCCTTCTCAAAGTTGCAGAACAGATATGTCAATCATGTTAATATAACACTCTCAGAATCACAGTCTTTATATTAATTTATTTCACAGCTTCATCTCTTGTAATTGGTACATAGAGACATCGTTTGCTTCCACCCCACAGGAAACAATTCCAGAAAATAATGCCTGTGGGAGTATATACAGATTGGGTATCTATAGCCTAAGTTTCTTTCTCCAGTGGTTAAGTTCCAGTTCATTTCTAAATATTTGGTTCTAATGTAATGTAGTATGTGAAGGTTCTTTGAGTAACTTCCTCAAATGGAATATTCCTAAATGCTCAAAAGAGCACCGCCAGCTAACATCTAGACAATGCCAGTGCTTTCCTCACCTGAGTTCACATAGAGCCTTAAAACAGCTCTACTTCAGCATTTCTGAAGTTAATACTATAATTATGATTTGTGTGTGTTTCTATGCTTCAGGGCTTATGTACATAGAGAAAATTTCAGAATTAATTTTACATCCATTCTTTTATATAGGGGCTATACTAAATGCTCAATAAATATCTCTCTGAATAGTTTCATTAACAGGCAAAAATCGATCTTTAAAATTTCATAATCATGTAAAGACTTGAGAAGCAGAGGCAGGCAGATCTCTCAGAATTCAAGGCCAGCCCGGTCTACATAGCAAGTTCCAGGCCAGCTGGGGCAACAGGGAGACGCTATCTCAAAAAGACCAAAAAAATGTGAAGAGTAAATTGTTTAAAATGTTCTTTGGTGTAGGAAGCTTTCTGTTTGTGCTGAACAGGGACCGCACCACGCTGCCCTGCTAAGGGGGATGGGGACACTGTGGGGAGCTGGCCTCTCAGTGCAGAGACGAGCTGGCTACTTCCTGTAGCCTGGCCTGGTTGATACTTTCAACAAAGGCCCTTAGTCTGGACCCACGAGACATGTGTCCCACTCTTGGCCTTGACTTCTCACCTGCCCAGAGCCTGGGCAGGAATTTCAGGCTGATGGCTGATCACCTCCCTTCAGCCAATACCCACTCACAACACCAGCTACCCAGATTGATGATCTGCAAAAGAATTTCTTTCCAACATGCTGGCCACTAGAACGAAATGCATGCCTAACTTAGCCTGTATGCACGCAATAATTAATAAAAATAACGGCCGGGAATTCTGTGATGATGTTACTATGAAATTCAAATTTGCTCTTTGCCACAGCCTGCTTTTATAAACCAAATGACATCAGTTCCCAGGACCAATCATAAGTCCCCCAATTCCGCGCCACTGCACACCTTGCCCAACTCAGCATCCCGCACCTAGGCCATGCTGCTGTTTGCTCCTCCTTGGGGCCGGGCCAGACCCTCAGCCACAGAGTGCCCTGAGGCATGCTACACTTCAGGTTGTACAATTACAAGTGACAGAGTCGACAAACACTACCTGCAATTTTAGCAAACTTTCTTAGTTGAATCATTCAACAACAGAGAAATCAGACTACTTAGAAGAGTTGACGTACTCAGTCATTTGCAGAGTGAGAACATGGTGCTACAGACAGAATGTTCCACAGAGCCCACATATCACAAGTGCTACAACACCATTTCCAGAAGAAGGTGTTTCTAGACCTGAGGGTGTTTCACCATGTACACTTTGCAACACATTTGCTCAAGCAGCAAATCTTTGGTTCTAAGGCACTGTGCTCATTGCAGCTTTCCTGACAAAGAAACACAGCTGTTCAGCTCCAGCTTCAAGACATGCTGCTTCACAATTATGGAGGCCAGAAGTTTGGAAGGTGAGCTGTTTACAGGGTTGGTGGTCTCTGAGGGCCAGAGAAAAGAAACTTTCCCTGGGCTATCTCTTCTGTTTGGGGCAATTTCTTCACTTTTTTTTTTTTTTTTTTTTTTTTTTTTTTTTTTTTTTGTGGGGGGGTGATTCTTGGTTTTAGACAATATACCTCTGACATTCATTCATTTGATCTGTTCCTTTTAACTTCCCCTATTCATGAGATTTTCAGTCATATTGGAACCTATGCTTCTTCAGTAGGGGCTCCACCTAATGTAACTGATCGCATCCTCCACAAACTTATTTCAAAATAGTGGGACACAATAGAAGTTGGAATTTCAACATATGAATTTTGGGAGGACAATAGAAGTCAAGGCTCTTTAATGAAAGACAGACTATTTGCAACTGAGAAATTTCCAAAAGAAGCAACAGAATCTACTATATAGAGAAGGCAGACAATAATACAGCATATTATGTGTGTATTGCCTTAGAGATAAAAGTGATCTTTTGGCTCGTTGGAAAACAACAGTGGAAAGGACACTGGAGACTCCAACTCAGGTCTACCTTGTGAACCTATGGAATTATGGGAAGTAGTAAATCACCACAATTGTTGCTGTTACATTAATTATAATACATGAGAATTCATCCTTATAGGCCAAGTCCTGCTGTAAGTGCTTTACCTGGTCCACTATCAGTTATCTTTATACAACTACATGATGTAGGTTCAGGGTTGTGTCCATATTGAGGATATGATCAAGTTTCCATCAGTCTGTGAACGTTTTCTGGGTCACACTGATTACAAAACCCAGATCATGATTTGACTTTGGGCTGCCAGGAACTAGTCTTTATGACATGTTGCTTGATTATTATCTGAAAGTGAAAAAATTTCACTTTCCTTCTCTTTTTTTATTTCCTTTTTCCCCCTTTCTCTTCTTTTATCACCTATCCCTCCCTCCTTCTCCCAAATTTGTCAGGAATAAATTTAAAAAATAAAAATAATATTAAAATTTTTAAATTTCCTTGCATTTAGAAAAATACTTTAATTCTTGATAAAGTTGTGCACTAACTATTAAGCATAAAACAGTCAATTCTGACTGATGTATTTCTTGGCAGAAAAGTAGGGAAATTTTGTTATAACTACTTTCATTTTACTTCCATTATGTACCTTAACTGTCAATTGCTACAATTATTTCTTAGAAGTGGTAAACTGAATTTATATTTTCTATTTTAACAGTCAAATTCTTGGTCCTTCCTGCCACATGATCTTCAGAGAAAAAGGATCAGGAAATTCTTAATCTCATTTGTCTGCACAGCTTATAACAGCTGTCATTATAAATAAAGGCAAGTGTCACTCTCATCAAACTTGAAATTTAACACATGCTTTTGCCACCAAATGAGGGATTTCCTTTAACACACTGACTACGTAAATCTTTTGCTCTCCAGTGGATTTTCTTGGTATAATACTACTATAAATGCATATTTGGTGACAAAGCCTTAACAACATAAAAGAAACATAATGAACCATGAAAATAAGGCTGAAAATTCCACCAACACAGGATCATTTTACATGAAAATTTCCATTTTCTGTCCCAAGACAGTATCATTAATAGTAAAAAAAGTCAGATATCTTGATCAAAATGAAATCTGGAATGACAAATTAAGAGAATATGAACTCTTTTTAATCATGAGTTTATTTCAGTCCTGGCTAATCAAGAAATTTATTTATCAGGAAATAACTCATCTATTATGTTTTTATTATTAGAATTCACCACTAACATATATGTAAAAATATATGTAAGTATGATTACAAAGACTGTCATATTTTGGTTGAGTAGGAATGAGGAATAGATATATTCATTTTATCTTTTTTCATTGCAATATTTAGCATAAGGGTTGAAGACAATCAATATGTTCTCATGTGGGGATTTGATCTTAGTCAGCCAATTTTTACCACTAATCCACATTTCTATATACATATACAAACCACATATATTCAACAGAGATCAGAGAAGAAGCAGATGCTAAGAAGGTTAACATGGTATCATCAAGGCAGTGTTTCTCCTGTGAACAAGACATCTTAATTTTCACTGGGGTTTAATCTAGTCTACCTATAATGTCTTGACACTCAAAAACAGCTAAAAGAAATTAGCAACTTATATTAATGTGTTTTCTGTAAGCACAGACACTAACATCAATCCAGTTAGTGTAATAAAAATCCATGAACATTAAAGGCTTTCTCAAACTGAAAATCAATGACATTCTTGATGGTAAGCCACAGAAATTGAATATTGTTTCATCAGAAAGCAATGAAATAAATTGACATATATCATAGATTAATTGACTTTATATGGAGGCCATGTGTTGTGGTGCACAAATGTACAAAAGCAAATAGAGATATTGAATGGGAGTAAATAAAATCCAATATGAATAACATCCAATATGATGTGTAACATTGTATTATTTTAATGTATGTCTTTGTAAGTAATCCCAGGATTTAGGAGGCAAAGGCAGGCAGATCTCTGTGAGTTCAAGGCCAGTTTGATTGAGTTCCAGAACAGCTGGGGCTACAGAGAAAACTTGTCTCAAAAACACCAAAAAAAAAAAAAAAAGATGGAGAAAAAAATTTTTTAAAACTAATGTAGTAGTCACTTTTCTGTTGCTGTGATAAACCACCCTGACCAAGCGAACTTATAAAAGGAAGAGTTTATTTGAGCTTATGATTGACATTTCCAGAGAATCAGAGTCCATTGTGGCAGTAAGCATGGTGGCCGGGGCTGGAGCAGCAAGCTGAGGGTCACATCTCTCAATGAACACAGGAAGCAGAGAGAGAGAGAGAGGCTAGAGACTGCAAGGCTTGTTAAACTCAGTAAGCCTGATCCCAGTGATGTACTTCCTCCAGCATGGCTACACATTCTAAGACCTCCAAGAACAGTGCCACCAACTGGAGACAAAATGTCTGAATACTTAAAGCCTATGGGGGACACTCTTATTCAAACTACCACATCTAACAACAATGAACCAAGGTCCTGTTTCAAGCAAGAATTTGTTCTTTCTTTGGATCTTTTCAGAGTCAATATCTCAAGAAGATTTATTTTGTTTTACACTAATAATAGTTGGTATATTCTTAATATATACTTCATTGATTAAGAGAAACTAAGAGCAGAATGGAGAAACAAAGATTTTGTAGGCTAATATGAGAGATCATTCTTCTAACTATTTATAATAAGGGAATTTTTTGAGGAAGAACAAAATAAAATAAGCAAATAGATATGGTATGAGAATGGCTGGGAACACAGGTCCGTTTATCAAGTGTTTTCCTTACATGCATGGGATATGAATTTTATCACAAACTCTTTTTTTAATTTTATTTATTATTTTTTATGTGTATGAATGTACTGTCTGCATGTAGGTTTGTGCACCTGTGTTGTGCAATGCTGCGGAGGTCAGAAGAGGGCATCGATTCCCCTGGAACTGGAGTTACAGACAGTTCTCAGCCACCATGTGGGTGCTGGGGATCAAACCCGGGTCCTCTGCAAGAGCAATGGGTGCTCTTAACCACTAGGCTATCTCTCCAGCCCAATGAATTTTATCTTCAGAACTTACTTTAAAATGTCTGTGCTGAGATTTTGCCTGATTTCTACTTGCACAGGACTTACGAAAGCCATCACCATTGTTGTGAATGCATGTGCTTAACTCACTAGCTGTCTGGGATTGTTGTGAAGTGAGCAGATGAAGAATCATCAAACTATATTGTATGAAAATTGAAAAAAATGTTAAAAAAATCTGGTATGCTGGGACACAATATTTAAAATAATTGTGCTGATTTTTGAGGATCTAATACAATCTCCTCTGATCCTTTACAAACATCTTCCTTTATCTCTAAGCACATCTTACTATTCTCTGGTTCATTTCATATATTATACATCTAGTCTGATTTGTATCCTCAGATATTCGTGGGTGTGGGTTCATCCTGTGGAGTCCTGTTGACCTACCCAGCTTCACACTTAAAGAAAACTGACACATCCTCTCCCAGCAGCTCTCCTAAGCTGGGGATGAGCCTTCTTGTCCAACTTGCCTCCTTCATGTTGGAATTTTCTGTACCCTGAGGGTTTTGCAGGGCTTGTGGTTGTTATCATCATTGTTGTGAGTTCATATGAGTAACCGCCTGGCTAAGCACTCTACACACTCATGTTCTCTGCACATTTACTAGTGTGTTAATCACCATCTGCTGCAAGAAGCTTTTCTGGTGAGAGCTGAGAGACACACTACTCTATGCATATTACTCTATATTCATAAAAATCAGGCTATTACTATTAAGATCTCGAGTACTGCCTTTGACCTGCTTAGCCACATGTTCCTAGATGTGATAAAAGTACCAGATGTGGGCTCCATTTTGTGGGAGAGCTCTTAAACCCAAACAGAAAATGGTTGGTTACTCCTATTACATTCATTGCACTATTGAACTAGAGGGCACATACTGTCAGGCCAATTGTGATTATAGCTCACAGAGTACAGCTGGACAAAGTTAATGATTACTTCTCTATTCATTTGGATGCATAGAACCTTCTAGTACTTTGAAAGCTAGCCAGTAAAGATAAAGCTTCAAAGTCAGTACCGTTTGTTTCCTCCTTGTTTGTTCTATAATTCACACATGTAGTATCTTCAGCAATAGGACCTTATCCTCAAGTTACGGCAGATAACTAAGAACAATGACAATGACCAGTATTATTTGTGGGTCTATGTGAACTAACCGGTCAACAACTAGAGAAGAGACTATCCATGTCTGGCATTGCGCATTTTTTTTTGGTGGGGGAGGTCTTTTTGAGACAGGGTCTACCCTTTAGTTCCAGCTGGCCTGGAGCTCCCTATGTAGATCAGGCTGGCCTTGAACTCACAGAGATCCACCTGCTTCTGCCTCCTGAGTGCTGGGATTAAAGGCTTGCACCACCACACCGGTGGCACTGTGCTTTTTATTTGCTACCATGTGGTTTCTGGTAGGGTAACTTCATTTCAACTGTTTTTATATTGTGTATATATACTTTAAGAAGCTTTTATTTTAGTGTTTACTGATGAATTTTTCATAAGGCCATTACAATAGTGTTGGTCATCCCTAGTCTAGAGCCACACCACCCTACACATGTTCAAAATTGGGACACACTTTTAAATCCAATGGTGGAGAAACAGAATAAAGGCAGATATCTGTTCCTAACTGAACACTGACCACAGCATATTTCTAGAAAAATGAAGAACTAAATCTCAAAAATAAAGTAGATAACATTTAAAGAATGACAAGAGGATGTTCTATGGTCTCCAAATACATATACAGATATAGGCACCTGCAAACACAAAGTACATTCAACCACAGACCTATACACTTACAGACATTCACACATGTACAAAAGCTAATATAGATATTGAGTGGAAATAAAGAAAATCCAATATGAATAACATGCAATATGAAATGTAACATTACATAATTTTGACATATGTCTTTGTAAATAAAATTGGATTCATGTTAATAGTAGAAACAAATAATAACTCCAAATAGATGCTCCCATTTCCAAGTGCTAAAGATCCAAAGTCACCCAAAAGCCCATAAATGGAAATAGTTTGGAGATAGAAGGGGGAATGCTGACCAGATGACCTGTATCCTATAACATATTCCATTTAATTTTGCGTCTAGAACTTTACCTTCTTCAGTTAAAAAAGAAATTTCTTTATTAATGGTATATATACTATCATAAGATAAGAATATTCTTTATGAAAGCCATTTCTAAAATGCTAAACACTAACATTTTACATGATTCAGCTTTCCTTGGTTGAAGACAAGATTGCCTGGGCATGTCCATTTCACACTGGAAGCTCTTAGGACAGTGAAGCATTTTCCTTGGGCTGAGTGACAACTTCAGACTAAAGACATCCATAAAGTTATTGTAAATTGAACTAATTATCCCAAATAGTGGAGAAAGCTTGGTTTATAATTTTAATTCTAAGTGTGGCTTAGACCTTTATATTTGTGTTTTGAAAAAAAAGACTTTTTGTTGTGATCTTTATGTGACTCTTGTCTGTTAATGTGGATATATTTTATACTTCCCTGTGCAGCATTTTATAAACTATGTATTATTTTTCTTTTCTAAATAAAAAAAGATTTTATAAACCCCAGATTCCTCCCCTCCATGTGGCCCTTATTAATCTTCCCTGGGGGTATTTTACCCTCTGCCCTCCAATGTGAGGCTTAAGTAGGATGGTTCTTGAAATCATAATTGAAAATTAATGATGAGAAACAGTCCCAAACCACACCATTCTCCTTTCTCTCCTCAGTCCAAGAAGTGTACAATGCAGATTTTATTTCAGGACCAGAGAGGTGATTAATCGTCATAAGGCCCTGACACTGGCTGCAGATAAGTGGTGCAGTCTGGCAGTAACACAAATATGTGGACACCATCTCCATTAATCTCTAAATACCACATGGAAAGGGAAAGGCCTCTGCAAGGCCTCTATAAAGGGAGTTATTATTATGAGGCCAAATTTTCTATAAAGAAGGGCTAATTTGTAGCCCCCTTGGACTTATACGAGTGAACAGGGTTTTCTACATCTACTTATAAGGAGACATTTCTGTACATGTGAACATGTAAATGGAGTGTGAGGGTGAAAATAAGAAAACAATAGCATGGGGAACTGACAGCAAAATCTATGGAACCATTTCCTCCTGGTCTGTGAAAACCCTGACCCTGGCCAGTATCCAGGATCCTGTCATTGCTACAGCTGGGGTACACAAACCGCCCTTAAAGTAAGTTGGGTGAATGGAAGAAGAGAAGGGATTTTATTTCCTCTTTTGTTTTCATGATATAACATACTTGATGAATGAAAGAGAATATGCAAGTGAATAAAACACATTTCAGAATATATAATCTATTCTTTGGCCTTTTCACACATATGTACAATGTGTCATGATCCTAACCTTATACCACTGTCTTCCTTCAAAAACACCTAGTGCCACCATTATCTCCAAACCCTGTCCTCATTCCTAGTGATTGATAATTCTATGTGACTGAATGTTTTTGATATTACTAATATATTAGTAATGAACAAAACCCTCTCTTTCTACCTTGAATGTTCCAAATCCATCATTCTTCAGTTGTCTGATACTACCTTTTCAGAATGAACTTATTCTTGTTCACTACTATTCCATACATTGCAGTGATTTAATTTATAGATTTTTGTAACTCTAGTTTTAGCAACTTTTCACTTACCATATCCTTTTGATGTTTATAGTGGCATACTTTTCATAATTCCTTATTAAATTAAGATACCATTTATGTAACTAAGTTGTTAAGAGCCCAGATTTATTTTCCTTCAACTTACTGGTTGAAGTTAAGTTACTTCATGAGAAATTTTCTCTTTCTAATACATAAATGCTTTTGGATGGTATTATTCTGGATAAGAGATCTGTTTCTTTGCTGGAAAATAGAAGCTTGTCTTGGAGTGTTGAGCAAACATTTTTTTTTTATTTCATTCCTATGTGCATGTAGCATCTTTTTATAGAAGTAAACCAGTTGTGCCTAATTAGAGATAGTAAAGTTGTTGTTATTTAACAACAAAAAGATAATCAGACATAAAATATCTCATAATTTCAGAAACAGACTAATTAATTAAGGTTTTATGATACAACATTTGGCTTTTCAGAGAGATAATTGTTCTATTTTACTTTCAATTGCTGTGACAAAACACTCTTACCAGGACCAAATTGGGGAAGAAAGGATTTATTTGGCTCTCAACTCCAAGGTCATGGTTCATCACTGAAGGAGCCCAAGGTAGGAACTCAGGGCAGGAACCTGGAAGCAGGAGCTGAAGCACAAGCCATGGAAGCATATGGCCTGCTCTCCTGGCCCATGCTCAGTCTGCTTTCTTTTTTTTTTTAATTAATTTTATTTATTTCTGTATGTGTATGAATCTACTGACTGCTTGCAAGTTTGTGCACCCTTGTCGTGCAATGCCGCAGAGGTCAGAAGAGGGTGTCAGATTCCCCTGGAACTGGAGTTCTCCTGGAAATGGAGTTTCAGACGGTTCTTGGCCGCCATGTGGGTGCTGGGGATCGAACCCCAGTCCTCCGTAAGAGCGGTCGGTGCTCTTAACCGCTAGGCCATCTCTCCAGCCCCACAGCCGGCTTTCTTACACAGTATACCACTTGCCTGGGTGTGGCACTACTCAGAGTGGTCTTGGACCTCACATATCACTCAACAATCTCAACAATCGAGAAAATAACCTCATAGACATGGCCACAGGTCAGTCTGATAGATACATTACCCCACTTGATACATACTTCAACCCAGATGTGTCAAGCTCACACCAAAGTTATCCAACACAATAATAGACTAGAAGATATCTTCATGACACCTGGTGAAAAACCATATAATCACTTAGAATTGTGATTATAAAATGGAACGTTTCTGAATCTACCTGTAAGATATTATGTTGTGAGGTATACTTTGTTGTATTATGGCTCTTTTGTAACTAAGTAAACTGATATTTTAATTATTATTAATAAGCTTATGTTCTGACAGCACTAAGTCCACTTTGATTTCTCTTGGTACACAAGCAATACCTGAGTCAGTTAAATGGCCAGTCAGGATAGCAACAAGATGACTGATAGCCATGTTGACAATTCTGGACCAATATACAAATAGACACTTGATATTTGAAGCTTTTCTGTCTAAATATAACTTCTCAAAGCTAATATAACACACTGCTGTGACTATAAGCACCAATGTTTTTCTTAGCCACAAGAAAAATAGCTCACTGTGAATTCACTCTGAACTGTCATCCATACTGAAGACACTATGAAGTAAACAAGTCCTCTACTTCATTTTAAATCCTTCTAAACATCACTTTGGAAAGAACTGGTGTGTTGCAACATGTATACAGTTTCTTCCATGGACACATGAGGTTTGGTTCCTTAGTAGCTCTGGAAAATAAAATAAATTTCTGTTACCTATATTACCATATACCATTTTGCTTATTTTTGTTCAGGTTTTATGTGTCTCTCAACAAACTGATTAATTCATGAGCTATCTTCATTTTCTTTGATTTATCATTTGATTTGGGGATAAAGGCTTATTCCCTTTGTAAGAATTAAGGAAAATAGTTCTAAAGAGGGAGGATAGATGAGCTTTGGAAAACTACAAAGGAAGGACATGGACACCTATCTGAGAAATGTAGAAATAAAAGGCAGGCAATGCCCCCCAAAGAAATGAAGCAAACACGGATTGGGCCACACCACTTTCTCATGGAGAAGAGGGAGCACAAGCCACTTTCAAATAGAAGGCTTGACAAGAGACAGGCAGCCCTACTGTGAAGACAACATAAAACTTTATGAACCTCTAAAGCTGTTATATATGCAGGGAAGATAATTACTCCTCCAGCAAATAGTCGAGCAGTGGAACAAATCCCAGTGTGTCCCTCTATATGCTTAGATGGGCAGCAGCTGAGGAACCGTCTTGAGAGGAAAGCTCTTATTAACAACAGAAGGCTCGAGTAGTGGTTCAGTGGTTAAGAGCACCTATTGCTCTTGCAGAAGAACCAGGATTTGTTCCCAGCACTCACATTAACTGGTGCGCAATCACCTCAAACTTCAGCTCCAGAACATCTGGTACCCTCTTCTGCCATCAAAGGCACCTGCAGTCACAGTCATGAATTCACATTCATACACATATAAACCAACATAATTAAAATTTAAAATAAATCATTAAAAAAAAACCACCAGCTATGAAGTATTTCCTGAAATCAAGGAAAGATGGAGTGTGATGGAGGAATACGGTGATTTCAATCTCTGGACTACTTATGTGCATGCATAGGGGACACACTCACACACACAACACACTATTCTACTTTATTCTGCATTTGATGAGTGTCTTTCTATGAAGAATTAGTACATGATTTCACCTCATTTACTGTGTCTGATTTTCATGTCAAGGCAATAGTGTTTGGAAAAATGTACCATTTATTCTATTTCCTGGGATTATGTAGAATTGTTTAAATATTTTGAATCATTCCTCACTTAAGTTATCTGGCCTGAAGAGTTTTAATCAAGTTTTAAACAATAAATTGAAATTTTAAATATCATAAGACTATTCAAATTATTTTATCTTGAATACTTTGACATTATATATTTTTCTGAATAATTCCTCACTTTAAATGATGCACAGGAAGATGATCTTGCTCCTTTTATGCCACTGGGTTCATTTAGTTCAATTATAATTTTCTTCATATTTTCAGAAATGTTGTCATGTATTCCAGGCTTTCCTTGAACTTGACATATAGTGTATGGTAGTATAGAACTCCTCAGCCTCCTGCCTCCAACTTTCCCAAGCATTGGGATGACAGGCATGGGCTAATATATCCTGATTAAATAATTATTGCTATTCAGATTGGAAAGTTGATTTTCCTCCTAAATTTTTGGTTAAGGTCTTTTACTCTTGGTATTATTTCTTTTATGTTTGAATAAGTTTATTTTCCAGTGAGATATTTGTCATTGCTATTACTTATCATCATGGATTGTTCTGATTTTATATCAGAGGAAGTAATAGATAATAGATATGTCCCGAATTTTAATAACTATGAGACTATTAAAATATGTGATTTAGAGGGTTGGATATATGGCTCAGTGATTAAAAGCACTTGCTGCTCTTGGAGTGGACCAGGTTAGGTTCACAGAGCTCACATGGTGGCTAACAAACATCTGCAGCTCCTATGGCCTCTACTGGCATAATACAAAGTGGCATATTTAAATTCATGAAGGCAACACATTTATATGATTAAAATAAAAATGAATAAAATTTTAAAAGAAAAAAATGTTAAATGTGATTTTCAAGTCAATTTTACTATTTTTCTAAAAGGAACTATTATACATTTTATGTTGCATGTGTTATCCTGTTTTGATAAATTCTTTATAATGCTACATTATATTTTTTTAAATTCTACAAAATGGACGCCTTTAATTTCAGTTAACTTAATTTTTGAGAATTTTTTTTTATTCCTGATTAGAATGTGCTAATCTCTTCAAAGAAAATGATTTTGTTTTTGTTAGTCATTTTGTTTTCCTACTTTTCAATTCAACAGTTCATTCATAATGATAGAATTTCATTTTTGCACAAATTTTGAATGTTAAAAAGCAAAAAACAAAACAAAACAAAACAAAACAAAAAAAACCTACCAGCCTGTGTGTTGTGCTTTATGTAATGAAACACAGAGTCCAATTTGTGATTCATGAACACACACGGGTGTAGGGACCATCCTCTGTTTCTAGGGGAACATATCAGTGTCCGCACCCCCACAGAACAGGGATTTCCCCTCCTCTGGAAGGCATCAATATCCAATAGCCTTTCTGCTAGGAGTGGGGCCTTGGGGAAATTTTCCCTTCACTTTTATAGGCTTTTCGAATGGTTTGATTTTCTTCAGGTCTTATCCAGGTAACCATAACTTTAGTGAGTTCATGTGCACAAGAGCACAGAACTCTGTGCATAGAAGTCTGTCTCAAACCGCAAACCCCCCCACCCCCATTCTCTGCCTCACATCCTCTCAGTTCCTTCTTCATTATACGTCCCATTTTGCAGACAACACTGTTACTTACAAGCTCTTGTTTGAATCCTGCACCACTGTTTATGAAATTGTTACCTGGCTTCATAATTGTGTAAACGGTTTCACAGTCATTAACATTTTGCTTCATTTTTCTCTGAACTTCTGTTTCTGTGATGAAGTCCACGTACCTAGAGGACTAATTTCAGTGATTCTTTTGTATCAATGTCTTTTCTTTCAGCTAGCCTTTGAGGTTTTTCTTTGATTTAAAGTTTTTTCAGAACATCTGATATGATATTTGTATGCAGGCATTGCGGTTTTTCTTCTGTGTACCATGGCCCTTTGTACTATGCCAGTGTTACAAATTAGTTTTGGGAAAGACACAGTCATTATCTCTTCCAACATTAATCTGCTTTCTCTCATCTCTTTCCAAGATTCCTGATATTGCAGACTTTCTATTATCTTTTCTTCTGTGTGCTATTCTTTGGTTGAGTGAAGCCACTTGCTCATTGTCCCCTAATTTAGTACTCTTTCTATTATGCCCTTTAAGTGGATAAATCCCATGTATTCAGTGGCAAACTACTATTATTCTATTGTTTTATTACTTAGTCTCCTATTTCATTAATTTTTTTAAGAATTCAAATTTTTGGGTAAGTTATTTATCTTTTCCTCCTTTTTCCAAATGCAGTAATCACTCACAATTAACTATGTGATTATATATATATATATATATATATATATATATATATATGATTAAAATGAAATGCCTTAGTTTGGACAACTAGACATTTGACTTTTCCCTATTTGTCTTTTAGTTCCCCTAGTCTGTTCCATAGCATAGGATGATTCATATGTTCTGAGCACACAATACCCTTTTCATTACTATCATGCTTTAAATTGGATTAGCATGGATGGCTTACATACTGGCTAGATAAAGAGAAATCATGAATAGAAACTTTCCTTCTTCTAAACTCAGGAAGTTTCCCAGAAGTTNAAAAAAAATAATAAATTCAGGAAGGAAATTTTTGGGCTTCAGAGACTACCATATTCCCTGTGCCTTCATCAGATATTCAGTCTGATCCAGAATGTGGCACCAGATGGCTTTAGTTTAGGAATGCCTATGCCATAAGTCTATTTTGTGGTGTACCTAAGACTTCCTGAATTTTGGGCAACTATGCTGTTATGGTGGAGCTCCCTGGATTTCTCCAAAACCCTTGGTTTGTATAAAATGGTACCTCTTTCCCCCTTTTCTTATTGGCAGGCAGGCATTCTCTTGTTGTCTTAGCTCCACTTGTGAAGCTTGCATTGTATTTCTTTTAAGTAAAGAACTTGAATATTGATTAAAATATACACTATATTATATTAATGATATGCCTACTAAATCTTACTTTATTGAGTATATTTTACAGCTTTGTATACTGAATTTTGGCAAAGGATTTCTCTACATCTTTTGAGATAGTCATATATTTTGCTTTTAAGTTCTATTTATATAATCTTATTTATGGAGATGTTTATGACCACCTTTCCATCGAACTGTGTTTGCATTACTGAAATTAACAGCTGCTATTTACTTTGTGCTATTGTAATGGGCTTTGGATCCTGTTAGAGTATACTTAATAATATCATATTGAGGGCTACCGAGATGTATCAGCAGCAAAAGATGCTTGCCACTCAGGTCTGTGCTATTTGACTTCAATCCTCAGAATCCTCATAAAGGTAAATGGAGAGAATGTCCTCTCTGTGTTCCCAAAGTAGAACATGAAGCCCCTCATACATACTCATCTTGATTGTACATGAGCCTCAATAAAATAATGTCAAAATAAGGACACTACACTGATATTTATGGGAGATATATTTATAATTTAAGAATTCTGTTCAATGCATAAATTAAATGTGTGTGTGTATTTATAATACAAGGAAATTTAGATGTTGCTCAATGGAACAAAATTGAAGATCCAAACTTGAGTGCATATAACTTCAGCCACCTCTTATTTGTCAAAGGGGCCAAAAAAGCTCACTGGAGGAAAGAGCATCTTCAGCTATGGTGCTGGCAAGACTGGATCACCATTTGTAGAAGAATAAAATTAAACCTCTTGCCCTATACAAAAATAAACTCCAAGTAGATTAAAGATCTCAACCTAAATCCTGAAATCCTTAAGGTGATAGAAGTCAGCAGCAACCTACAAGACATAGACATACGAAAAGACTTTTTAAATCAAACAGCAGCTGCACAGGAAATAAAGACAACAGCTGACAAGTTGGACCTCATCAAACTCAAATGCTTTTGTACAGCTAAAGAACCAATTAAGGAAGTGAAGAGAGAACCCAGAGAGTGGGTGGAAACCTTCACCACTGCTACATCTGACAGAGCATTAACATCCAGGATATATAAACTACTTAAAAAATCAAAGAAGTAAGAAAACAAATGACCTACTCAAAAAGTGGAATAAAGAGATGAACAGAGACTTCACGAGTAAGGAAGTAAAGATGGCTGAGAAACACCTTAAAAAGTGTTCAACGTCATTAATAATTAAGGAAATGCAAATTAAAACCACACTAAGGTATCATCTCACTCCAATAAGACTAGCCAAGATCACGAAAACAAAAGACACCAAATGTTGGAGTGGTTGTGGGGGAAGGGGAACACTCATCCACTGCTGGTGGGCATGTAAACTGGTATAACCACTGTGGAAAGGAGTGTGGAGAACACTTAAAAACCTCAAAATGAGCTTACCACCTGACCCAGCCATACCACTCCTGGGTATATACCCACAAGACGCATTCTACCACAAAAATATGTGCACAGCTATGTTTATTGCAGCTCTCTTCACAATAGCAAAGAGCTGAAACCAACCCAAATGCCCCTCAACTGATGACTGGATAACAAAAATGTGGTACTTCTATACAATGGAGTTCTATGCTGTGGTAAAGAAAGATAACATCATGAGTTTTGCTGGTAAATGGATGGAACTCGAAGCGATTATGCTAAATGAAGTAACAGAGTTCCAGAAAAAAACATAAAGGCCAATGGTCTCCCTCATTTGTGGATGCTAACACAAATCCCCAATTGGCAGGCAAACTGAGCAACTTTATTCTTATATTTCATTGTATCTGAAAGAAACTGTGCTATTCCAATGTGAATCTCTTAATGGACTCTAGAATTGCCCTACCACTTGTATTCACACATTGTAATTACCATATATGGATGGAAGATATGTATTCATATTCTAAAAAAAAAAGAATGTAAAGTTACACATCTTTTTTACCTGCATGCAAGTTTACTGTTAAAATGTAAATCTCTAAATGTGTTTTGGAATTAACCTATAGTTTATTTTCAGAATTTGTAATGTTGATTTATGTGTGGAGTATATATATGCATATTTTGGAATAATATAAAATTAAAGGGAACAAAAAAAGAGAGAGAAAAATATTCAAGGAACTGACCAAAACAGTAAATTTGTGCATTGAAAAGGTTATAAAAGACAGAAAAAAAATGTACAACAGGACTTAACATGTATGAAAGAATCCATGAGCTCTGGTGGGGGGCGGGGGGACATAAGGAGTGGGCATGGATAGGGGAATGAGTCTAAATTTGATTAAAAAATGTTGTATGAAATGCACTCAATAAAAATAATTTTAAAAAAGGAAAATTTAACTGTCATTAATATTTCCTGATTTTAAAACTTACATGGTCTGTGAGAAGAATTGAGAAATGTGGAGCCAGGTAGGGTGCCTGTTACCTAGGATAATCCTTCTCATACATGTAAGTTTTAACAGTGGTTTTGCAGAAAGATTTCCATTTAATCTGGATTTTTCAGTTTTCTGTTTGTTTGTTTGTTTGTTTGTTTGTTTTTGAGACAGGGTCTCCCTGTATCCCTTGTTTGGCCTAGAACTTGCTATGTAGAACAGGATACCTCAGATCTCAGAGAGCTGCCTACTTCTGCTTCCCAAATGTTAGGATTAAAGTTGTAATGCTTCCCCCAGTTTGGATTATTATTTACTTTGAGATTTATGATACCATTGCATAGAACCTGGTTTATATTCATTAATTATAAATTATATCACGCTTTTTTTCTCAATTTATGTATTCTTATTTTGTATGTATGAATGTTTTTCTGCATGTATTTACATATAATGTCTAGAGTGATCAGAAGAGTTTGCCAGATTCCCTGGAAAGCTACAGAGGGTTGTTAGCCACCATATGTCTGCTCGCGACAGATTCTGGGTCTTCTGCAAGAGCAGCTGGTGCTCCTAACTGCCAAGGCATCACTCCTGCCGAGTTTATCAGTTTTCTAACTTCAGTATATAAATTTTCTTTTTCCTTTAATTTCATTTACATTGCCATCATTTCTGTAAATTGGAAAAAATGTCTATTTCATTTCCACCAATTTTTATTAGCATGGAATTTCAAAGCTGTATTTTTTTTCATCACAACTCTTTTGAACATACACCACAAATTCTTTTTATTTTATTTTTTATTACTGTTATTTTGAAACAGCTCTGGGGCCCTTTGTATTTAACCTTTGGCCCAAGAGTTGTTTAATATATTGTTTATCATATTTTCAATATTAAAACTCTTTTTGCTTGTACTTTTTATTTTACTATTTTCAGTTAATAATATTGGTATTAAAAATATTCCACCTCTCTATCTTGGATTACACTGAGGTTTTTTTTTTTTTTTGAGAAGTCTTGTAAATATTTCATTGAAATCAATAAATGTTTAACAACTGAGTTATTGAATTAAATAATAAATAAATAAAATATGTGTTTGGTTATGAAAACATATTTTAAATAGTAGATCAGACTTATTATATAAAAGAAAGAAATTAGAAAATATGGAACACCACTCCCAATATTGAATACAGAACCCAGTACTAAATATCTCCTGTATTCATGTCATACAACAGGACAGAAGCCAAACTGAAGTCACCTTCTACAAATGCAAGGGAGTTTAATTGGTATATCATATTTGGCTGACTTCATTAAATTACATAAAGGGTGGATTAAAGAGATAGTTCAGCAGTAGGAGCACTGGCTGCCCTTGACAAAGGCCTGGGTTTTGTTCCTAGCACTCACAACCATGTGTTATATCGTCCCATAGGACCCAGCATCTTTTTCATCATCTGAGGGCATTGAATGGCACAAGTGCAATTATGTACATGCAGGCAACACACTCATACACAAAAATAAATGCATAATAATATGTGTATGGTGAAACAGGATATTCTATTGCAAACAGCCTAGAATCCAAAGGAGGTTTGGGTGCTTCCATACCACAGCTGTTCTGGGGAGATTTGGTTTGGTGGAGCTGTCAGCCCGTGTTGTAATCCAGCTGTCAAAACACTGGTCACTGAGAATGGCTCCTGCTATCTCTATTTCGACATGAAGCCATCAGCTTTGCCGTCCTGCTCATGCCTGATCCTGTTGCAAACCACAGCACTAGCTGCTGTGACTATCCCGTATGCTGTGGGAAGACTATTTAAAAGTCTGAATATTGTACCAATATTTTTCATGTGAAATTCTGGAATGTGACTAAACAGGCCTCACACTATTGTCTTCCTTTCCTATCAGGTTTTAGTTCTGATCAGTTTACAGACTGGATGTTTGTGCTTGGTGGAAATTCATTCTAACTTCATGTGAGTTTTCTCAACTGTCATCTTCTGGGATGTTTTCTGTAGTGCTCTTCTGCAA
>VZQC01014540.1:0-347097 GCA_009823505.1 Rhizomys pruinosus
TACAAATCGTTTTCCCTATAGTTGTTAAGATTAAATTGAAAGTTTTTGGCAAAAAGGTTTAATATTTAACTGTATCTCCCCTTTTTAATTTTATTTTATTTTGACCATGAGTCTCAAAAAGGCAGTTGTAGTATACATACCTATAGGCAGGGATCAAGGTGTAAATTTCATCAAATTTGTCCTTTGGGGGGGGGGGTGAGTGCATGTTGTTAATTTGGGAACCCAACTTAATCCTTAAGTTAAATTATCCTACAGGTAAAAGCAGGATGTTACCAGATGAAACTGCATAACACAAAAATTACAGAAACATTTGTTTATGTTAATCCCAAAGTTATTGTTATATAATTTTGCGTAAATACATGTAATTTTAAATTAAATATACATTAATAGAATATAGGACCCATGTCCCTCTCCGCCCCTCCCACCCCTCCCAGTTCACCATTTCAGTCAGTTTTCTGATGTATGTTCTTTTAATATGCATCCCTCTTCAAAAGAAATATTCAATAACTGGATTTTTGCTGCTAGCATCCACAATGAGGATACCATTCGGCGTTTGTTTTCTGTGATTGTGTTACTTCACTTAATATATATCTCCCAGCTCCATCCATTTACCTGCAAAGTTCATCCTGATATCATCCTTCTTTATTGTGCCTTAGAACCCATTGTATACATGTACAATTTTTCTATCCACTCATAAGTTGAGGGGCATTTGGGTTGACGTTCCAGCTCTTGCAATTGAACAAAGCTGCAATAATAATAGCTGTGCATGTATTTCTGCAGTAAGATGATTCTTGTGGGTCTATCTACTAGGAGTGGTATGGACTGGGTCAAATGCAAGTCATTTGAGTCTTCCAAGGGTTCTCTCCACTGCTTTCACAGTGGCCCTGTACGAGTTTACTTCCCACCAGCAGATGGATGATGTGCTCCCCTTTCCCCACACCTCTCCCAGCACTTGGTACTCATTGTGTTTTCTTGATCCACATCACTTTCTTAAGGATTTCATCTTACTCCAGTAAGACTAGCTATTTCCAGAAACAAAGAATATACCAATAATGCTGGAGAGTTGTGGGGGAAGGAGATCACTCATTACTGCTCGGGGGAATGGCCTCCTGCAAACCCCTATGGAAACAGTGTGTGAGAACTTCTCAGAACTGAAAAGAGCCTACGCACCTGAACCAGCCATACCCACTCCTGTGGTATATACCCACAAGATCTCATCCTACTGCAGGAGATACATTGCACATCTATGTTTATTGCGCTCTCTTCACAATAGGCAAAGAGCTGGAAAATACAGTGTCCTCAGCTGACAAGTGGAAATAAGAATTGTGAGGTTACATCTACACAACTGGAATTCTATGCAGCAGTAAAGAAAGATACATAATGAATTTTGCAGGTAAATGGATGGAACTTGAAGCCATTATGCTAAGTGAAGTTACACAGTCCCAGAAGAAAAAAATTGGCAAATGGCTATCTGTGCGTGGATAGACTTTCGTGTCAACTTGACACACCTGGTGTGGTTGAGGGAACCTCAATGGGGAATTGGTTGGCTCGCCATTGAACTGGCCTTGTGGCACATCTGTGGAATCTAATGTCTTGATTGTGCTGGGCATGTGGGAGGCCTAGCCCACTATGGGTGTTGCACCTCTGGGCAGGTTGTGTGTGTACTGTATAAGAAGGCTAGGCTGGGCATGGGCCAGGGGGCACAAGTGAGTAAGCAGCACTCCTCCATGCCTGTGCTTCCGCTCCTCGGCTCCAGGTTCCTTGCCCTGAGTTCTGCCTTGGGCTCCCTGGTAGAATGAACTGTGGGACCCAGGAAGATGTTGAAGCTGAATTAAACCCTTTCCTCCCCAAGGTGATGTCAGTCGAGTGTTTTTGTTCACAGCATTTGAAGACAAACTACAACAGTATCTTTTTTTTTCTCATTTGTGGATGCTAGCCACAAAGTCCCTAGTTGAAAGGAGGCTGAGAAAATTTAAGCTATATTTTCTTTTTATCTGAAGGCAACTATGTTTTACAATGTGAATTCCTTAATGGGCTCTAGAATGACTGACCACTTATTTTCAGACTTTTGTAATGTGTGTATATGTAATAGAGGGTATGTATTTCATATATTTAGAGTATATATGAATTGAAGGGAAAAAAGTGATACCTCCAAACATATTTGGAATTGCATACAGTTTATTTCAGAGGTCTAATTTTGGTATTTATGTGAGTGTATATTAAGCATATTTGGAGCAGTACAAATGGAGGACAACAGCAATGACAAAAAAAGGACTGGATCGAAGAACTGACTGAAACAGTTAGACTTCTATGCCCCAAACATAAACCTTAGAGAAAAAACTTTTAAAAGACTGATTAAAAACAAGATACAAGATATTGGCACGCAGAATGCATGAACTGGTAGTGGGGGCAGGGAAAGGGAGTGTGTCTGAATTGGACCGAGGAAAGTGATGTATTGAAACACAACAAACAACCAAAAATATATTTTTTTTTGGTCTTTTCGACGAATAGGGTCTCCCTGTAGCCCCAGCTTTCCTGGAATTACCTGTAGGACCAGGCTGGCCTTTGGAACTCACAAGAATCCACCTGCTTCTGCTCCCAAGTGCTAGGATAAAGGCGCTGCCACCACACCCGTGGCTCAAAAAAACTTGGGGCTGGAGTAGATGGGCCTAGCGTTTAGAGCGCCGACCGCTCTTACAGAGGACCCGGGTTCGAGTCCCCAGCACCCACATGGCGGCTGACAACCGTTTCTGAAGCTCCAATTCCAGGAGAAACTCCGAGTTTCCAAGGGAATCCGAGACCTCTTCTGACCTCCGCGGCGTTGCACGACACGGTGACAAACAGACTTGCTGCAGACAAAACATTCATAACAAAAAACAAATCAATTAATAAAAAAAAATTTTATTAAAAAAAGAGAACCATGATTACATTGAAAGACTTTGTATAGGTTGGAGAATTTTGAAAGAGAGTGAAGGCAAACTCATATTGTAGTAACATTGACAAATTTCACATTATTAAAGCATGATAGTATAGTTTTGCCAGTAGTCAAAGTTCAGAAACTATAACAGACATAGAACTTCAAATTTATGTTCTAAGATATAATTACATATTTTTAGTTTGAAGAGAACAACAATTCAGTTTAGTTATTATACTTCTTACTAGTTCTTTTTTGTTGTTGTTGTTATTGTTCCCTTTAATTTCATATTACTCCAAAACATGCATATATACACTCCACATATGACAGTCTGAAATTAAGCTAAAGGTTAATTCCAAAACATGTTTGGGATTCACATTTGAACAGTAATTTTGCATGCAGGCAGAAAGAAATATCACTTTGAGCTTAATAGATGCCAGCCACTGACATTAATAAGTCCTAAGAGAGATATGTTGTTTGAACCCACATTGTCACAGTTTAGTTCTGCTACTGGGACATCTTGTCTTTGACACCCTTATGACAATGCACCTCAGGAAACCAAGTCAGTTAGTTGGCATGTCGGATTTTACAGAGATTGTCATCTCCGTAAATCTTTCTGGAACCTTCTGCAGTCTATGCTTTTATCCCAAGTGTCTTTGCTCGAGCATGTGTGCATGCTCACACTCTTAGACGAGCACATCAATTTGTGTTTGATGTTATTGCTGCCGAGATGATGGTTTTCTACTTTGCAGTTATTTAGTAGCATTATGCTAATTTTTCTCCAGCTTTGCTGTAAGTGATTAAGGTACTTATAGGTATGCAAGTAAACAGTGAATTCGAAAACAAAATATGGCCCTGCCCTTAACAAATCACAATTTACTGAGAAAAATTTGAGAGGAAAATTTTTAAATGAGTAAAGTGTGCCACCATGTGGTTCCAGCAGGTAATGGCACAAAAATTGTGTTCAATGGTTTTTATTTTTCTTGATAGCTGAATTATGGTAGATTTGTAACTTCTAAACTTGCTTCTGTACACTACAAATTAAAATAAAAATGTTAAATCTGTTGATTATTCAGCCTAAAGATTTCCCCCAAATGGGCCTACATGTTAAGTAGTATTGTGTAATTAAAAATAAGGTGTGTGATAATCCCAATTTTACAGGTAAGAAAACTGAAACTTCTTAGAAAGTATGGAAGATTTGACAGCGGTCACACTACTGCAAAGCATCTGCATAGTATTAACATGTGTTCTTATCTGATTTCAGGCCCCATGATTTTAAGAACCTCTACTCTAAGCTATCTTCCATAGCCTAAAACAGCTCTCAGATCCTCTAGTCTAAAATAACCTAAACCATCTCTCAGTAGTCAACAATCCTGGTTCATAAGCCTACAGGATCTGCCACTGTACCACACACACACACACACACACACACACACACACACACGCAGGTGAGATATCATGTGACCAGCTCTAGCAGTACAGAACAGTTTTTAAAATCTTTTATTTACTTATTTTATGTGTATGAGTGTATTCTGTGCATGTGTGTAAGTGCACCCATGTCATGCAATGCCCACAGAGGTCAGAAGAGGGTGTCATATCCCTTGGAATTGGAGTTACAGATTGTTGTTAGCCTCCATGTGGGTGCAGGGATTCTAACACCAGTTCTCTGCAAGAATAGCTAGCGTTCTTAACCACTGAGCCATCTCTCCAGTCCCAACAGTTTTTTAAAATACCACATTCCATCTTGACAAATAAAAGAAATACATTAATATTCTCACCTTTCAAACAAGCAAAATATTTAAATGCTTATGTTTCAGTGGCGGATAAATAAAAAGAATGGGGCTCAGCCCCTTGGCTTCTGGCTCCTTGTCAGCACTCTGGTGAATGTGAGAGCCTGTGACCCAGGTTCTGGAGACCAGGGCTGAGAATTAGAGCTTGTCACATGACTGGTTGTATACTTTAAGCAAGTTGCTGCTGGCTCATCTGTACAAGTTATATTTGCCTTGCCTGTCTTTGACAGCTGCTGAATCCATACTCAGTGACATATAGTACAGAAATATGGTATGTATGTTCTCATGTCTGAATGTATGCACATGTGTGCTCATGTGTGTGCATGTACATGTATGTGCTTGTGTCTGTGAGTGTTCACGTGTGTGCTCCTGTGAGTGTTCATGTGTGTGCGACTGTCTGTGGGTGTGCATTTGTGTGCTCCTGTCTGTGCATGTTCAGGTGCGTGCTCATGTCTGTAGGTGTGCATGTGTGTGCTTATGCAGGGAGTAAGAGGTCTGCCTCAGATACTGTTTCTCACCACAGCTCCATTTTGATTTTGTTGTGGTGGTGACAGTTATGGTTGCTGCTGTTTTGAGATGGGGTCTAATACTGGCCTGGATTCAGTTGGGTTTGCTGGCCAGGGAGCCCTAGGTAACCACACAGCCTCCTCCCTGGTGCTGACACGGCCATCTCCCCTGCTCACAAGAGACTTTTTTTATCTTTGTGAGTCAGGGTCTCTCTGTAGCTCCAATTAGCCTGGAACTCACTATGTAAATAAAGTTAGCCTTGATCTCACAAGTGCTGGAATTAAAAACATGCACCACCACACCCAGCTCACAGGAGATTTTTTAGGTTGACAAACACTCTAAATATTCATAGTTTTGATTAATTCCTTGCTATCATTACAATTTCAAAATACTTAATAACATAGCAAGATTACCAGTAGTAAAAAGTAAATCCAATAAATATTGTAACTATAACCTAAATAAATGCTTACTGAAGTTATTCAATCATAATTAGGAATTTTGTATTCATCTGAAAGATTCATAATAAGGAACTGGAGATAGAGTTCACATTATTATATAACATATGCATTTCTTGAAGTAAAATAGAATGTTTGGGGTTAGGAGCTGGGTTTTAAACACAGTTTTATAGCAATTTCTGATATTGGCTATATTTTCCACCCCCCAAAATGAGAAAACAATGCTATACACAAATAAAGTGAAGACACCTTGCTTCTCACCAGAGCTGTCATTATAACATCTTAGATTCTTCACGCTTGGTTAGAGGGAGTTACTCCTTTGCAGGGCAAGTGACCATATTAATTTCATAAAAATGTTCTTGAAAGCATCGCTGGGGAGTATATTACCATTCATTATCTAAATTTCATAATACACAGTATTGATTTTATTGTATTACTAATCATTAAATGGCTTCCAAAAAGTTCTGAACTCAGAGTGTCTACATCTTTTTATACTACTTTCTTGCCATAACTGTAGATAATTTTGGTAGTGTTTTCCACTAAAGATATAATTAACGTGTTTAGAAGTGTGTCTGTGGAGCCTTTTGGTTAGTTTGTTTTTAGGCCCCAGAGATGGAATCCAGGACCTCACACATGCTAAGGAAGTGCTGTGCCACTGAGGTACACATCAGCCCCACACATGCGCAAGTGTGGGTAGTGCCAGGAGGAGCGGAAAGGATGAGGACAAAATTTCCTTTTTTACGAGTTTCTGGTCAAGTAATATTGCAGTCCAAAAGGCAGCAGCATTTAAATATTTGGGGGGGGGGTCTTTTCAAGACAGGGTCTCCCTTTAGCCCCAGCTGTCCTGGAACTCACTCTGTAGACCAGGCTGGCCTTGAACTCACAGAGATCCGCCTGCATCTGCCTCCCAAGTGCTAGGATTAAAGGCATGCGACACCATACCTGGCTAAATATTTTTAGATATGTTTTTCCTTGCCTCTCTGTGCCAGGCATCTCTCTCAGGCCGTAGACCCAGATCTTGTGCCCCAAAGTGCTCCATGAGGTTGGAAGACAGATAAATCAGCCATTATACAGTGAGTCAGAGCCCTCAGGAAGAGCAGAGATCCCCAGAGTTGGCCACCTTTGTCCTAAGGACGAAGAGCAATGCAGCGAACCAGAGGGGATCAGTCATACAGGAGGATTTGGAAGAAATTTCATGTACATGTTAAGAAAGAGTTAAAAATTGGGGGGGGTGATTCTGTCTGATGTGTTGGGATAGCTTATTCACTTCTAGAATTTGACATGCCTCACATGTCTCCATTCTGTTCCTATGTAGCTTTAAAACATTTGCCATAGAAAATAAGTTGATTTTTTTTCAGTCTTGTACTATTGTAGTACGATGGTAAAACTGCATTTCAGAAACATGCGCCATATCACCACAGTGAAATATATATATACATATATATGTATATATATATGTATGTATATATATTCTATGCTTATTCATAAATGCAAGATATGTCCCAAATTTCATCTTATTGGAAAAATACATTTGTGTTAAAAGACAAACTCAGCTGGGCATGGTGGCACATACCTTTAATCCTAGCACTTGAGAGGCAGATGCAGGCATATGAACTCTGTGAGTTCAAGGCCAGCCTGGTCTACATACTGGTGAGTTCCAGGACACCTGGGGCTGCAGGAGAACTCTGTCTCAAAAAGACCAAAAAAAAAAACAAAGAAAGACAAACTCAAGAATGTGGGTGTACTGGTATGTATAAGTGCTACTGATTCTTGTATGTTGGTTTTGTCTTTCAACTTTACTAAATGTGTTTATCAGATCTACAGATTTTCTGATGAAATCTGTGGGGTCTTTTAAGTGTAGAATAATGACATCACCAAATAGGGAGAATTTGAATTCTTTCTTTCCAATCAGTGTCAACTTAGAACCAGTATCCAATAGGCCTCGAAAAGTCTGATTATTTCCTTTTCCCCAGAGTACAGTTACCCTAGTAAAAGGCCTCAGGTCCCTCTGGGGAAGGACAGGAGGAAGGCAAACAGCATAACTCTTTGGTATTGTGACAAGGTCCTTCCTCATCAGAACCCAGCCACCCCTTCACTCAAGGGGTTCTGAGTCTGTGAACTGTCTCAAGTCTGGAAACTGGTTAACTGGATGGGATTCGGTACTGCTGAAATCCAATGTTGACTTCCTGTCATTTGTTCTAGAGCTTTTCCGCTTATATAGATCAAATAAAAACTTAGTAAAAACTTATGTATTTGGTTCCTGGGAACACCATGATTAATTAGCCAGTTCCAAAGATCATTTCGGGTCATGACATTATAGGCATTGTTTTGCCTTTGCCACCCATTATGATAACTACGATAACTACGGTCTTTGGAGATTCAGTGCTGCCACCTCATGCCTACCCTGAGGTAGCTTTGATAGCTTTAGTGTCAACTTGACACACCTGGGTTAAGGGAGCCTCAATTGGGGAATTGGCTCCATTGGATTGGCCTGTGGCCACATCTGTGGAGTATTGTCTTGATGGTCGAGCAGTGTGGGAGGGCCCAGCCCACAATGAGTGGTGCCACCCTGGGCAGGTTGTTGTGTACGGTATAAGAAGTTGGGCTGGGCATGAGCCAGGGGAGCAAGCCAGTGAACAGCATTTCTCCATGGCCTGTGCTTCAGCTCCTGTCTTCCAGGTTCCTGCCCTGAGTTCCTGCCTTGGGCTCCCTGAGTGATGAACTGTGACCCGGGAGATGTAAGCTGAATAAACCCTTTCCTCCCCAAGTTGGTGTCAGTCAGAGTGTTTTATCAACAGCAATTGGAAGAGAAACTAGAACAATTCCCTAATGATGTTCTGGATTTCATTAGAATATGTTGCCCTTTTACATCTCTAATTTTATTTTTATTATTTGAAATGTTATTATTTTTTAATTTATTATTTTATTCTTTGGATTAGTTTGGCTAAGGAGCTGGCAATCTTGTAAATCTTTTCAAAGAACTGACTGGTAACTTTTCTGTATTATCCATTTAGTCATTACTAAGTCTAGTAATTTCTGGCCTAGTCTTTATTATTTCTTGATATCTACTGCATTTGAGTCTGGCTTATTGTTTTTCTAGAGCCTTGAGTTTATTTATTTGAGATCATTAGGTTATTACTCAAGATTTCTCTGTTTTATTTTATGGTCTTCTTGTAGTCCCAGCTGTCCTGGAACACACTGTGTAGACAAGACTAGAGAGATGGCCTAGCGGTTAAGGAGCACCGACCGCTCTTACAGAGGACCCGGGTTCAATCCCCAGCACCCATATGGTGGCTGAGAACCGTCTGAAACTCCAATTCCAGGAGAACTCCAGTTCCAGGGGAATCCGAGACCCTCTTCTGACCTCCGCGGCATTGCACGACACAGGTGCACAGACTTGCATGCAGACAGTACATTCATACACATACAGAAATAAATAAAATTAAAAAACAAAACAAAACAAAAAAAAACGACTAGCCTTGATCTCACAGAGATCTGCCTGCTTCTGCTTCCTGAGTGCTGGGATTAAAGACCACACCCAGATAGAATTCTCTGATTTTCTAAGACCAGCATGCATAGCTACAAGCTCTCCTTTTAGGGCTGCCTTAGCTGTGTCCTCGAGGTTCTGGTGACTGGTATTCCCAATTTCATTTGATTCTAGGAATTTTTTAATTTCCTTCAATGACCCACTCAGTGTTCATTCAAAAGTGAATTGAATTTGTTAAACTAAAGGTTTAATTTTTATTCAGTCTCAAAGAATCTGTATTTTCTGAAGCTATCCTTGCTATTGATTTCTAGCATTATTGCATTGTGGTCTGAAAATATATCCATGGGCTCATTCAAGCTGAGGAAGATGAAAACTGCATGTTCTCCTTTGTGTGTGTGTGTGTGTGTGTGTGTGTGTGTGTGTGTGTGTGTGTATCCTAGCTTCTAATTATGTACATGTGTTTATGTGAAAGCCAGCAGGAGGGGCTGTAAGGGAGGGTGAGGAGAGTGAGAGAAGAGATGTGATACGATGATGGAAGGGGACATTCTGGGAGCAGAAGAGGTGCAAGTGAAGACAGGGGTAGGGAGGTGGGGACAAGGGCCAGACATCAGGAACAATCAGGATGGATTGTGTATGGACATGCCATAAAGAAACCTACCAGTCCTTATAGTAATTCAAAATTTTAAAAATTAAAAAGTGAATGTGAAACAATTTCTGGAAGAATGTTTCCATCTAGTGGTCATGTTGAGAAATTCACTTAGGATAGTCATGTTACCCTGTGTCTGTTTTGTAAATATTTCACTTTTCACTGATAGTTATAATTTCTTTTTTTTTTTTATTCCATTATTGGGCTTTGAAAAATTTTAGTCTTATATCTAGACTGCTTCTCAAGGAAACGATTTCCTTAAAATAAAAGCAAAATCTCCCAAAATAGAGCTTTGTATTGTTAAACCTTTGGTACATTTATAACAGTTGATATTCATGTTTGGAAATGGCCCTCTTCTTTCTATGTATGCAGGTTGCATGTGTATTTTTTTGTCTTTTTTTGAAACAGGGTCTCCCTATAGCCCCAGCTGGCCTGGAAGTCACTGCGTAGACCAGGCTGGCCTTGAACTCACAGAGATCCACCTGCTTCTGGCTCCCAAGTGCTAGGATTAAAGGCATGTACCACCATGCTTGGCTTAAAGACAGTACTTAGCCTCCATGTGGGTCCTGGGAATTGAACCTGGGTCCTCTGCAAGAGCAGTCAGTGCTCTTAACCACTGAGCCATCTCTCCAGCCCCGCATGTGTATATTTTAATAATTTCTTTTAATTTTATTCATTCATTTGTGGGTTTTGGGCATGTGGGCCATTTGTTTGTTTGTTTGTTAGACTTACCTGGCTTGGAACTTGCTACTTAGCCCAGGCTAACCTCAATTTCACACACAGAGATCTACTTGCTGCTGCTTCCAGAGTGCTGAGATTAAAGATGTGTGCCACACCAACTATATTTTAGTAATTTTTAATATTCTTTTTTAAATTAACTTTTTAATTTATCTTTGTATGTGTATGAATGTACTGTCTGCATGTAGGTTTGTGCACCCATGTCATACAATGCCTCGGAGATCAGAAGAGGGTGTCAGATTCCCCTGGAACTGGAGTTAAAGATAGTTCTCAGCCACCATTTGGGTTCTGGGGATTGAACTCAGGTCCTCTGCAAGAGCAGTCAGTGCTCTTAACCATCTCTCCAGCCCCAATATTCTTGATAGACACCGGGAATCAAACAAGCACTATGAGAGGTCAAATTTTGGTAATAATAAATTATATCCATGAGTGTGGTTTCCAAGCTTTACATACCCTGTTCCCAAGGTGAAGACCTTTCAAGATTGTAGATGAAAATTTCCCAAAATTAAGGAAAGACATGCCAGTACGAATACAAGAAGTGTATAAAACGCCAAATAGAACCAGAAAAGAAACTCAACACAGCATATCATAGTAAAAACACTAAACATACAGAACAAAGAGAGACTAGTGAAAGCTGCAATAGAAAAGCAATGTCTTATATAAAGGAAAAGTCATCAGAATCACAGCTGACTTTTCAATGCAAATGATGAAAGCCAGAAGAGCCTGAACCAAAATAGATTCCCAGTTCTAAATGATATAGATGACACCCAGAATACTTCATCCAGCAAAAATGTCTATTATATGTTGAAGGGGAAAGAAAAATCTTCCATGACATGAATAGGCTGAAAAAATAGACTTTCAGAGAATACTTGAAGCAATACAAAGAGTGGAAGAAAGGAATGATTATATCCAAAGGGCACCAAAAAGAAACTAAGTGAATTTATAACTGTGAAAACACAAAGTTAGAAATTAAAATGATTGGAAATAATACATATCTTTCAATAATAACATCAAATATCAATAGACTGAACACCCCAGTCAAATACACAGACTAGTTGAATGGATTACTAAACAAAATCTATCTTTTTGTCTGCAACAAATCCATCTCACCTTCAAGGACAGGCAAATACCTTAAGGTGAAAGGGTGGAAAAATATTCCAAGCAAATGGCAGTAAGAAGCAAGTAGGACTTGCAATTCTCATATCTGATAAAATAGACTTCAAACTAAAACTAATCAGAAGAGATAAAGAAGGTCACATCATTCTTACAAAAGAATAATTTGCCAAGAATATATCACAATCATTAATATATATGCACCAAACTCTGGTTCACCTAACTTCATAAATACAATACTACCGGACTTTAAGATATAGATTGATCCTAAATCACTAGTAGGAGAGGAGGTCGACACCTCATTGTCTCCATTAGACAGGCCAACTGGACAAAGAATAAACAGAGAGATATCTGAATTAAACAATACCATACACCAAATGGACCTAAAATACATTTACCAAATATTTCTATTCAGCACCCCATGGACCTGTCTCCAAAATCAACCACATACTGGGGCACAAAACAAATCTCAACAAATTCAAAAAAGTTGAAATAATTTCATGCAACCTATCAGATCACAGTGCAATAAAGCTTAAAATCAACACTGGAAGAAGCCCTACTAACCATATGAACTCATGGAGATTACAACACACTCCTGAATGATGAATGGGCCAAAGGAGAAATCAAGAAAGAAATAAAAGTATTCCTGGAATTAAATGAAAAGGACAATAAAACACAACGAAAACTTTGGACATTTTAAAAGCAGTCCTATGAGAGAAATTTATAACTCTAAGTGCCTACAGTTAAAAAAAAAAAAAAACAGAAATTGGGGCTAGAGAGATGGCCTAGTGGTTAAGAATGCCAACTGCTCTTGCAGAGGACCCAGGTTCAATTCCCAGCACCCACATGATGGCTAAAAATCATCTTTAACTCCAGTTCCAGGGGAATCCGACACCCTCTTCTGACCTCAGCAGTATTGCATGACATGGGTGCACATACTTACATGCAGACAGTACACTCATACACATAAAATAATAAAAAAAATCTAAAAAAACCAAACAGAAATAGCACAATAAATGACTTAGCATTGCAACTCAAGACCCTTGAAAGGCAACCACAAATGAAACCCAAAGCCAGGAGACAAGAAGCAATAACAAAAACCAGCACAAAGATTAATGAAATATAAACAAAGGAAAGAATATAAAGAATGAACCCAAGAGCTGGTTCTTTGAAAAAATAAACAAGATAAACAGCCCAGTTAACAAAAAGAAAGCGCAACTCCAAATAAACAAAATCAGAGATGAAATGGGAAACATAACAACAGACAACAGAAAGATCCAGAACATTATATTAGAATACTTTAAGACCCTATACATGATTAATATACTTTTATTGATATTTTATGTATTTCATACATCATTTTCAGTTCCATTTAAACATATTACCCTTTCCTTTACCCCCACCCCAACCCAGATTATGTATTCTGCGATACATGCCCTGAATCTTTCTCTCAGTCTCTTTTTTTTTCACTGTTTCAGTCAGTTCTTTGATACAGTCCTTTCTGTTGTTGTTGTTTCCAATATGCATTACACCCAACTGCTTTGTACAAAAGCTCAGGGGGCCCTACACAAGAAATACTTACAACTGGGTAATTGGCACTAGCATCCACAGATGAGGGATACCATTCGTCGTTTGTTTTTCTGGGACTGTGTTACTTCACTCAGCATGATGTCCTCTAGCTCCAGCCATTTTCCTGCAAAGCTCATGATGTCGTCTTTCTTTACTGCTGCATAGAACTCCATTGTGTAGATGTACCACATTTTCTCTATCCATTCGTCAGTTGAGGGGCATTTAGGTTGGTTCCAGCTCTTTGCTATTGTGAAGAGAGCTGAAATAAACATGGCCGTGCATGTATCTCTGTGGTGGCGTAAGTCTTGAGGGTACATGCCCAGGAGTGGTATGGCTGGGTCGGGTGGCAAGTTCATTCCAAGTCTTCCAAGGGTTCTCCACACTGCTTTCCATAGTGGCTGTACGAGTTTACATTCCCACCAGCAGTGGATGAGTGTTCCCCTTTCCCCACAACCTCTCCAGCACTTGGTATCATTTGTTTTCTTGATCCTAGCCAGTCTTATTGGAGTAAGATGATATCTTAAAGTGGTTTTCATTTGCATTTCCTTAATGATTAGTGATGTTGAGCAGTTTTGAGGTGTTTCTCAAGACATCTCTAATTTCCTCGCTTTGAAGTCCTCTGTTCAGTTCTTTGCTCCATCTATTTAGGGTCATTTGTTTTCTTTTTTCTTTGTTTTTTTGAGTAGTTATATATTCTGGACAATCAATGCTTTGTCAGATGTATCTGCAGTAAGGTTTCCTCCCATCTGTGGGGATTTCTCTTAACTTCCTTGATTTTCTTTTATGTACAGAAGCTTTGAGTTTGATGAGGTCCCATTTGTCAATTGTCGACCTTAATTCTGTGCAGCTGCTTGTCTGATTTAGGAAGTTCTTTTCTACACTTATGTCTTGTAAGTCTGCTGCCAACTTTTCTTCTATCGCCTTCAGAGTTTGGGGGTTTCAGTGAGGTGTCTGTTACCATCTGGAGTTGACCTTTTGTAACAGGGCACGAGGTAAGGGGTTTAATTTCATTCTTTCTTACAAGTGTTGATCGCAGTTTGGCCACACCACTGCTGAAGATGCTGTCTTTTCTCCATTGTGTTCTTGGCCCCCTTGTTCAAATATGAGATGGCTGAAATTGTATGTGCTCAGATTTGGATCTTCGGTTTTGTTCCATTGGTCAACAGGTCTGTTTTTTTGCTGCAAGTACCAGGTCGTTTTTTATGACTATAGCCCTGTAGTATAGCTTGAAGTCTGGTATAGCAATCCCTCCTGCTTGTAGCTCTTTCACTCAGGCGTTTGTTTTGGCTATTCTGGGGTCTTTTGTTTTTCCAAATGAACTTTAAGAACATTGTATTCCAGCCTGTGGAAAAAACTCTTGGGGATTTGATGGAGATTTGAGTTAATTCTATACAAGAGTTTGTGTAAAATGGACATTCTACAATGTTAAATTTTCCCAAATCCATGAGCATGGGAGGTTTTTCATCTTCTGAGGTCTTCTTCAAATTTCTTTCTTTAAGGCGTTTAAATTTTGTTTTGTAGAGGTCTTGGGTGTCTTTGTTTAGATTATTGTTCCTAGGTATTTTTATTGTTTTTGAGCGCTACTTGTGTGTGGAAGGTCTCTTTTGAATTCTTTCTCACAGCTTTGCTTGTTGTTGGTGTAAGGATAAGGCGCCACTGATTTTTTTTAGGTTAACTTTTGTATCCTGCCCACTTTGCTGAAGCTGTTAATCTTTTAGGGTTTTCGGTGGGAGTTTTTAGCATCCCTTAAGTAAAAAAATCATATCATCAGCAAGAATAGTGGATAGTTTGACTTCCTCTGTTTCCAATTAAGTACTCCTTTAATCCTTTTCTGCCTTATTGCTCTAGAAGTGTTTCCAAGCACTTATTGAAGGAGGTGTGCGACAGGGGCAGTCCTTGCCGAGTCCTACCTTTTAAAGGGAATGTTTCTGTCATTTCCCCATTTTTAGGGATGATATTGGCTGGTGGTTTCCTGTATATGGCATTTTGATTATTATTGAGGAATGATCCCTCCAATCCAATTCCTTCTTAGGACTTTAGAATGAAGGGATGCTGGATTTTGTCGAATGCTTTTCGCATCAAATGACATGATGGTGTGGTTTTTGTCTTTGATTCGTTTATGTGTTGATGTGTTTATTGATTTTCGTATGTTGAACCATCCCTGCCAATCTCTGGTATAATCCCAATTTGTTCATGATGGATGATCTTGATCTTTTTGATTGTGGTTGTATGCAATTTGCCAGATTTCTGTTTAGGAAAATTTTGGCATCTGTTGTTCTTAGGGGATGGGTCATATTATTCTCCTTTTTTAGTTGGGATCTTGCCTGGTTTTGGTAATTAGAGTGATTGTGGCTTCATATCGAAGGAATTTGGCGAAAGAATTTCCCTTGTTGTATACCTTCTAAGCATTTCAGTATTAATGGTTTTAGGTCTTTTGAAACTGCTTTTAAGGAATTCTGCTGTGAAACCCGTCTTCTGGGCCTGGGTTTTTTAGTTGAAGGCTTCTGTACTACATCCTGTCTTTCTTCATATGTAGTGGGTTCTGTTTAGCTGCTGTTCTCTTCTTGGCGGAGCTTTGGTGATTCTCCAGGGATTTCAGATATTCATCCATTTCTTCTAGGTTTTCAAACTTGGATAATCGATTAGGGTTCTTGTAATAATCCCATATAATTTCTGGATCTTTTCATGTCCGTTGTGATATTCCCTTTTCATCATGATTGTTATTGATTTGGAGTTGTTTCCTTTTTTCTTTTGGTTAAATGGGGCTATAGAGGTCTTGTCTATTCTGCTTTATTTTTTCAAAGAACCAACTTTTGGCTTCATTGGATTTTTGTATTGTTTATTTTCTTTGTTTCTATTTCTTGATTCTGCTCTGATTTTTATTATTCTTTCCGTCTTTTGCATTTTAGGGTTCAATCCTGTGTTGCCTCTCAAGTGCTTTTGCGTTGGTAGATCATTCACTTGTGCTCTTTTTGTTTTCTATGTAGGCACTAGGGATATAAACTTTCCTCTTAGGATGCTTTTAAGGTATCCCATAGGTTTGTTTTGTTGTATTGGTCATTGTCATTCAGTTCTGGGTACCGACCGTTCCCGTTCCCGGCTGCCTGCTACCGGCTACCTCTCCTCGGGGGGTCTGCGGGTTTCTGGGAGAGTTTCCTTTGGCAGGAAAAACACAGGGAAGATTGAACGGCGTGTAGAAATGAAGAACTAAGGGAAGTTTTCCAGATCTACAGCCACTTTATTGAACATGGGCATTGATTATATCAGTATCTTTGGGAAAGGGCGAACAAAGGATTTTGGAAAGCTTTATAATTACATAGGTAGGTAAAAAGTAAGATCAAGATTTACACATTAACTAAAAAGCTCAGAGCACTTAGAGCAGGAAACTAAAACATCACAAAGTTTGGTTAGGAAATAAACTTTTTTGAAGTAAAAATGTAGAAACCTTAAGACAACCTTTACTGAGGAAATAACATCTAAGAAGACAAGGTCATAAATGAAAAGTCACAGCACACGAGTATGTCACAGTACAAAGTTCTTTAACAGCAGTTATTGGTCTTATGTCTCCATTCTGAGGCTAGAGTAAATAATCCTAAAGTTAATAGTTCTTTTAAGTTTCTATTGAAGTAAAAACCTTATTACTATAGTATCCTAAGTTAGCTATTATCTTTCTAACTCTGACTGCTAATCTAAGGTTATAAATGTTTTTACTGAGAACCAAGAGCTGCCCCACTGTTTGTTCCAGCTAACAGCTTTGTTTTTTGTCAGATAAGTTGCTGTGTAAGGAGACTTAGTCTCTATCTTGCTTTACTGGGGAGTGTTAGAATCAAGGCTTTAACAAGAGGAATGACTTATCTACCTCTTTGTCTAAGACCAGAGGAAAAAGGAATTCTTTAATTTTCTGGTTTGAGGAATTTTTTTTAACCTTAATGAAAGATGTTTTTCATCATACATTTTTACCACTGGAATCTGTTTTCTTTAAGGACATTTTGTAAGGCAAGAACATTATCTGTTCAATGCAATTATTTTGTTTTCTTCGATCTGAAGCAAGTTTTAACCTTGCCATATATATTTAACAGCATTACCTCTCATCCACCTGTGCTCCTTTTATAGCCTAGGGAACAACCTGCGGAAGAGGGGGGCGTGGAAATGTAAAGACTGCGATTGGGGTGAATGGTGAAAACTTACCAATTAGATCTGGACACTCTTGATCAACTTATTGAACAAAACAACCTGTCACCCCCCCTGGATGTGGGGTGTAGGTGTTTGGCACAACAGCTGCCAGATTAGTTTTGCATGAAGGATGCTGTTACTCATGGATACTCCACTTATAGCTAAAGAATGAAAAAAAAAACTGAGAGAAAGATGCGAGGACAGTTATGTCAGAATGCATGATCTGGGGATGGGGTGGGGTGGGCGGAGAGGGAAAGAGGAACAAGCTTTCCTGAACTGAATTGGAAAAATGTATGAAATGCCACAAACAGCATCAATAAAAAATTAATTAATTTAAAAAAAAATACATTGTTTTGTTAAGGAGTAAGGGTTTACTTACTAGAATGCTCCTATAACGAACCAAACCTGTCAGCACTTGCGAACCGTCGAGATGGGCGGCCAGGTGCGGGTAACACAAATTGGCAAGGACTCGACATGACTATCAGCCATGACGCAAGAAAAAGCCCTGTGCCCAAGAAGAGGCATGTTTAATGTGCCAGTTCTTTGACACAATTCAAAAGGTTTTATTTTGTATCCTATAAGCTGGCTTTAAGAAAAAGATCTTTTTGTGTTCAGTGTTATGCTAAGTCCCGACACCAGAAAACGTAAGATCCTAAGGGAAAGCATCTCAATCTCGTGGGTGTGATCTTAGCTGGGTATTTGCCGGGGACCTTCCAGGGGTCAGCCACTCTGCGGACATTCATTCCCCACCTGTTTTATGAATATGATTTCCATTTTATTCTTTACACAAGCGGACACTGGAGTGGTTGTGTGTGGCAAAGGCGGACGTGGATGCCGCCACAGTTCCAGGAATGTTTTTCTTTCTTCTTTATCTCTTTCCTTGACCCATTCATTTATTCAGAGTGTGTTGTTTAGTCTCCATGTGTTCTTGTTAGGAGAGGGCTGCTTGTTTGGTGTTGATGTTGAGCTTTATTGCATGTGGTCTGACAGGATGCATTAAATTATGTCAATCGTTTTGTATTTGTAGAGGTTCTTCTGTGTCCCATATGTGGTCGATTTTGGAGAAGTTCCATGAGGTGCTGAGTGTAAAAGGGTATTCTCTGGTATTAGGATGCGAATGTTTGATAGGGTTCTATGAGGTCCATGTTGGTGTTCATATCATTTCAGTTCAGATGTCTCTCTGTTTATTTTTGTCCTGTTGACCTATCAAAGGATCAGCTGCGGGTATTGAATCTCCCACTATGAGTGTACTGGGTTAGTCTCTGTGACTTGTGGTCCTGCGGCGATTGTCTTTATAATTTTGGTGCACCAGAATTTGGGGCCATATATCATTCATGAATTGTGAAAGTCTCTTGGTGGATTGTTCCTTGGATGAAAATTGTATACTGCCCCTTCTTGTTCTCTTTCTATTTCTTTTACTTTGAATTCTACTTTTAATGCTGATAATTATAAATAGCACACCTGCTTTTCTTTTTCGGTAGCATTTGCTTGGAATATTTCTTTTCCATCCCTTCACTTTAAGGTGGTAAGGCCTGTCCTTGAAGTAAGATTTGTTTCTTGTAGACAGCATATCAATGGATTTCGTTACTATCCAGTCTCCCAGTCCTATGTCTTTTGTATGAGGGAAATTTAGTTCCATAAAAATAATATTTAAGGTTATGACTGAATAGGTTGTGTGTTAGCTTTTTGCCTTATATCCCATCTGCGGTTTTTGATTTAGGTTCTACTCTGCAGTTATGCTTTTTTATTGATTTCTCTTTTCTAGGTGCCGCCTGGGTTGGTTTGCTCCTTTCTTCTGTTCTTTGAATTGCTTCAAGTATTCTTGAAGCGTTGGTATTCCGGGGGACATGAATTCTTTCAAGTTGTTTATATCATGGAAGATTTTTCTCTCTCCTTCAACTATGATTGACATTTTTGCTGGGTATAGTAACCTGGGTTGGCATCTATTGTCCCTTAACACTGGGAATGCTTTGCTCCAGGTTCTTCTTGCTTTCATAGTTTGCGTTGATTAAATTTGAAAAACTAAAAGAAATGGATGTATATCTGTAATCATGGGAATCAAAAAAACTAAACCAAGAAGTGATCAAGAACTTAAACAGACCCAAAACATATCAGTAAATTGAAACAATAATATGAAACCTCCTGACTGAAAAAAGCCCAGACCCAATTGATTTACAGCAGAAGTCTATCAGACATTTAAAGAATATTTACAACCAATATTACTTAAATTCTTAAAAATGATAGAAACAGGGGCTGGAGAGATGGCCTAGTGGTTAAGAGTGCCAACTGCTCTTGTGGAAGACCCAGGTTCAATCCCCAGCACCCACATGGCAGCTGAAAGCCATCTTTAACTCCAGTTCCAGGGGAATCTGATGCCCTCTTCTGCCCTCCATGGCATTGCACGACACGGGTGCACCAACCTGCATGCAAACAGTACATTCATACAATTAAAAAATAAATAAAAATTTTTTAAAAGATAGAAACAGAGGGGCAACTCCTAAATTCCTTATATAAACCCCTCATCACTCTAATAACACAACCAAAAAAGAAAACTATAGACCCTTAGTGAATATAGATGCAAAATTTCTCAGCAAAATACTTGGAAACCACAGATAGGCACACATGAAAAAGCTTATCCACCATGATCAAGTAGGCTTATTTCAGAAATGCAGGGATGGTTCAATATGTGTAAATCAATAAATGTCATAAATCATATTATGGAATCAAAGACAAAAAAATCACACATGGTCATCTCAATAGATGCTGAAATGGCTTCTGATGAAATTCAACATGCATTTATGTTAAAAATCCTAGAGGGAATTGGACTGGAAGAAACATACTCAACATAATTAAAAATTAAAAAAAAATTACAACAAACCTACACCCAACATCATTCTAAATGGAGGAAAGCTATAAGCATTCTCCTTAAAATCAAGAACCTAGCAAGGCTGTGCACTATCTGCACTCCTTTATAAGATAGTGCTTGGAACTCTTGCTAGAAGAATAATACAAGAGAAAGAAATTTAAAAATGTTCAACATTGTTAATAATTAGGGAAATGCAAATTAAAACTGCCTTAAGATTTCATCTTACCCCAGTCAGACTGGCTAAGATCAAGAGAAGAAATGATATCAGAGTGTGTGGGGAAAGGGGAACACTCATTCACTGCTGGTGGAACTACGAATTCCTGCAACCCCTGTGGAAAGCAGAACTCTAAAAAAAAATGAACCTACCCATCAGGCATTGTGGTGGTTTGAATGATAGTGTCCCCCATAGGCTTTAAGTATTCAGGCATTTTGTCTCCAGTTGGTGGCACTGTTCTTGGAGGTCTTAGAAGGTGTGGCCATGCTGGAGGAAGTACATCATTGGGGGCGGGCTTAGTGAGTTTAACAAGCCTTGTGGTCTCCAGTCTCTCTATCTCTGCTTCCTGTGTTCATTGCGATATGTGACCCTTGGCTTTCTGCTCCAGCCCTGGCCACCATGCCTCCCACCACAATGGACTCTAATTCCCTGGAACCATCAATCATAAGCTCAAATAAACTTTTCCTTTTATAAGTTCCCTTGATCATGGTGGTTTTATCACAAAAATAGAAAAGTGACTAATACCAGTGTTGTGGTGCACACCTTTAATCCCAGCACTTGGGAGGCAGAGCAAGGTAGATCTCTGTGAGTTCAAGGCCAGCCTCATCTACAGAGCAAATTCCAGACAGGCTGGGGCTACAAGAGACCCTGTCTCAAAAAGAAAAAAGAAAAAAAAGAAAAAGAACCTACCATTTGACCCAGTTATACCACTCCTTGGCATATACCCAAAGACTCATCCTATATCCATGTTGCTGCTTTTTTCACAGTAGCTAAGAGATGGAAGCAACCTAAGTGTCTCTCAGCTGAGAAGTGGATAATGAAAATGTGATACATTTATACAAAGGAATTCTACTCAGCGGTAAAAAACTAAATCTTGAAATTTGTAGGTAACTGGATGGAAGTAGAAACTGTTGTGCTAAGTGAAGTAACTAGTGAAGACTCAGAAAAACAAATGCTGTTCTCCCTCATTTGTGAATCCTAGCACCAAATCCCTCTGTGTGAGTATATATCCTGATGTAACTGCAGGAACAAATAGAAAGGAACCAGGGAGGTAAAGGGAAAGAAGGAACCTGAGAGAGAAGGCTTATAGGAGACAGGTGTTACTAAAGAGAAATGAATAAAATAGAGGCATTTAAGTGGGAGAATTATAAAAGGAAATTTGGGGATAAAGGGAATGAAGGTACTCAAGAAAGGTGGGACCATAGGAGACTGGTATTCTCAAGGGAGAAACGGGGGAAATGGGTCCACTTTAAAGGTGGAAGGTGTGGAGGGAGGGTTAGACAGAGAGAGAGAGAGAGATGAGAGATAAATAATGCCTAGGTAGTGTAAAAAACATGATATCTCTACCTAAGTCCATGTGCATAACTGAAGGCTACATAACAAGGACCAGTACCAGATAGGAGAAATCATCCTTTGAGATGTTGGCCAAGGTAGTCCAAGAGACTCCCAAAATTACCCAGGCTATTGCCACAGCCCTTGACTGCCTCCCAGAATTCGAAGGTAAGACCCTACTGCTGGCAGGACATACTTTGGCTACAGGGTTTGGAGGAATGGAGCTGGAACTGACCGCGAAGCCTCCTTCCCTGAAGACTGGCTCTCATAGCTGTGGAGAGCACTGTGCAACCAGCTAAGGGAGAACAGCAACTGATGGTCCAACACCAGCTTAAGGACCAAATGCTCACTTCAGTAACTGGCACACCATATGACACTGGTGCAGTGCTGGCACGTTTGTCTTGGGAGTAATCAATGGCTAACTGGTTGGATTTAAAGCCCACTCAATGGGAGGAAACTTAGCCAAATACACATGGATAGAGTTCATAGATCTTAGAGAAAACACCATGGCTCTCACATCCCTAGACTAAGTGCAAAATATCTATTCTTATATTTACAGTCAAGTATCCCAGTCATTCCTCATGAAAGAAGCTGATTTGCACCAGATGGAAACTATTACAGAGTACCAGGACTGGTCACACACAGACATTGTCTGTGAATTGCTGAAGCCCAAGTGGGCCATCTGCAACCTCCACACCTAAGGCTCACATAGGAACATAAGAAAATGGGTAAAAATAACACTGTTGAATCTCCCAGTTCTTATTAATGTACCTACCTCATGCAACAGAGGGCCAGGAACACAAAAGGTCACAAATGGCCAAAGCATGGAGACTAGGAGTCTGCAAAATATTGGTTCTTGAACAGGACTTCTAGATTAAGCTTCACTCCCCTAGGGCTCAGGTACCATTGCAGAAGAGGGGGTGGGAAGGTTGTAAGAGCCAGGGAGGAGGTACATGACCATATGGTAATAGAGTCTGTATTAGTCACTTTTCTGTTGCTGTGATAAAACCATGACCAAGGGAACTTACAAAAGGAAGAGTTTGAGCTTAAGATTGACAGTACCAGGGAATTAAGAGTCCATTGTGGTGGGAGGCATGGTGGCTGGGGCTGGAGCAGAAAGCCGAGGTTCACATCTCACAATGAGTACAGGAAGTCAAGAGAGAGAGACAGAGACAGAGACAGAGAGACAGAGACAGAGAGAGAGACTGGAGACTGCAATGCATGTTAAACTCACTAAGCCTGCCCCCAATGACATACTTCCTCCAGCACAGCCACACTTTCTAAGACCTCCCAGAACCATTCCACCAACTGGGGACAAAATGTCTGAATACTTAAAGCCTATGGGAGACACTCTCATTCAAACCACCAGAGTCCTACAATCTCCTCAGATCCTGCTCATATGAGCCTATAACAATGGTGTCAGAAAGACCCATGCAAACCCACTCAGATAGAAACCCAGCCTGGAACTATGGAAATGGGCAGCAGACCCCAATCTTAGCTGAAGAAATATTGGCATCTGATTACTGCTTGATGAGCAAGAGGTGATCTCTTTAAAGAAAGGGACTCTAGACAGCCTAACTAGACCTCAGTAGAGGAACTTGCACTAAGGAACATCTGGGGACATTAACTTTATACAATAGGCCTTAACACAAATGACAGAATTATGCATTCCAGTAGGGGTGGCTGGTTATGGGATAATACCAGTGGGGAAGGGACCACAAAGGTGATTATGATTGATCGAGATGTTCTGTATCAAATAAACAAAAATTCAATTAAATAAAATGAGAAATAAAATAAAAAATGAGACCCTGTAGTAAACAGAACCTACCCAGTTGGAAGTATGTCCAGTAACCATTTACTGAAACTGAGGCTGACTGTCTAACTTCCCCTCCACTCCTAGTCTTTCAACAGAATAGTTCCTCCAACTCTCAGTGTAAGGTAACCAGAGGATGTTTAGACATGCTCCTGGAGGGATTTTTAAAGTATTCTCATTAATCCTCAGGAGTTTTTTGGCACCTTAATTGTTTGCCTGTCTCTTCTCCAAGTTGGTGGCTCAGCCTCTGGAGAACAGGGACTTCCCTTGTTTTGCATTTGTTCTTCAGGGCTCCACATAGTCTAGGTGACCTACTGCATGAGAGTGCTGGAAAGATGGCTCAGCATTTAACAGTGCTTACTGCTCTTACAGAGGACCTGTGTTCTATTCCCAGCACCCACCTTAGGTGGCTCACAACTGCCTGTAACTCTAGCCCCAGGGGAAGCAGTGTGTCTGGCCTCTGTAGGCTCTTGCACTCTTGTACACACATTGGAATCGTTACTACAGCAACATTATAATTACCTGAACAAAAAGTCTGACTCTGAAATTATGTTTTTAAGACTGGTTCCTGGGGACTGGAGAGATGGCTTGGTGGTTAAGAGCACTGGCTGCTCTTGCAGAGGACCAGTATTCAGATCCCAGCACCCACATACATGGTGGCTAACAACCATCTATATCTCCAGTTCCAAGAGATTCAATGCTCTGTTCTGACCTCTGCAGGCACAACACAGTGCACCCATATACCCGCAGGCAAGACACTCATACACATAAAATAAAATTGTTAGATCTTTGGAGAGGGAAAATGAAGAAGTTTAAAGTTAAGAAAAGGAACCAGAGCCAGACCTTGGGATGAGGAGGCAGAGAGAGGGACAAAGGAGCCATCTTTTGGAGACAAGGGAACTTTTCCACCTGTTGAGGGTGGTGGGACCTTTTTATTTTACTTTGGGTTCATTGTTTGGTGTTTGATGCTGAGGTCTCTTTGCATAACCAAGGCCTTTTGTTAAGATAACTCCCCAGACCCAGCAGGCCAGTACCTCAAAACCTTCCAGGTGACAGATTGGTTTTGACAGGCAAAAGCCCTCTTCCTGTGACTAACTTGTTTGATAAGGCTTTTGTGGGACCAAATTGTCAGTTTCACACAACTTCATTGCTTCAAGGAGTTTTTTATGGCCTGATGATGNAACACACTCTGTAGACCAGGCTGGCCTTGAACTCACAAAGATCTTCCTGCCTCTGCCTCCAGAGTGCTAGGATTAAAGGCGTGCACCACCACACCTGGCTCATGGCCTGATGGCTTTCTTAATGAAGCTTACAGCTCCTCTGCTATTCACAGATCCTAACAAAAATAAAAACAATAAGAAAGATTGGGCCCAAACTTGGAGAACACCTGTCCCCCAGAGATCCCATGGAACCATCTGTCTCCTGGAACTGTGCAGTTGGAACTCTCTGCTAGAATTCTGTCCCTGGAACTGTGTCCTAAATTAGGCCTCACCCAAGATTTTATTCAAAATGGTTTCTCCAGCTTCAATTGCAGAAGGGAAAGTTTGCCTCCACCTTTAACAGACAATCCTTTCTTTTCATCCCTAATGCTACAACATCTCATTCACTCAAAGCTAGTCCCAAGTCCTTCTGAATCTTCACTGTGTGCAGCTAAGATGGGTATGCCTGCTTTCAGGGTGTTGTTATGTTAATTGTCAATCATACCCACATTCATTCATTATCTGTCTGGGTAGAACACCAAATTGAGGTTGCCAAGGAAACTACATCAGGTGCCCAGGTCCCAAGACATAAAGGCTCATGGTTTCTCTGGGGTTAATTAAAAGTGAATAGTCCAGATTATGTCCATTTTATAAAAGTCATTCCCACAGTTTCCCTTTTCTTGTTTTATAAATGAAGAAGCCTTAAGCCATGCTTGGTGGCTCACGTCTTTAATCCTAGCACTTGGGAGGCAGAAGCAGGCTGAGCTCTGTGAATTCAAGGCCAGCCTGGTCTACAGAGTGAGTTCCAGGACAGCTGAGGCTACAGGGAGACCCTGTCTCAAAAAGACCAAATAAAATAAAATAAAATAAAATAAAATAAGAAGCCTATTATCCCAGTGGTCTTGGGTGAATGTGGGATAGTCACTGGTGGTGTGCTAGTTATAGGCGGTGCACTGGAGAATTGGCATAGGTCAGCATGGTGCCATTTTAGGTTTGGGGACTGGGTGACATGGACAGCGCATTATTGAAAAAGGCACATGGAACATGACAGCTATTTACACATGGTTGAAATTCAGGAAAAAAGTCTCTCTTATCAAGGTGTTGTTTTCTAGTGTGGCTTTGCCACTTACATGACAACAAAAGGAGGCCGGTAGGAGAGGGTACAGATGTGGAGCTTAGCTCCAATTAGTGAGAAATTAGATACAGTCATTAGTTGGCCCTTAGCTTAATTTATATAAAACTACAGATTTTGATAAAGGTTATTTTTAAATGTTTTATTTATTATTTTATTTTTGTGTGTTTGAGTATATTGCCTGGATGTATGTAAGTGCATCCATATTGTTCAATACCCTCAGAGGTCGGGGTAGGGCATCAGATTCCCCTGGAAGTGCTGTTACTGATGGCTGTTAGCCACCATGTGGGTGCTGGGAATCAAAGCCCAGTCTCTGCAAGAACAGCCATCTCTTTAGCCCATAAAGCTTATTTTTAAAGATGCTTTTCCATCAGATAGTAGGGGAGAAATTGAGAGGAACAATTTTTAAAATTTAAAGTATAAGATTTTTTAAGACATAAAGTACAATTTGTTCCTGAGCAGTTAGTTAATCCTCAACTGTGGGGCAGTGGGGTAACTGGTGTCTGTGCAGGGTCACTGCCCTCTTGGTATGCAAAAGCCATTTTGCTCCTGCTCTGGGCCACAGACCTGGGGAAGGAGAGGAAAAAAGGACTTGGAGCACAGGTAAACCTGCGCAGAAGATAACTGTTGGTATGTGAAGGCAGATGGACTGATCCAACATTTCCTTATTCCAGTTGCAGGATTGTGTCTAAAGATAACTGTTGGTATGTGGGGTGCTGTTGGGCTGACTTAACCATGAGCGTAAGCCTGTTATTATCCAATAAGGCTAGAAGTTACCCAAACCCCGCTAAAATTCCCCTAGACCCTGTATAAAAGGCCTACGAGCCAAGTTATTGGGGTCAGAGCCTTTTCCCTCCCACCCCATCATGCTGGTTTATTTTTTTCCTTGAAATAAAGTCTTGGTTTTCCAACTTTTGGTGTGTCTGGTGTGGATTCTCGAAACCTAACATCTTGGAGGTCCCACTGAGATCCCCCAAAGACCACGGGAGGGACTAGAGACTTTTGGCAGGCCATGTCTTTTGGGTAAGAGTGAGCTCAATTCTTTTTTCAATTCTTTTTTTTTTACTTTGGTTTTGGTTATTTTGGTTAAACTCGAATTTCTGGTTTGGGGTGCTCAGATAGGAGAAACTGGACACAGTACTGCTCCTTGAGCTTGGAGATGGGGGATGCCCCAGCTCTCCACTGGTAGAGTGGGAACAGGGGGTTCGCCTCAGGCTTTAGAGTGCGAATAGTGGGTTCACCTCAGTGATTTGGAATTTGGGTGAGGGGTCCAGATTTCTGGCTCTTGGGCTGATAGGGGGTCAGCTCTGTGCATGCAGCATTGTTTCTCTTTGTGTCTGTATAGTCTTTGTTGTTGGGCCCTTATTCTGTCTGCTGCTTTCATCTTGTTTCTCTGAGATTGCTTTCATTATCATTCTCTGGGATCTCAGGATGGAAAATTCTAAATCTACCCTAATTTAAAGGAGGTATCTATGTCTTGTGTTTATGGTAACCATGTGCCAAAGATTCATGTAGCTTGTTATGCGTCTAAGTTTGAGTGGGTGTGTGTGTTTGTAATTCAGTTATTGTATTTGTCTCATGTTGGTTCTGTCAAACAAAGTGGCCCCTTCAAGTTTCAATCCTTTATGTGCACAGAATCATTTCATTTTGGCATGCCAGACTAGATATGCACATGCAAAATTTAAAAATTGATATTTAAAAATGCATTTAAAGGCCTAAAATTTGGATACTGTAGTCATCTAAATTTATTGTCTCTGAGTCTCTCAAATGCTTCATGACAGGTGGTAGTTGTCTATAGGAATTGGCCTCAGAGCTGACTGTTTAAAGATCCCATTTTGGTTTGTGTTTACTTTCAAAAGGTAACTTGCTTGCTTTGGAATTATTTATTCTTTTTTGAGACCTTTGTAGACCAGATTCAGGACTGGAAATGGATTCTTGGACTGGATTTTGTTTGGGTGGGCAGTTTTGCTGCCCCTTGGGACTGGGTGTGATGGCACACACCTTTAATCCAAGCCCTTGGGAGGCAGAGGCAGGCAGTCTTTGTGAGCTCAAGGTCAGCCTGGTCTACAGAGCAAGTTCTAGGCCAGCTGAGACTAAGGGGAGACGCTGTCTCAAAAAGACCCACAAAAAAAAAAAACAAAGAAAAAAAAGAGAAAGTGTGTGTGTGAATGTTGGTAATTCCCACATGCCTGGAAATTACACATGGTATGTGACTATTGGTCGTTTTCCACCTGAAGTAAATCACATGGTGTTATAAGAAAATAAATTTTACTGGGTAGCTGTCTCCATTGGAATAGTTCTTGGCATTGGGCAGGTCCTCCAGGGACTCACAGCTCCTGGCCACAGGGGTGTGTACTAATCACACAACTCTGGCTAGAGAATGGGAACCCCTGGTGCTTAAGGTCCCTGCCTTACTCCCAATCCCATCTGGTCAGTGGGCTGGGCCTTAGTGAGAGTTGTTTTTGAGTAAAAGGGTGCATCAAGCATATTGGAGCAAGAAAGAGGGATGTGGGCAAGATTGAATATGCCTGTTTGAGATGGCAGGGGCTTATTTTCCCTGTACTGGGAGGAGGTGCTGAGATGTTTTTCTAGGCAGAGAAGGTATTGAAAGGCTGAACAAGGGACTGAATTTGTGCTGTTTTTACTGATGGCAGAAGGGAGAAGCCTATTCTGAGTCTCTGATGAGGAAAAAGGTGGGTGAGAGATTTTTGTGAGCTTCAGACAGGGCTGGAGGTTGGTAATAGCGAGGGGCCCTTTCTCACCTCTCACCACCTGCACTTGCTTCAGACTCAAGTCACATTTGAACCCTGTCTGCTCTGGTGACCACTGCTCAGAGGTGGGTCACTTTAATGTTCACACCTACTTAGAGTCCCACACTAGACTCTGAATCAGGACTCCAGCAGGCTCAACTGGGAAGGTGACTTCCCTTGACTCTAATGACCCAGTAGGGTGCTGTCAGTAGCTGTGAGAAGCAGGCCGCTTCCTGAGGCAGCACCTTGGTAAAACATGTATTTACAAAAAACTACCCAGTTGCTATCTCAAAGAGATAATCTGCTTCTTACCGGCTAGTAAAATTTGCATCAGCTTTTAGTCAGGAATTCTGGTCTGGCTTGGGAAGAGTTCTTTAGAGATTGGGGAATTTCTGAGCTCTCTGGAGTGCACACGTGGCAACCTTTCCACCTTTGCTAGATACTGATTGTTGGGGTCTTCGGCATTTCTGGATCATGGGGTCTCGCATGGCTTCCAGGGGCGCATTATAGGGCTGCTGCCTCCAAGAGAAAGGGAGAGCAGCTGCGAGCAGTTTTGGGGGGGCTCTGTTATGTTTCTGCAAGAATTTTGGAGCCTGTTTCCATCCCTCCCTTCCTCCTCATGGAGAGGAAAGAGGGAACTCTCTGGGTCTGTGCCCTCCTTGCTGATGGGGCTGGCCAAGACTGTTGTAGTTTGTATTGAGGAATGAGTTGGTCTCAGAGAACTGGTGTGAGATAAATTTATGAAAACTGTATTCATTTTTAGTCTCCTAGCGGGCATTGTGGCATCACACCTTGAATTCTAGCCAACAGCCAGGAGTCTTTGGTGCAGAGATCATTACTATGTAAATTTCTAGTTATGTTACAAACTTAAGAGTCATACTTTACTCTGTTTAGGTTTTCATCTCTAATTATAGAGTTTTCATCAAGGTGCTTAAAGTTTGGGTTTGAAACTAGTTAAAACATATTTTTTCATGGAGCTGTTAAATGACTAGGCTTGCATCTAATTCTAAGATTTACTTGACACATTTGTATCTGAAGGAGAAGGCAGGACTTTAGGCCCTTCATAATCTGGCTGGCTGGAGGCCTGACTAGGGCTATTCAAATCCTCATAGACATAGTCTTTGGCCCAGAAGGAAGTTTAATAAAAGTTGCTGTGTGAAGTTTTGTCATTGGCCATTTGCATCCTGCCATAAAGCAAGTGGCATGGTTGCCTGAGGTGGATATAAGAGGGTGTTTAGTCCTGAGATGTTTGAAACTAAGAGCTCAATTTTATTGAGCATTTCTGTGATTATTTTCAACGTATTGTATTTGAGATACACTGTTCCCATTTTTACAAGGAAATAGTATTAATTACTTTAGTAAATCTGCACAATAAGGGTTATTCTTATGAGTATAGTGTACAGGATATTAAAAAGGAAAAGTGCCAAAAGTTTTTTTAGTAAGGATTTATGTGAAGATTGATGTAAAAAGTATGCAAGTGATAAAATTCTGAGGAGGTTTGTTGTGACCAGGTAAAAGGACAATATATAAATAAGCTTTAAATTTGTTTAAGGTTCGCAAGTCAACTAGTTATTAAAAATTCAAAATGTTCTATATCTAGTCAAGGTTTGTTTAAGAGTTTCAGTTTTTCTCCAAAACTTTATATGCATATCACATGGCACCTCAAGGTTTAGTAAAATGATAAAATACCTGCATTAAGTTAAATTGGTATATGTAAATACTCAAGCTGGTTATCTAATGGCCTGAATAGGATTTGTGAATATACAGAGTTGTTAATTTTCAGTCCTCTCCTTTACTTAATATGACTCCCTGTTACAGGATTATTAAATGGAAAGGTAAATGTAGGTACCTATGCGCTACTGAAAATATACGTTCATGTTTACTTTCAAGATTGCTTTTGATATTTCCTTTATACCTAACAGATAAATTTGGCTTAAAAGGATAGATTCTATTCTTCCTCGAACAGCTAGCATGCATTCCAGCGAGATCAGTTTTGATGGCTTGGTAATCCTTATCAGTTTATTCCTGTCTTTGGTATTGTGTTCAACTCTTGTTCTTTCTGGGAAAAAATAATCAGGATAAAGGGTATGAAAAAGAAACAAGGAGTTGTCCTTGTTGTAGTAACTGTATGAACAGTTTTACATTTAAATAAGTCTAAATTGTTTAATTCAGTTCTTGTGGGTTATGCCTGCTTAACGTATGGTGTTAAGTCCCCTTATCCAGTCAGTATTATACAGGCTGCTTGAACTTTTGTCTAAGCCTTATCTAACATATTATACAGTAATTAAAAGGTGTTTAGCCTTGGTCGGAACTTTAGGCTTTTGGGTGGTAGTACCATACTTAAATGCCCATTACCAATTTGGCTTAGGGGCCTAAGGAACATCTTTGTACCTTGCCCTCTGAGGTCAACCAAACTAGGAACTATGTCTGGGGGCCATCTCATTGAAATGTCCTTGCAATTGGAGTCACCAGTCCTCCTTAGGCAGGGAGGTCTTGGAGACCCTACTAATGGGGAACTCATTAGCCAGTGTCCAGTCTGTTAAAAGGAAAGTCTTCAACAACGGAAAGCCTGGTCTAGTCAAGACCTGACTTTGTTCCTTCCTGTGATGGAACTTTGGTGATTGAAAAACCAAGAGGAGTCCAGAGGCCTCTCCCCCCACCAAAGGCCCAAGTGGTCCCTGAAGACAAGATCCTTAATCTGACCTTAAAAACACAAAGATGGTTAATTGGGCAACTGTATTGGACTTAGACATCCCAGAGGAAAGTATAACAAAAGAATAAGTAATCAATTGTATTTTCCTTTAAAGTCTGAAAGGCTATTGCTTCCAAACACTAGATTTTAAGTCATTTAAAGTATATGAGATCTGTTGTTATCAACCAATAATAAAGTTTCCTCTTTTTCTTTAAGCAACCACCTAAGGAAAAACTCACCACAAGATTATTGAAACTTGCTGGAAAGAGATCCTGAGTCCATCAACACCCATAGCCACACATGAACAAAGGGAGAAGCGTCAATGGATGCTTCAGAACCCTCATGAAGAGAAATTCTAAAGAACTTTTACGTTGGACATTAATTCACCCTGTTCATTTTCCTGGTTCCCTGCTTAAAGATTGTTACCTAGCCTAACTTCACTCTTCACAGGCAACTCGCTACGGATTTTGTTCTCTATCTTTTGGGGGTCTTTCAGATAGATCCACTGAGCAGGGATGCTACCCCAGTTTGCCACTCCTATGCCCCTTTTCAGCTATGGAAAAGTCAGAGCGGTCAATCGCCCCATTCCCAACTGACAATTGGCGTAACCTCTTCAGAGGGTAATGTGATAGAGTAGGAGCTAAAAATTGAGCTAGGCAGTTTAGGATCAAGTACCCCCCATCAAAGAGCCAGCTTTCTTCTCAGCTGAGAGGCTGAGACTTCCTAGACCTGCCAGTAAACTTATCCTTTGTTGCTCTGACTTGGACCATGCACCTTAACTCACTTACAGATTACATGGGTAAATCCATTAAAATCATGGTACTCAGGACAGGTATGTGCCCAATATATGACTCCCCTGAGAAAGAAGCATGGAGTCTAAGATTAGCCTCCCAGTATACAACTCGGAGGGAAGGAATGTAGAAGGGCCATAGCTGACTCCATTTTGAGTATAGCCACCATGTTAAGCAATTACTGGAACCTGCCACATCCAGGGAAAAAGGTTGATTGCTCAACGACAGTTGCTTCAAGGCCTCAAAACAGATAACTTAAACTCTGTTAGAAGATAACTGTGATCTGGTATGTGCAGGGCAGATGTGACTGACCAATATTTCCTCATTCCAGTTGCAGGATTGTGTCTAAAGATAATCTGTTGGTTAATTTTGCGGTGCTGTTGGGCTCCTAACCATGAGCCATAAGCTTGTTATTATCCAATAAGGCTAGAGTTACCCACACAAACCCCTTAAAAATTCCCCCTAGACCCTGTTATAAATGGCTTGTTGAGCCAATTTATCGGAGTCAGCAGCCTTTTCCCTTCCCACCCCAGCATGCTGGTTTACTCACTTTTTTCCCCAAAATAAAGTCTTGCGTTTTCCAAACTTCGGGTGTTGTGCTGCTGTGGATTCTCAACCCTACACTATTACTCAGCAAATGGAATATATCAGGCCCACACTCAAGCCCTCCTTTTTGTTTATGCATTAAATTTTTGATAAGAACATGAATTAGTCTGGCAGCAGACTACAAGACTAGGCTAGGAAAAGGACTTCCTAAATCAGACAGGCAGTGCACAAGAATTAAGGTCGGTACAATTTGAGCAAATTGGTACCCTCATCAAGCCTCAAAAGTCTTCTGTACATCAAAAGAAAAATCAAGAAGTGAAGAGAAATCCCACAGAATGGAGGAAACCTTCACTGCAGATACATTCTGCCAAAGCAGTTGATTTCCAGAGTATATAAATACTCAAAAAACAAAGAAAAAGAAAACAAACGACCACGTCATTCGATGGAGCAAGAACGCGACAAGCGACTTCACAACAGTGAGAATTAGAGATGTCTGAGAAACACCATCAAGAACTGCTCAACATCACTAATCATTAAGAAATGCAAATGAAAACCACTTTAAGATATCATCCTTACTCCAATAAGACTGTGCTAGGATCAAGAAAACAATGATACCAAGTGCTGAGAGGTTTGTGGGGAAAGGGGAACACTCATCCACTGCTGGTGGGAAATGTAAAACTTGTACAGCCCACTTGGAAAAGCAGTGTGGGAACCCTTGGAAGGACTTTGGAATGAACTTGCCACCCGACCCAGTCCATACCACTTCCTGGGCATGTACCCTCAAGACTAAGCCACCACACGAGATACTATGCACGGCCTTTTATTGCAGCTCTCTTCACAAACTAGCAAGGAGCTGGAACCAACCTAAAGTGCAACCTCAACTGACGCGTGGATTAGAGGAAAATGTGGTACATCTACACAATGGGAATTCTATGCAACAGTAAAGAAAGCGAACAATTCACGACGCTTTTGCAGGAAAATGGCTGGAGCTAAGAGGACATTATGCTGAGTGATAGTAAACACAGTTCCAGAAAAAACACAACGATGCATGGTATTTCACTCATCTTGTGGATTGCCTAGTGCCATTACCCAGTTGTAAGTATTTCTTGTGTAGGGCCCCTGAGCTTTTGTACAAAAGCAGCCGTTGGCATAAGCATTTTGGAAACAACAACAACAACAGAAAATACTGCATCAAAGAACTGACTGAAACAGTGAACTTCTGCTCAAAACAGTCAACTTCCCCATGGAAAATATTGAGAAAGACTAAGAGATGGAAAGCATGTTTGGCAGAATGCACGAGCTCTGGTGGGGTGGGGGAATGAGCGGGAACATGGGTCTAGATTTGTTAAAAATAAATAAATAAATTTATGTGAAAAAAAATGAATTAGTGGAATTTTGGCTTGTACTTGGGATAATATAGAAAATGTCATGAGAGATGTAAATTTCCCAAAATTGACCAAAAGAGATATGTTTTTAGCTATATAAGCAGGAAAACTGTTTTGACTTGTGTTTAAACAGCTTCAGCAGATTTTTGTGCTTGAGCAGTAGAGAAATAAAAATCTTTAAAAATATTAACACGTGTGTGTATGTGCATGCCAATTTAAAAAGACCAAAGAAATTTATAGAAGTAACTTTCACTTGCCAAAATTCACTAGAACAAACACCTGAGGTTTGACTTCTCCTGAGATGATGATGCCTGCTGATAGGCAGTCGTGGCAGGATGACATGATTTGTTGAGTCTATACCTGTGATAACTGAAAAGACAACTAGACAGTATGATGATTTCCTTCTGTGGAGGCCAAATGATCCTGTATAAGATCAAATTCTTTGAATATAAACAGTGAGTTCACCATTGAAGGAGGTTTTTGTTTTATATTATTTTTATTTTATGTGTATGAGTGTATTGCCTGCAAGGATATAAGTGAACCCATGTCATGCAATCCCCATACAGGTCAGAAGAGGTTGTTGGATCTCCTGTTACTGGAGTTATGGATGGTTTTTGGCTCCCATGTAGGTCCTGGGAATCTAATCCTGGTCATCTGCAAGAGCATCCAGTACTCTTCACCACTGAGCCATCTCTCTATCCCCAAATTATGACTTTCCATCCCTAGTTCTAGAACATCTCATGCATGATGTTCTAACATTGTGTGTGCTTCCCAAACTTCCCTGTATGCAATGTGTGCCTGCTTTCAGGGTGTTGATTTGTTACTTCTCAAGCATGCCCACATTTATTCAGTATCTTTCTGTTTGAGGTTTTCCAGGAAACTAGATCAAGTAGCCAGGTCACAAGACACAGGGCACATGGTTTTGCTGGAATTAATTAAAAATCATTAGTCCAAGACCAGCTGAGCTGCAAGGACTGTGAAACATCTGGTAGGGGATTGTGGGAAGGAGAAGCTAAGCCCTCCTGGCACACAGCAGCAGTCGGGCCCAGACCATCTGATCTGCAGGGACTGTGCCATGTCTGGTAGGGGATTGTGGGAAAGACAAGCTAGGCCCACCAGGCACACAAGGGGCAGAGTCTGAGTGGACCAGAAGGTCCTGTGGACTCGGAGAGGTGTCCTGGAAGGCCTTGGGAGCAAGGAGCTGAGGCTTGAACACAGAGGGTGCCGGTGCATGGGCTAAGCCAGCAACCCAAACATACCCCCCCCACATGCCAACTGGAACCCCCTAGAACCTAGACAAGTCAACACTCATTCGTAAGGAGAATAGAACAAAGATACCCGAAGGAATCAAGGAAAGAAATCCTTCAACAAAGTGAAGAGGCATTCAAAATTCGCATCAGAATACAGGCAAAAAGCTAACCGCATGCTGAGAGCACAATGAAAGAACAATATGGGAAAAGCACAGAAAAACTCCACACCAAACTCTATGGAGTCAGTGGAAGACCCCTACAATGGGATCTCCATAGAGGTAACCCAGGACACAGATCCCAAAATAACAGTCACAGATATAGTCAAAGAAATCATAAAACTAAGGGGAGAGAATGAAAAACTCAGAAAGGACCTAGAGGAAGACAAGGACAAACTTCAGAGAGAACTAAAAGGAGAAAATGACAGATTCTGAAAAGTGCTAGAGGGACAAAATGACAAACTCTGGAAGGAAGTGGAAACACTGAAAAGATCTCATGCTGAAATGAAAAAGGAAACCAATGAGCTACAAGAAAAGTTTGAGAAGCTCCAAAAAATAGTAAGGAAAACAAAGGAAGAAGAAAAAAAAGGAACTCGAACAGTCATCCAACCAAGAGGAAAGAATGGGAAAAAGCCTCAGAAGCAGAATGGAGGAAGCAGAAAAAAGAAAATCAGACCTATAAGACAACACAGGACAACTAAAACCGCAAGTAAAGACTATGAAAATTTAAAAAAATACATGAGTAGAACAACCAAGAAATGTGGGACACTTTGAAAAGGTCAAACCTCTGCATCATAGGGATAGAGGAAGGAGAAGAATCCCAAGAAAATGATATTGACCAGATTGTCAACAAAATAATAGAGGAAAATTTCCCCAAACTAAAAAAAAGACAAACCCATGCAAATACAAGAAGCAACACCAAATAGACCTGACCAGAAAAGAAACTCCCCTTGCCATATCGTAGATAAAATGCTAGATACCCAAAATAAAGACGAAATTCTGAAAGCCACAAGAGAAAAACAAGTTACATACAAGGGAAAAACCTATCAGAATAACAGCTGACTTTTCAGCACAAACCATGAAAGCAAGAAGAACGTGGACCAAAGCATTCCCAGTGCTAAAGGACTATGGATGCCAAGCCAGGTTACTATACCCAGCAAAAATATTGATTCTAGTTGAAGGAAAGAGAAAAATCTTCCATGACATAAGCAAGATGAAAGAATACATGTTTGGAAAACCAACCTTCAGAGAATGCTTGAAACAATTCAAAGGACAGAGGAGAGGAGCAACTACCCCCTGAAAGAAAAACAGAAATGCAGATGTAGAAGCCTACACAAAGAATGCAAACATACAATAAGATGAAAGGAAGCAACATATACCTCTCAATTATAACCTTAAATATCAATGGACTAAACTCGCCAATCAAAAGACATAGACTGGGAGAATGGATTAGGAAACAGAACCCATCAATATTCTGTCTACAAGAAACCCATCTCACCCTTAAGGATAGGCATCAACTTAAAGTGAAAGGTTGGAAAAAAACATTCCAAGCAAATGGTACTAAAAAGAAAGCAGGTGTTGCTATCCTAATATCAGACAAAATAGACTTCAAAGTAGAAGCAATTAGAAGAGACAAGGAGGGCCATTATATCCTTATCAAAGGGAAAATTAACCATGAAGACTTCACAATCCTGCATATATATGCACCAAACTCCAGTGCACCAACTTTTGTAAATACAACTCTATAGGACCTCAAGGCACAGATTAACCCCAACACACTCATAGTAAGGGATATCAATATCCTACTATGTCCTTTGGACAGATCAACCAGACAAAGAATAAACAGAGAGATATCTGAGCTGAACAATACAATAAAGGAAATGGACCTCACAGACATCTTCTGAGTATTCCACCCAAGCACCAGAGAATATACTTTCTACTCAGCACCCCACAGAACATTCTCCAAAATTGACCACATACTTGGACACAGAAAAAAACCTCAACAAATACAAAAAAAATTGAAATAACTCCATGCATTCTATCAGACCATAGTGCAATAAAGCTCAATATCAACACCAGGATAAGCCCTGCTACCTACATGAACATATGGAGACTAAACAACACACTCCTGAATAATGAATGGGTCAAGGAGGAAATTGAAACCCAGAGAGCTAAAGAAATCAAGCTGCAGAGCTACTAAGCAGAAATGTCAGACTCCATACTTTGTATGGAGTAATTTTAAGCTAGTTTCCTTTTTCAAAAGTAGATTAAAGTGAACTCTTTTCCTATAAAGAAATTTGGCAAAGAAGTGAAGTAGTATGTAATGTATGTGCAAGCAAGATGAGGGGTGGTTTTCACACTTTCAGTCAGTCACTGCACATTACTGACACAGTTAAAATGATCAAATATGAAGTTTGTAATTCTAAGGCAGGACTTCATAGGAATGTGCTCTTCCATTTCCCACTGGAGAATAATTTAAACTTGTAAAAACCCAAGCTACTACTTTTAAACACTAAAGCTTCTCAAAATGCTCAATTTATTTATTTTCAGGTATTGATTTTTTCATTTTTTCATTTTGTGTATGTGTGTGTGTGTGTGTGTGTGTGTGTGTGTTGTAGGTTGGTTTTGTTTTGTTTTAAGAGAAGATCTCATGTAGCCAAAGCTGGACTTCAGCTCCCTGTGTAGTTGAGAATGACCTTGAACTTTGATCCTACTCCCTCCACTTTTGACTATATTACACACCTAGGCCACCATGCCTGGGTTAGGTGGTGCTAGGGATGGGGCCAGGGCTTCCCACATTCTAGGCAAACACTCTTCCAACACAGTTACAGCCCCAGGCCCTCAAGGAATTGATTAAGATGGCAATACAAACCTAATATCTGAGGGAATGTCTTACCAATACATTTCGGCTAAGGGTGATAAATGATATGACATTTTTGTATTATAGTCAAGGGACCATTTCTGTATACAGGTGTGTGTGTGTGTGTGTGTGTGTGTGTGTGTGTATGTGTGTGTGTGACTTGTTCATGAGTGAGTTGCTTGTGTGCTGTGAATATGATGTTATTTGCCATATTTCTCATGCATTTCAATGAAAACACACATTTTGGATTTGCTTCATGTTAACATCAAAACAGCTTGGCACAAAAATACTAAAAAATCTGAAGCTGCTTTTAAGACTCATTTGGGGCTTTTATGTCTCTCAACTTAGAAATAACATTTTCCTGAAAACAAGAAACTTTGGGAATTCTATTCTAAATGTGGTAGACATGAAGCTCTCAGCAGTGCTTAATATGAGAACAAATTCTTTCACCTGCCCATTAAATATGACTTTTAAAAACTGTTCCTTCCCTGTGCAAAGCCCCCTTTTCCCTCCTTTGGAGCTCCACACTTGACTATCAAAGGAGTTTGAGTAGCTGTTGTATTAGTTACTTTTCTTTTGTTGTGACAGACACATGAGTAGAGCAACTATAGGGAGGAATCCTTATCTTAGCTCAGATTCAGAGAATTCAGTCTGTCTTGGTAGGACGGCACAGCAGAGCAGGGAAGTTCACATCAGCCAGAGAGCTGAGCAAGGGAATGCTCACACTCAACCAGCTTTCCTCTTCTTAGACCATCCAGGCCCCGGCCTGTGGGATGGTGCCACCTATGCTCAGGGCAAGTCTTCCTCCCTTAGTTAATCTTCCCTAGAAGTATCTTCAAAGACACACTCAGAGGTGATCCTAAATCTAGTCAAGTTGAGGACAAGGACTGAGCATCACAGATGCCAATAATATAAAATAGAGAAAATATTACTGGATTCTGTACTGCGCCTAAAAAGGGGTGCCTGCATCAAAAGGGGGTGGAGACATCCAAGTTTCCACACCAACACATTGTCCTTGCAAGAGTAGTGATTGCAAAAGTCTTCCCTTAAAACATATCCCAAAACAACTCTGGCTCACAGTTAGAACAACATAAGCATCTAACTCCACTGTGTGTCTTAACATCCCAGTTAAAATTCTTCACAAGAACAGATCTCTGGGGCTGGGGAGGTCTTCAGTTGTTAAAGGGCTTCCTGAACAGGTCTGAGGACCTGAGTTTGATCCTCAAACCCATGTAAAAATCTGGGCATGGGGACAGACACTTTTAACACAGGGAAGTGGAGACAGGCAAAGCCCTGGGGTCACTGGCCAGCAGCCTGGCAAAGTCAGCAAGCCTCTTAAACAAGACTGACCCCTCCCAGAAGCCATTGTTTGCCAATTGTCCCTAAGGAAGGGTTGGAATTTCTTACCCACCTCTCCACATCCATGCTGGGAATTTTTTAATAAAATATTTTATTGGTGTTTTATGTATTTCATACATCATTTCACAGTCCAATTTGGACACATTCCCTTTTCCATGTCCCCCACCACACCCCACCCCAGTTCATGCATTCTGCCATAACATGCTGGGATATTTGTCTAACTTGAGCTCTTATATGGGACTTGTGCATGCTGTCACCATTGATGTGAGTTCATAAGAATAATTGTTCAGCTGTCTGGAAAATTGTTTCCTGTGGTCATCCACCATCTCTGGCTCTTCCAGATTTTTCTGACTCTAGCAATAATCCCTGAACCTTGGGAGGCAGAAGTTTGGTATAGGTGTTCTATGCAGGGATAAGCTCTCTGCAGCCTCTTGTTCTCTGCATGGTGGTTCCTTGTAGATCTCTATGTTGATCACCATTCTGATCATAAGGAAACTTCTTTGGTGAGAGTTAAGAGGTGCATTAGTCTATGGGCATAACAAAAAGCCATTGGGAGTCAGTTTAATATGAGAACAATTTAGTATTGTTCTCATATTAAGAGAGAGTATTGGGCTCTCCCCTTATGCCTGTCTAGACTCAGGTTCCTAATGTCAGTTATGGGTTCCATCCTATGAAGTGGACCTTAAATCTGATTAGAGAATGGGTTGGTGTATTAGTCACTTTTCTGTTGCTGTGATAAAACCACCATGACAAAAACAAACAAACAAACAAACAAACAAACAACAACGAAACCACCATGACCAAGGGAACTTATAAAAGGAAGAGATTATTTGAGTTTATGATTGATGGTTCCAAGGAATTAAGAGTCAGTCCAATGTAGTGGGGAGATATAGTGGCTGGGGCTGGCACAGAAAGCTTAGGTTCACATCTTATTTGGTACCAGAGAGTGGGCTGTTGGCTGTGAAGAACCTGACTGTGTGGGTGTTTGGAGAAATGTGGAAGACTTTGGAAATTTGGGCTAGAAAAGCTGTTGACTACTGTAAGCAGAACTTACTGGGCCATTCTAGTAGAAGCCTGGAAGAAAGCACTGCTGCAAAAAATGCAGTTCTAGAGGAAAATAAAGACTTAGGCAGCAACTGGGATATGCTGGCAAAGAATCTGGCCACACTTTGCCCTCAGCCCAAATGCTTGCCTGATGCTAAGTTGAAAAGCAATGGACTAATGTCTTTGGCGGAGGATATTTCAAGACAACCTAATGTAGAAATGGTGGTGTGGCTATTAATGGTGAACATTGTGCAGATCTACAATGAAAAAGAGCAGATGGGGCAGAAAGACATGAAGAATGTACAGTTTGGATCTGAAAAGTGCACTAGGAAGATTAAAGGTGGGACCAAGGCATGTGAAGGAGAGGCTCCCTTTGATAAGGAGATTAAAGTCATTAAGGAAAGGCCTTAAGTAAACAACAGAAACAGTACCTTCAGGGCAAGACCCACCCAGCTAATCCTCCAACTTTTGAAAGGAAAATACTGAGGGCTGGAGAGATAGCCTAGCGGTCAAGAGCACCGACTGCTCTTGCAGAGGACCCGGGTTCGATCCCCAGCACCCACATGGCGGCTGAGAACCGTCTGTAACTCCAATTTCAGGAGAACTCCAGTTCCAGGGGAATCCGAGACCCTCTTCTGACCTCCGCGGCATTGCACGACACGGGTGCACAAACCTGCATGCAGACAGTACATTCATACACATACAAAAAATAAATAAAATTAAAAAAAAAAAAAAAAGAAAGGAAAATACTGAAAGGGTTTTCAGCTCCAAGTCCACGCCAGAGAAAAGTTGAAAATGTGGTTGAAATAGGCCAGGGTCCATCCCAAACTTGCAGCCAAACTCAGCAGTTTCATTCCCGTGGTGCTGGCTTTAGAGCCATGAAGTTTGCAAGAGTGAAGCAGTGATCAGTTCTTCCTCTGCTGTTTCAGAGAGGTGCAGAAGCCAGGCAGAGTGTGGCAGGGGCGTCCCTGAATAAAGAAGGCCCTGTTAGACCATTGTGTGAAGCTGTGAATGTGAAGCCTGGTTGGCAGTGGAGACCCCAAGAAGACATTCAAGATGCCAGAGCTGTGAGATATTTGCCAAGGAGAGTTGCATACAGGGAGTGGTACCAGCCTAAGAAAGAGATGGATGTTGCACATAAAGCTGGAAGAGCTGAGCCCTTTGGAAGTAAAGTCCCAGAAGACGCACACAGAGCTACTAGACTTGGTGTTTGCCCTGCTGGTTTTCCGTCTTGTTTTGGTCCAGTATTTCCTCACTATGCCTCTATTCCCCCCTTTTGGAATGGGAATGTGTATTCAGTTCCACTGTATGTTGGGAGTATGTATTTTGTCTTGATTTTTTAGGAGCTTATAGTTAAGAGATTGGCCCATGTCTCAGAAGAGATTTTGGACTATAGACTTTTGAATAGAATTGAGACTGGTAAAGACTATGGGGACTTTTAAGGTTGGAATAAATGCATTTTGCATTTTATACGGTCATGAGCCTATGGGGGCCAGGGAGTGAAATGTGGTGGTTAGAATGAGAGTGTCCCCCATAGGCTTTAAGTATTCAGATATTTTGTCCCCAGTTGGTGACACTGTTCTGGAAGGTCTTAGAAGGTGTGGCCATGCTGGAAGAAGTCCGTCATTGGGGGCAGGCTTAGTGAGTTTAAAAAGCCTTGCAGTCTCCAGTCTCTCTCTCTCTCTCTCTCTCTCTCTCTCTCTCTCTCTCTCTCTCTCTGCTTCCTGTGCGAGATGTGAACCTCGGCTTGCTGCTCCAGCCCTAGCCACCCCTCCCCACCACAATGGACTCTGATTCCCTGGTACCGTCAATGGTAAGCTCAAATAAACCCTTCCTTTTATAAGTTCCCTTGGTCGTGGTGGTTTATCACAGCAACAGGACAGTGTCTAATACAGTTGGTTACTCCCATAATATCTGTGCCACTATTGAACTGGGGGGTGGGCAGGGGGCATATCTCACCAGGTCGGTTTTTGTTATAATTCATGGGATATACAGCTGGGTAAGGTTGATTTATTTTTCTTTTCTGGTAGCACGTATAGCACCTTCCAGCACTACACAGCAGAAATGAGATGCTGAAGTCAGAACCAGCTTGATTTATCCTTGTTTATTCTATAGCTCATGTATATAGTCTTCCGCAATAGTGTCTTACTGTGAAGTTCTGGTGGGTGACCAAGAGCAGGGGCGACGGCCAGTGTTGCTTGAGGGTCTGTGGCCATTAGTCAACAGCTTCTAGAGAAGGAGCCCATTGTTTGGTTTTTGGTTTTGTTTTTATTTCTTTGGTCTTTTTGAGACAGGGTCTCCCTGTACCCCCAGCTGGCCTTGAACTCACTATGTAGAACAGGCTGGCCTTGAACTCACAAAGATCCTGCCTTTGCCTCCTGAATGCTGGGATTAAAGGCATGCCCACCATGCCCAGCAGAGCCATCTTATCACTGGGCTTTTACTTTGCTAGCCTACGGTGTCTAGTAGGGAAAATGCCACCCTGTTGTAAAGTAACTCTTTTAAGCTCTTTTTAATTTTTTTTTAATTTTATGTGTTTGAGTTTGAGTATATTACCTACATGAATGTAAGTGCACCTGTGTCATGCAATGCCAATGGAGGTCAGGAGAGGGCATTGGATCCCCTGTAACTGGAGTTATGGATGGTTGTCAGATGCTGTATAGGTGCTGGGAATGAACCCTGGTCCTCCAAAAGAGCAGCCAGTGCTCCTAACTATAGAACCATCTCTCCAGTCCCTTAATCTCTCTTTATATGTATAGACTTTAAGAAGAATCTATATTAGTAGGTTTCCAATTAGCTTTTTCTTTTTTTTTTTTTTTTTCAGAAAAGGCTTTTTTATTCAAGTAACTGCAAATAGGAAACCGGAGGGGGTACCCCAGCCTGGGACAAACAGTCACCATACTTGACCCCCAGAACAAGGGGGAAGGTATTCTATACGATTTCCAATCAAGATGGACCCCCCCTCCTCTGCTGCTGCAGCATCCAAGGGGCAAGGCCCCACTTCCCTGGGATGGTAGATAACCCAGTCTGCTGTTCCCCAGCCCCCTTCCCCTAGTGTATCCTGAGGGGAGGAGAATGCAGTGGAGGTGATGAGGATGAATGTTTGACGCTGATAGTAGCAGCAATGGTGGGTGTTTAAGAATGAATATTGAACAGAAAAACCACACACACATACACAACTGTCCAGAGGTAGTTTGTGAACAGAGGAAAAAATGAACCAAAACCTTGGGGAATGGGGGCAGGGCTAGCTCTTTATTAGTGCCCCACCGGAGGGAAGGAAACAGCCTAGAGTGGAGGTGGAGAGGTGAGGGAGCTCCCCCAGCCTGCCTTGGGTGGGCTGGGGCTGCATTTGTCACTGAGCTAGGTACCAGATCCCAGGTGAAAGCAAGGTGGGTGCAGCCGGACACCTGCCCTGCTAGCTGCCTAGCCCGAGGTGCTTGCCCCGCCGAGTGCAGGGCCTGGGGTAAGGTGGGGTGGAAGTGGGCCACAGCCCCACTTGTGACAGTTTGGTTGGGAGCATTTCCTGGGATCTAACCATCCCCTGCATTGACCACACCAGCTCAACCAACAGGGCTTGTGAGAATGAGATGGGGCTGGGGCCCCTTAAGGCCAGGGGGTGGCCCCAGACCCCTCTACAGGGAAGCTGGGCACAGCGAGAGGGCAGAAGGGGCATCCAAAGAGCCCCAAGGGAGGGATGCAGCAAGATAGGCTGTGGCTTCCACGTAGCTTTTTCTAAGCGTTATTTCTTCCCCCCATACACTGACCTCTGTCCTGCCCTCCCATTCCCCTCCCCATTTAATCCCTCCTACTCTGTCATTCCATTCGCCTTTGCCTCTTTATGTCCCTGCATTCTCTCTCTCTCTTCCTATGAAGCCCCCACCCCCAGGACTATTTATCAATTTTCTGACCTCTGGATTTTTCCAACTGAAACATGCATATCTCAAGCATTCAAAGCTAGCATCGACCTATGAGAAAGAACATGATCCTAGGTTACCTCACTCAGGATGATTGCTTCCAGTTCCATCCGGTAACCTAAGATTTTCATTTTTTAACAACTGAATGATATCCTATTGTGTATATGTTTTACACAATAGGATATCATTATCTCATTATCCATTCATCAGCTATGGACATCTAGGTTGTCTCCATTTCCTGGCTATATGAAAAGGGCAGCAGTGAGCATAGATGAGCAGGTATCTATCTCTGTAGCAGAATGTAGAGGCTTTTAGGTCTATGTTCAAGAGTGGTATGGCTGGATCATAGTGCAGATCAATATCTAGATCTATCCTTCTGGAGGAATCTCCATGCCGATTTCCATAGCCGCTGCACCAGTTTCCCCTCATACCAGGAGTGACTGGGTTCCCTTTTCCCACACCCTGGTCAGCATTTGTACTTGTTTGGGTTTTTTTTTTTTTTTTATCTTAGCCATTCTGAGTGGGGTAAGATGAAATTTCAAAATGGTTTTAATTTGCACTTCCCTGATGACTAAAGATGTTGAACATTTAAACTTTTTTCCCCAGCCATTTGTTTCATCTTTGGAGAACTCCCTGTTCAACTCCTTACCCCATTTTTTAATTGAGCTGTTTGTTCTTTTGCTGTTTAGTTTTTTTTAGTTCTTTGTATATTCTGGATACTAACCCTTTGTATGAGATATAGCTGATAAAGATTTTTTCCCACTCTGTAAATTGCCTCTTCTCTCAAATGATGGTGTCCTTTGCTGTACAGCAGCATTTGTCAATTGTGGGACTCGTTTTCTGCACTACAGGAGTTCTGTTCATGAAGTCCTTTCCTGAGCCAAAGTCCTTAAGTTCCAGTGTATTACCCACTTTCTCTGTCTGGTTCAGGGTGTCAAGTCTTATGCTGAGGTTCTTGATCCACTTGGAGTTGAGTTTTGTGTGTGGTGAGAGATAGGGATCTAGTTTCATTCTTCTACATGCCACTATCCATTTTGACTAGCATGATTGTTGAATGTGCTGTCTTTTCTCCAATGTGTATTTGTGGCTCCTTTGTCAAAAAACCAGGTGGCTTTAAATCTGAGTGGACTTAAATCTGGGTCCTCAGTTTTATTCCACTGATCCACATATCTGTTTCTACACCAGGACCAATCTGTTTTTATTACAATAGCTCTGTAGTATAATTTGAGATCAAGTATGATGATGCCTCTAGCAGGCCTTTTATTGTTCAGGTTTATTTAGTCTATCCTGTTTTTTGTGTGTTTTCATATGAAATTTCAGATTAGCATTTCAATTTCTGTGAAGAATTTTAATGGTCATTACATCAGACCTGTAGATTTCTTGAGATTCATCAAAGATTATTAGATGCTGTGGTGGATAGCTTTAGTGTCAACTTGACACACCTGGTTTGAAGGAGCCTCAGTTGAGGAATTGGCTCCATTGGACTAGCCTGTAGCCTTGGCTATGGAGTATTGTCTTGATTGTTGAGTGTTGTGGGAGGTCCCAGCCCACTGAGTGGTACAACCCCTGGGCAGTTTGTTGTGTACTGTATAAGAAGGCAGGCTGAGCATGAGCCAGGGGAGCAAGCCAGTGAACAGCATTCCTCCATGGCCTGTGCTTCAGCTCCTGTCTCCAAGTTCCTGCCCTGAGTTCCTGCCTTGGGCTCCTTGAGTGATGAACTGTGACCCAGGAGATGTAACATGAATAAACCCTTTCCTCCCCAAGTTGGTTTTGGTCACAGTGTTTTGTCACAGCAATTCAAAGGCAAATTAGAACAGATGCATTTTGGCTTGAGATTAGGCCAGTGTTCTCAAGAATTTCTGGGATGGCCCTATGCATACTAATGCTACTTGTGCTGTGTATTTGTGCAAAGTAACATTCTCATCATTGATGGTTATGAAATTCAAATATCAAATAACCCTGAGAGATCTTGAAGATGCTTGTTCTGGTTTCACTTCTGTTGTAACAAACACTGTGATCAAAAGCATGTTAGGGAAAGCAGGATTTATTTGTCTTATAATTACAGGTTACAGTCTACTACTGCAGGGAATTCAAGACTTGAATTCAAAGCATCATACCCACAGTCCAGACCAGAGAGAGAATGAAGATATAAATCATGGCTTGCTTGCTCCTGCACAGCTAGCTTTCTTTTAGTGCAGTCCCCAGCTAGAGAATGGTGCCTTCCACAATGCACTAGGTCTTCCTACATCAATTAATATCACTTCCATCTCTAGTGCTAGGCATGGTGGCACACACCTTTGATGCTACCTCCCCAGAGACAGAGGCAGGCAGATCCCTGTGAGATGGAAGCCAGCCTAGTCTATGTAGTGAGTTCCAGGCTAGCTGGGGCTGCCGGGAGACCGTATCTCAAAAACTAAACAAACACACAAACAGAAGACAGACAGACAGACAGACAGACAGACAGACATAGTCCCCCCCAGACATCACCACAAGCCAACCTGATCCAGACAATTCCTCAGCCGAGGTTTTGGCTAGGTTTTGGCAAGTTGACAGTTAAAAACTGTCATGGTGTCCTACGATATCAAATGTTCAATCAATATTTAGTTGTTTAAGTAAAGTAAAAGTGGTCACCTATCTCAGTAGTATGCAAATTTATCTTTAGTAAATGGTAAAATAATATATATACCAAACAATTGTATTAAAATACATGTTATTTAAAAGTTTTTGTCTTCTTTTAGTGAGGGGCTTAATGTCCAGTGTCAGAGGACAGTTTTGTGGAGTCAGTTCTCTCCTTCCACCTTTGTGTGGGCTCCTGGGCTTGAACACAGGTCACTAGCCTTATGTAGCAAGCACCTGTATGCACTGAGCCATCTTGGAAGTCCTCTTTATAATTATTATCAGTAATGCTTTATTTGAATATTTATTTTATATACGTAGATACTCAGGGTCTTGTAAAATTTTCTTAGACCAAAAAGAGGTAATGAATGGAAATGTTTAAGAAGTCCTGTCTCTGAGCACTTGGTAAATAATATATTCTTGATATGTGCCATCCAGGTGAGCTATGACTTGGAATTAGCCTCTAAGGTGACAGAGACACTAGAAAGAAAGAGAGAAAGAGAGAAAGAGGAAAGAAAGAAAGAAAGAAAGAAAGAAAGAAAGAAAGAAAGAAAGAAAGAAAGAAAGAAGAAAGAAAGAAAAGGGAAAGAAAGAAAGAAAGAAAGAAAGAAAGAAAGAAAGAAAGAAAGAAAGAAAGAAAGAAAATTCTTCCTGAAGAATTTGCCTCAAAAATTAAGTTTTACAACTGGAGAGATGGCTCAGCAGTTAAGAACACTTGCTGATCTTTGAGAGGACTCAGGTTTAGAGCCTAATTCCCATACTGGACAGTGAAAAACTGCCTGTAACTCCCTCTTCAGGCCTCTGTGGCACCCACACAGAAGTGCCATATACGTACATACACAGGCACATAAATAAATAACAGAAATTCTTGGGTGGAGCCTTCAATCTAGTTCTTTTCACCCCTTGGCCCTGATGCTTTTGTTTCTAGGACTTTAAAACATTTTTTTTCCTGACATTAGCAACTCTGAATATCGTATTTTCTTGAAGCCTCACTGTCCTGATCTCTAATATAAGTAGCTCCACACTGGGAACTCCTACAGCCTTGGACAGGGCTCAGCTGCTCCTTGGCCAGAGCAGATGAACTTCTTTGGCCTGCGGACACATAGACAGACAGGATGAAATGACCTATATTGTGGCAGCCTCACAGAAAGATCCAGATAAGCTAAAGGAAATGAAGTAAATCAAAGAGCTGAGAGTTTCCCACTTTTATACCTTTCGCTGTCATGGGAACTCAGGCAGAAGAAAGGAAGCCCGCCTTTCCCTGTGAGAAAAAAACAATTCAAGTGCAGTCATTGCTGTCCACCATGTTGCATATGAAAGAGGCAGCTTTCCCCGAGTGGAGAGAATGACTCTGCAGAATGGATCCAGACATCACCCTCTATGACCTTGTTTTGGCCTAAAGCAGGAAAGACTTGCTTCCCAGTTGCTCCCTGACCTTTAAAGGAAAAATAATCTCCACCACGGAAGGCAAGAAAACAATGTGGGTACTGTGAGTTTAGTGCTGATTGTTACATGGAGAACAGGGGGAGACTTTGTTGAGCATTCTGTCCCTCAGAATTCTGAATCACTACTCATTATCTCAGAAACATGAATAATTTGATCAATGGCAGTAAAGGAGTTTTCTCTTTGGACAGAGAATTCAGCTAAATAGTCACTTCTCATATTTCTAACTCAGTTTAACCTCAGATTGGCTAGAATTGGCTCTATCATTCACCACAGACCTATAGATTGTGCCCTCAAAATGATATTTAATGCAAGTAAAGTAGAGAAGGAAAACATATCACTGGGAATTACAATTTAGGTAGCATTTCAGGTCTACCTACACACTGGAGGTAAGGAATGCTAAGATCATGATATATCCACTCTAATGAGAAAAAGGCAAGAGAGTCTCTTTCATGAGTCTGTCAAAACCCAGGTTATGGAGAAAGTAGGAAAGCTGACTTCCTAAGAGTGACAGACCATCTGGAGAGAGGGGGTGGCCTATGCATGATTCCCCCTTTATAAGAACAGGAGAATATGGGGTAGCCCCTCAAAAATCAGATTTGAAAGAAGGTATTGAAATACAAAAAGTCTGAGTGGGGGTGAAGGGAGTTTATAGCTACGGGGGGCTCCAGAGGAAGAGTTCTCACCAACCAATGAGTCCTCTAGCGAGCTGCTTTAACAAATATTAGGGCAAAGGAGAAGGTAGGGGGAGCTTCCTTGCTGGTGCGCTTTGGGAATGAGTCAGATCTGTAGATTGTGGGGAAGCAAAGGTCATTACCCTTCGCATGGTATTTTTACTGTGATCTTCCTCTACAGTTTCAGGCCCCACGCTCCTTCCCAAAGCAAGGTAAGCCACAAGCTCTTCTTCACTGCCTCTCTGTCTCAAAGCTGGTCATCAGGAAGTCCTTGGACCTACTTAGATTATAAGATTCTCCTCATTCCAGAAAGATCCTGTTCCATACCCTGGAAGAAGGGATATTCTACACAGAAACCAAGAAGAATCTGAAGGCTCATTCTTTTAGCATCACAGAAATGCTTTTTAATTCATCCTGGTTGCAAAAATGTTGTCCATGCCTGAGGCATGCTTATACGATGATACCCCAATAAAACCCAAAGGGCAAAGTTCGGAGAATGTCCAGACAACTGAACACACAGAGATGCTGGGAGGACAAGATGGAAGCACTAACTGGAGTGTGGGGCGGTGTCACATCCCTTCCCCAGACCTCTCCCTAAGCATCTTTTCATCTGTATCCTTGGTGACTAGTAAACATATCTCCCTGAGCTCTACAAGCCACATATGTTGGCCAACTTTCCATCGGTACAACAAATATATGTGATAATCAACTTACAAAGAGAAAGACAGGTTTTAGTTCATAGTTTTCAAGGTTTTGGGTATGATGATTGGTCCACTTGCTTTGCACAGTGAGGCACATCGTTCCAGAAGCAAGCCACAGAAAAAAGCTGCTCATTTCACTGCCAGGAAGAAAGAAAAGGAAAGGGCTAGGGTTCCCCAACCCTCCTTGAGAGTATCCCCACTGTGATCTAAATCTCTACTACTGAGCCCACCTTTTAATGCTTGCCCAATATTGCCACACTAGAAGCCAAGCCTTTCACATTTGTGGCTTAGGAAAACACTCATGATCAAATCTATCGCACCCTTCAATCATTAAAATCAAAATAGCTGACAGAAATACCTTAATGGAGGAAATGTTCATTTGGCTCACAGTTCCAGGGGGTTTTATTCCATCATGGTGGGTAAAGCATAGGAGAGCATTTCTATTTCTAGTAGAAGGAGCAAGTGGGGGAGGCTGTTCACATCATGGTGGACCTGGAAGCAAGAGAGCAAGAAACAAGGACCAGTACAACCTTCAAGGAGCCGGCCCTGTGACCTACTTTATTCAGTTAGGCCATAATTCTCAAAGTCCCCAGAACATCCCTAAATATCACCACCAGCTAGAGACCAAGTGTCAAAAAGTGAATTTGTGGGGGATATTTTAGATCCATGCTTAATAGCATCTGTGAGTTTATTATATCAAACCTTTACCATGGTATGTGGAATATAGCTCTGTCCACAAGCCAGGAGTAAGTCAGAACTCACTGAACCTTAGTGGCTTTTAGTTATTACTGAGGTCACTAAAAGGGTTTATAAGAGATAAAAGTCATTTCTGTTGAGTAAGGATGAAGAAACATAATGCAATTAAAATATTTGTTGTATCAATTATTACTTTTATCTCTACACACTCGTGTGTTGAATAATAGATTCTTAATCCATGGGTAAAATACACATGCAAATTAGAATCTATTACTTATTACCACTCATAGTAAATTTTTAAAATATATTTTATTGAAGTTTTGTGTATTTTGTACATCATTTCTCAGTCCAATTTAGACTCATTTCCCTTTCCAGGTCCCCAACGGATCTGAGTTAATGCATTCTGCCATACATGTCTTGTATCTTTTTTGAGTCTTTTTAAAGTTTTTTTCAAACTGGGATACCTGCAAGAGGAGAGGCGATAAGGCCCTGCTGCTGAAGACCTGACATTAACATGGGAAAGATGTATTGAGACCACACATACAAGTGTACAGATGGCCTCTGGAACACCGGAGAGTGTTACCAAAGGCCACTAAACCAATAAAGCAAATACGGGTCTCCTTGAGTCAAGCAAGACTCCACCGTCAGCACCAGCTACACCTCACCTGCCTGGAAATACTGTGCAGCAGAGGCAGCCATATGCCTGTATATCCCAAATCTAATTGGCTATTGGCTCTCTCCTTGGAGGAATAACCCATGGCTGATGCCACAAGCTTACATCCTCTACAGGTTAGGAGATGTTATAAGCCACAGTAAGACCCTGTCATATTTAACAGGGGGGAAAATTGTAATTCATGGATTAACATATCCAAACATGTGTCTATGCTAAAGTAACCTACCATAACTATTAGTGCTGCTTAAATACCTATATATCTAATTGCTTGTTCTTCATTAGTAGGATCGAAAGGTTATTCCTGGACAAACTGTCAGCCCATGAAAGGAAACAGCCAGAATTGACCAGAGTCCAAGTCAACAGCTCCAGAGAGAGTGGACTGTTTTACCTCTCATCCACCTGTGCCCCTTTTCTAAGCCTAGGGAACAACCTGCGGAAGAGGGGGCGTGGTAGAATGTAAGGGCTGCGATTGGGGTGAATGGTGAAACTACAGCAATGTAGTCTGGACACTCATTTGATCAACTTGATTGAACAAACAACCTGTCACCCCCCACTGGATGGTGGGGCTGTAGGTGTTTGGGCACAACAGCCTGCAGATAGGTTTTGCATGAAGGATGCTTGTACTCATGGATTATCACTTATAGCTAAAAATGAAAAAAAAAAATGAGAGAAAGATGCAGGACAGTTATGGCAGAATGCATGATCTGGGATGGGGTGGGGGTGGGGGGGAAGGGAAAGGGAAATATGCCTGAACTGAATTGGAAAATGATGTATGAAATGCACAAAGCATCAATAAAGAAAATGTTAAAAAAAAAGTTTTTTCAAAGCAGAGGATTATTGTTTGGGGGAGAACTTTACTGTTTCAGTCAGTTCTTTGTCCCAGTTCTTTTGTTGCTGTTGTTCCCTCCAACTTGTATTGCTTCAACACACACACACACACACAAACACACACACACACACACACACATACATGTCATAACTATTCTAAAATTTTGTCATCTGAAACTAAGCTGTATATTATTTCCCAATCAGATTTCGGGATTCACATTTTTCCCTTTTAATTTTACATTACTCTAAAATATGCATACATACCCCCCACCCATATACCAAAATTACAAAGTCTGAAAATAAGTAGTAGGTTAATTCTAGAGCCTGTTAAGGGATTCACATTATAAGAGTACAGTTGCTTTCAACTAAAGAGGAATATAACATTAATGTTGGTCAGTGTGCATTACAATTAGGTACTTGGTGCTAGCATCCACAGATGAGGAATATCATTCCTCCTTTGTTTTTCTGGGACTGTGTTACTTAAATTAGCCTAATGTCTTCTAGTTCCATCCATTTACCTGCAAAGTTCATGATGCCATCTTTCTTTACACCTGCATAGAACTCCACTGTGTAGATGTACCACATTTTCTTTATCCACTCATCTGTTGAAGGGCACTTGGGTTGGTTCCAGCTTTTCCCTATTGTGAAGAGAGCTGCAATAAACATGGATGTGCATGTATCTCTCTGAGGTAGGATGAGTCTTGTGGGTATATACCCAGGAGTAGTATGACAAGGTCAGGTGGTAGGCTCATTTTGAGTCTTTTAAGTGTTCTCCACACTGCTTTCCATAGTGGTTGTATGAGTTTACACTCCCACCAGCAGTGGAACCTGGTGGGAAACTCTCCAGCATTTGGTGTCTTTTTTTTTAATTTAATATAATTTAATTTTTTTGAGACAGGGTGTCCCTACAGCCCCAGCTGTCCTGGAACTCACTGTGTAGACCAGGCTGGTCTTATACTCACAGAGATCCACTTGCCTCTGCCTCCCAAGTGTTGGGATTAAAGGCATGTGCCACCATGCCTGGCTTAAAGATGGTTCTTACCTGCCATGTGGGTGCTGGGAATAAAACCCAGGTCTTCTACAAGAGCAGTTGACACTCTTAACCACTGAGCCACCTCTCCAGCCCCCTGTTTTCTTGATTCTAGCTAGTCTTATTGGAGTGAGATGATATCTTAAAGTAGTTTTAATTTNCGCTAGCATCCCACAGATGAGGCACTATCATTCTCCTTTGTTTTTCTGGGGACTGGGATACTTAAATTAGGCCTTAATGTTTCTAGTTCAGCATTTACCTGCAAAGTCATGTTGACCCTGATTTCTGCCACATCTTCCTCGTGAAACCTGCATAGAACGCAACTGTTATGATCGTACTCACCTTTTTTTTCTGTTTCCACTCATCTGTCCTGAAGGGCACTTGGGGCGTTTTTGTTCCAGCCCTTTTACCTCCCACTTGTGATAGCGAGGCTTTGCAATAAACATGGACTTTGTGCTATGTGTCCCTTGTATGTCATCTCTGATGGTTTAGGATGAGTCTTTGTGGGGTATTATACCCAGGGAGATGTACCAAGTAGTATGAATAAGTTCTATGAAAACATGGGGAAAAGGTCTCAGGTGGTTAGGCGCACATTTTGATAAGATGGTCTTTTAAGTGTTCTCCACTCTACGGGCTGCCTAGTGGTTTTCTCGAGGGGTGTCAGAGTTTTGAGTTTTACAATCCCACAGAAGTGGTGGGAACCTGGGGGCAGTCGGGGAACCTGGTCGGGAAAAACAGGAACTCTCCAGCAGTTGGTTTTTTTGTCTTTTTTTTTAATTTAATATCATTTATTTTATTGAGACAGGCAGGTTGTTTGTTCCCTGCAGCCCCAGATGTCTGGAACTCACTCTGTCGGACCAGGCGGTCTCTAAATCACCCAGCGACTTTCCACCGCTCTGCACACATGTTGGGATTAAAGGCATGTTGCACCATGCCTGGCTTACAAGATGGTTACTACCTGCCATATGGGTGCTGGGAATAAAACCCAGGTCTTTTTCCAAGAGCAGTCCACACTTCTAACCACTGAGCCACCTCTCCAGCCCCCTGTTTTCTTGATTCTAGCTAGTCTTTATTGGAGTGAGATGATATCTTAAAGTAGTTTTAAATTTGCATTTCATTAATTATTGGTGAAATTGAACCCTTTTTTTTTGGTCGGGTGTGGATTCCCCGGAGCTGGAGTTAAAGAACGTTCTCAGCCCCATGTGGGTTCTGGGAATTCAAACCCGGTCCTCTGCAAGAGCGTAGTGTTCTCTAACAACTGAGCCATCTCTCCAGCCCCCAACTGAACACTTTTTAAGATGTTTCTCAGCATCTTTATTTCCTCACTTGTAAGTCTCTGGTCTCTGTGAGTTTTACTCCCTCTTTTGAGTGAGTGAGTGATTCATTTCTTCTTTGGTTTTGAGAAGTTTATATATTATGAAAGTTAATGCTCTGTCAAATATGTATTCAGGAGTTGGTGAATGTTTCCTCACACTCTGTGGATTTTTTCTTCACTTCACTGACTGTTTATTTTGCTGTAAAGAAGCTTTGTAGTTTATATTGCTGGTCCAACTGTTCAATGTCAACATTGATTTCTGCACAGCTGCTCTCTGATTAAAAAAAAAAAATCTCCTATGCCTATGTCTTGTAGGTTGCCGACAACATTGTCTTCTAACACCTCTAGAGTTTCAGGTTTCAAGTTGAGGTCCTTGATCCATTTGGAGTTGATTTTTGTACAGGGTGAGAGGTAGGGGTTTAATTTTATTCTTCTGCAAGTGGTGATCCAGTTTTTTCCAACACCATTGGAACCATTTGCTGAAGATGCTGTCTTTCCTCCATTGAGTCTTCTTGGCCCCTTTGTCAAATATGAGGTGGCTGAAATTGTATGTGCTCAATCTTCAATTTTGTTCCATTGGTCTACAGGTCTGTTTTTGTGCCAGTACCAGGCTGTTTTTATGACTATAGCCCTGTAATATAGTTTGAAGTCTGGTATAGTGATACTCTATATTGCTTTTGTGTTCCAGGTTATTTTGGCTTTTTTTTGTCTTTTATTTTTCCATATGAATTTAAAGATTTTTTTCCGAGTCTGTTAAGAAAGTCATGGGGATTTTAATTGGGATTGCATTGAATCTGTATATTAATTTGGGTAGAATGGACATTTTTACTATATTAATTTTCCCAATCCAAGTACATGGGAGGTCTTTCCATCTTCTGATGTCTTCTTCAGTCTCCTTCTTCAGGGGTTTAAATTTTTGTTGCAGAGATCTTTGGTGTCTTTGGTTAGGTTTGATCCTAGGTATTTTATTGTTTTTGAGGTTATTGTGAGTGGGAAGGTCTCCTGATATTTCTTCTTCTTTTGTTTGTTGTTGGTGTAAAAAAAAGACTACTGATTTTTCTAGGTTAATATTATATCCCACCACTTTACTGAAACTTTTAATCATTTCTAGGAGTTTACTGGTGCAGTTTTTAGCATCCCTTAGGTAAACTATCATATTGCCTGCAAAAAGGGATAGCTTGACTTCCTCTTTTCCAATTAGTACACCTTTAATTTCCCTTTCTTGCCTTATTACCCTAGCAAGCATTTGAAGCACTATATTGAAGAGGAGTGTTCCTCACCATGTTCCTGCCTTTAAGGGGAATGCTTCTAACTTTTCTCCATTTAGGATGCTGTTGGCTGTGGGTTTATTGTATATGGCTTTGATTACATTGAGGAATGACCCCGCCAGTCCAATTCCTTATAGAACTTTAAGCATAAAGGGATGCTGGATTTTGTTGAAGGCTTTTTCTGTGTCAATTGAGATGATTGTGTGGTTTTTGTCTTTCATTCCATTTATGTATTTTATGATATTTATTGATTTACATATGTTGAACCATGCCTGCATCTCTGGTAGGAAGCAAACTTGGTCATGATGGATGATCTTTTTTGATGCAGGTCTGTATGTGGTTTGCAAGTATTTTGCTTCTATGTTCCTTAATGAGATGGGTCTATAGTTTTCTTTTTTGGTTGTATCTTTGCCTGGTTTTGGTATTAGACTGATGCTCGCTTCATAGAAGGAATTTGGGAGATTTCCCTCTGTATTCTTCTGAACAGTTTGAGTAGTAATGGTTGTAAGTCCTTTTTAAATGTTTTATAGAATTCTGCAGTGAGGCAATCTGGATCTGGGCTTTTTTTACCTGGAAGGTTTTTTTTTTTTTTTTTTTTCTTATAGATGTTATTTTATTATGAATCTGTAGAAATACATAGTATAAATCTGTCAACTATGTACAATTAGAAAAACTCTGTACTGAGAAAAAATTTACAATGCTCAGAAAAAGGTATTTTTTATAGTCTGGGACAGTTGGCTTCATTCCAGCATTCCTTATACTTATTTTTATACATTGATATTTTCTCAATCATAAAAACAGTGCCCAATTATTTGGCTCTTTGTCTTTTTCTAGCTTGAAATTGCTCTGTTTTATTTTTCACAGATTTAACCAGCACTGACAAGGCGGGATCAATGGGCTGCTTTTGTGAGGGCTTTGGAGTCTCTTGCTCTGCTCTCTTTACTGCTTGAGTAAGTTCTTGTTCTTTCTGTTCTCTTTGCCGGGCTTTCTCCTCAAGAATTTTTTCCATAGCTTTTGTTTTCTTGAAATTAGGATCAGAGGGATCCAAATTGAACAAGTGGGAAGTATACATTGCTTGGAACCGTGCATCAGTAACGTTTACTTCAAAATCATCTTCAAGTAATTCCTTCTTTTTCATAAGCTGTTTTTTTCTTCTTCTTGCTCAGATTCTGATGCTCTACAATCTTGTCATAATTAAAATGTTTCTTGCCATCTTCTTCCTCATCCATCATAAGTAAAGCCATTTCAGCCTTTTGTTTCTCTATTTCAGTTTCTTCCTCTGGTAGGTTAAGGTTTTTTTATACCTTTTCCAATTTCCTCATATATTATGAGGTCTGTTTAAGCTTGTCAATGTCCTTGATTAAGCTTTGTTGATTTCCAGTATTTCGGATATTCATCCATTTCTCTTAGGTTTTTCAAATTTAATAATGTATAGCTGTTTTTGACGTAATTTCTCAATGATTATCTGTATCTTTTCATTTCTGTTGTGATGTTGCCCTTTTCTTTTCTTTTCTTTTCTTTTTTTTTTTTTTGTTTTTTTGGTCTTGTGAGACAGAGTTCTCTCTGTAGCCCCCGATGTCCCGGAACTTGCTCTGTAGACCAGACTGGCCTTGAACTCACAAAGATCTGCCTGCCTCTGCCTCCCAAGTGCTAGGATTAAAGGCGTGCATCACCACACCCAGCTCATGGTGTTTCCCCTTTCATAACGAATTCTATTAATTTCAAGTTGCTCTTTCTTTCTTTTGGTTAACCAGTCTAGAAGTCTATTTATCTTGTTTATCATTTCAAAGAACCAGCTTTTGGATTCATTGACTCTTTGTATTGTTTTCTTTGTTTCTATTTCCTTGGTTTCTGCGCTGATTTTTGTGACTTCTTCTTGTCGGGTTTAGTGTTCATTTTTTGTTGTCATTATGTGTTTTAAGCTGCAGTGCTAGAACATTAACTTATGCTCTTTCTGTTTTTTTTAATGTAGGCACACAGGGCTATAAACTTCCCTCTTAGGACTGCTTTTAAAATATCCCATAGGTTTTGTTGTGTTGTATTGTCATTTTAATTTAGTAACAGGAATGCTTTTCTTTCTTTCTTGACACATTCATTATTCAGGAGTGTGTTAGTCTCCGTGTGTTCTTGTAGGTAGTAGGGCTTATCCTGATGTTGATATTGAGCTTTACTGCACTGTGGTCTGATAGAGTACATAAAATTATTTCAATTCTTTTGTATTTATTGATGTTTATTCTGTGTCACAATATGTGGTTGATTTTGGAGAAGGTTCCCTGGGGTGCTGAGTAGAAAGTATATTCTCTGGTGTTTGGGCGGAATATTTGGTAGATATCTGTGAGTCCCATTTGGTGTGTTGTACTGTTCAGTTCCCATGTCTCTCTGTTTGTTTGTCCAGTTGACCTATCCAAAGCGCTCAATGGGGTATTGAAGTCCCACACTATTAGTATGCTGGGATTAATCTGTGCCTTAAGGTCTTGCAGGATTGTGTTTATAAAGTTCAGTGTTCCAGAGTTCGGTGCACATATACTTATGATTGTGAAATGTTCATGGTTAGTGTTCCTTTGATAAGAATATAATGGCCCTGTTTGTCTCTTCTGATTAGTTTTACTTTGAGGTCTATTTTGTCTGATATTAGAAAAGAAACTCCTGCTTGCTTTTTGGTACCATTTCCTTGGAATATTTTTTTCCATCCTTTCACTCTAAGGTGATACCTATCCTTGAGGGTGAAATGTGTTTCCTGTAGACAGCATGTAGATGGATTCTGTTTTCTAATCCATTCTCCCAGTCTATGTTTTTTTATTTATTTATTTATTTATTTATTTTTTCTATGTTTTTTTATTGGGGGAGTTTAGACCATTAATATTTAAGGTTATTATTGAGAGATGTGTGTTGCTTCTTTTCACCTTATTTTCTGTTTGTATCCTTGGTCTAGGTTTGTATTTTTGTCATTATAATTTTATTAATTAGTCTCTTGGGGATAGTCGTTCCTTTCTCTGTCCTTTGAATTGCTTCAAGTATTTTCTGAAGGGTTGGTTTTCTGGACATGTATTCTTTCATCTCGTTTATGTCATGAAAGATTTTTCTTTTTCCTTCAACTATAATTGACATTTTTGCTGGATATAGTAATCTGGGTTGGCATCCATAGTCATTTAGTACTGGGAATACTTTGGTCCACATTCTTCTGGCTTTCATAGTTTGCACTGAGAAGTCAGGTGTGATTCTGATGGATTTCCCCTTATATGTAACTTGTTGTTTTTCTCTTGTGGCTTTCAGTATTTTGTGTTTGTTTTGTGTGTCTAGCGTTTTAACTATGATATGGCATGGGGAATTTTTTTTCTGATCTTGTCTATTTGGTGTTCTATGTGCTTCTTGTATTAGTATGGGTATGTCTTTTTTCAGTTTGGGGAAATTTTCTCCTATTATTCTGTTGAAGATTTGATCAATACCATTGTCTTTGAATTCTCCTTCTTCTATCCCTAAGATGTGGAAATTTGGTCTTTTCATAGTGTCCCACATTTCCTGATTGTTCTACTCTTGCTTTAAAAAAAATGTCATATTCTTTTCTTGAGTATTCTAGTTCTTCCACTTTATCTTCCAGTGTTGATATTCTATTTTCTGTTTCCTCCAATCTGTTCCTGAGGCTTTCTCCCATTCTTTCCTACTGATTGGGTGAGTGTTTGATTTCCTTTTTCATTTCATCCTGTGACTTCTTTCGTATTTCCATTTCCTTTTGGAACTTGTCATTCTCTTCTTCTAGCTCCTTGCTTCACTGGTCTGTTTCCTTTTTCATTTCAGCCTGGTATCTTTTCAGTGATTCCATTTCCTTCTGGAGTTTGTCATTCTCTCCTTCTAATTCCTTTTTGAGTTTGTCATTCTCTCCCTCTACTTCCTTCCTGAGTTTGTAATTCTTTCCCTCTAGTTCCTTCCTGAGTTTGTCATTCTTTCCCTTTAGTTCTTCGATTTCTTCTTTATATTCTTTGATTTCTTTGAGTATGTCTAATATTGTTCTTCTAAGATCTGTGTCTCAGATTGCTTCTAGGGAAATCTCATTCTAGGAATCTTTTATAGGACTGGTAGAGTTTGGTGTGAATTTATTCTCTGTTTTTCCCATGTTGTTTTTTTCGTTGTGTTTTCAGCATGTGGGCCTGTTCTGTTGTTTGTATTCTGATGCAAATCTCAGCTGTTTCTTTGCTGCTTTAGCACCTTGCTTTGCTTGTTCCCTTCAGGTTCTTTCTTTGTCTTCTCCTTGTTTATGGAGGGCTGGCTGGTCTAGGTTTCAGGTTTTCACTTTTGGTTATATATTGGAAGGTCCAGCTAATTCTTTCCTTTCTGTTCTGAAGGTTCTCCAGCAGTTGAATAGGTAATAACCAGGTCGGTTCACCACTGAGCAATGTGGTCACTCCCCTTCCCTCTGACCAATTCCTCTAGGTTGGCTGTGAATCCTAGTGTGCTGGGACTGGAGTTTTGGTAGGTTTCTGTCTCTTCTACTTCCTTGCACCTTTGACTTGCTACCACTATTCTCACTGTTACACATGCACCACAGCTCAAGCAGGTGGTGGGGGGGGTTGCTCCGTTGTCCTGCATGCCGACCCCTGTGCGCCCACTGCTGGCTGGTGTTGGCAGCCTGTCACACTGCTAAAAGTGTGGCTCTATGTCACGCCTTAAAGATGGCGCCGACTTCCTGAGATGGCTAGAGAACAACAACTAGCCACCTTTTCCGCATGTAGCCACTTCTTCCGCACTAGGGCAAAACTGCGCATGACTACCGCTCTCTGAGCTCGCGCTTTTAATATTCTAATGAGGCATTGGCCCCTGTTGCGCTACGAGCCCATGCATTGGACATGCAAATGAGGCATCGGACGGTGCACCAATCCAGAGCATACCCGAACCCTCTAGACTGCTATATAAGCAGTGCCTCTTCCCCATTTCGGGGTCCTTCTCACAAGAGAGCTGTACACAATAAAGTTTGCTGCAGAAGAATCCTGTTGTCCGCGTGAAGTTCTTGCCGGTGAGACTGCTGTGCGCGACAGGCTGGGTAACTCCACCCACACGGATCACGCAGTAGGGGTATGGTGTTTCACCTGGGTGCTAGAACCCAGGCCACTTGTGCTGGTTTCTCCAAGAGGGTCCCACTCACCTGGTGGAGCACCAGCCCTCTGTGTGTCCCACTGCTCCATACATAATAAATTTTAAGGAAAGTTTCATTCTAAACTTTATGTAAAATGCCTCTTCATTGGCTTTTAGAAACCTCAAAGCATTACATATCAAATTATGATTAATTCTTGGAAAGCAATATGAAGCCTAGACAATTATGTCAACTAAAACCAAGTAGAAGATGATTAGTGAAGAAATATTTGAAAGAGAAAATTTCATTTTAAAAAGATTCAAAATGAAAATGTAGAATGAAGACTCTATGAAAATTTAATATTTAAATTTTACTTCACAGTGATAGGTCTTTCTTTCAAGTAGGCCAGCACTTTCATCTGTTAACAACATACAATGACATACAATATATAATCCCATGGCCAAGAGGAGGAATGTAGGCATAATGAGGAAACACAGAACCAAAACGAGACCCAAACCCAGCAGGAAAACACCAAGTCCTGTAGCTCCATGTCCACTCCTGGAAAATTAATTCCAAAGGGCTTCCATGCCTTAGCTCATCCAGCTTTGTTGCCTGCAACATACATCTCTCCCTTGGGCTGGTACCACTCCCTTTATGCAGCTCTTGTTGGCAGACATTTCATAGCTCTAGTATCTCCAGCATCTTGAGGTCTCAACCAAAACTCAGGCTTTAATTTCACAATTTAATCCAGTGACTTCTCAAAGCCTCGTGCCATTTCAGGGCCTTCTCACAGTGAGTCTAGCACTGGCACATTTGGCCTGGCCCCACTGTATCTCTTAAACTGTAGAACAAGATCCACGACCCCCTTTTATATCTTTCATGTTTTCAAAGCCAGTACCTCATGGACCATACTGCCAAGTTTGTTGGCCGCCATCTGGGGATAGACCTGTGCTCCCTTGAATAACATTTGCAGTATATTTTGGTAGTTGTTGGTTTCTGGGAGCAGCAAACTTCCTAGACCTTTTCCTTTCACAAGTTGGAAGCTTGGCTGGGTTGGGTCTTGTCCTCACCGGCCCTCTTTCCATTATTTGGCAGAGCAAGAGGCCTTTCCTTAATGGCACTAATCTCCTTAACAATTATAGCCTCTCTCCAACAAATGTCTAAGCTTCAGCATTGCACTGCCTAGCACTCTTTTTCTTTCTGAACTATACATTTTATATTTCATTCTGTTCCACTTCTTCTTTTTCACTGTTGACTGACATAAGAATTTTCATTAGTACCATGTCCCAGATTCAATATTTGCTGGCTTCAAATTTTCTCTGTCAAAGAAATTAGTCCATTATTTTTTAATTTAGCCATGGGTAGTTTCTTAGGACAAGGGCAGAAAGTAGCTAGATTTATTTTCAAAATATCACAGGAAAGGCCTCTAGCCCAGTGTTAATATTGTTCCCTCTGAAGCCTCATGGCTGGGCCTCCACAGTTGCAATTACTCTCAGCATTACTGTTTTCCAGGCTATTCTTAGAATGGCTCATTAACCTCTGTTTCCAACATTAAGCAGCTTTTCTAGCTCAGTCTTCCACATTCCCCTGAAAAGAAAAAAATAAAGGTTCTTCACAGGAACAGTCCACCCTCTGTTACCAACTTCTGCATTTGTTACTTTTCTGGTCCTGGATAAAGCACCATGGCCAAAAGTGATTTATAGGTGAACGTTGTTTATTTTGGCTTATGGTTCTAGAGGGATAAGAGTCCAGTATGGCCGGAAGGCATAGCAGGAAGTGGGGGAGTGGGAAGCTGAGGGATCATATTTCAACTGCATGCATGACATAAGGGGTGCAAACTGAAAGTGGGGTGAAGCTATAAAGTCTCAAAGTCTACCGCAACTGATGCACTCCCTTTAGCAAAGGTTCCATGACCTCTCCAAACAGCACCACCGAACTGTGAGACCAAATGTTCATATACTTGAACCTAAGGAGACATTTCTGATTCAGAGCACCACAGTTATATTTATTTAATTACTTGCTGGCTTGTAGTTTTCCTTTGTTTTTCTTGATTTTCAAATGTATACTAATATAGCTTTTAAAAAGCATATTCCTGACAGATACTGAAATTTTTTTTTTCTTATTCTGCTGTTTTTCTCTGAGTTTGTTAATGCTGCTCAATGTATTCTTTTTAAAGATTTATTGTAATTTTATGTGTATGAGTGTTTGCCTGCAGTGCATATCTGTGAACCACCTGCATGTTTAGTGCCCATGGAGACTAGAAGAGGGTGCTGGATGTAACTGCAGTTTCCTTCAGTTGTGAGCTGCCATATGGGTGCTAGGAACAAAACCTGGGTCCTCTGCAAGAGAATCAAGTGCTCTCAAACACTGAACTATCTCTTCAGCCCCAATTCTTAAAATTTATGTCTCAATTTTATGGGTAATAAATCCCTTCCAAGAGTTCTATACTGATTGGGACACATCAAGAGTTATGATCATTTATTTATGAGTGAGGTTCTTTGTTTTCTTCAGTGAGATGTATATCCTGCCAATAGCAGGTAATCATTTCTGTACAGTGAAATAACATATGACTTCATTTGTTTCAGGAAAAAGAAAGGTCTTCACATATAAGTTAAAAATATCTTATACTAATTCTTTGTTTCTTCTTGAGTTCACTAAGCTGAAAAACTGGTAAAAAATGCTCTTTGACATTCTTCCAGGACAGGTGTTTGGGGAACATAAAATGGGTACTTTTGCCTCCTAATTCTATCTGTGAGTTCAATACCAAATTTTCATATCCTAGTAGAATCAGATAATATGGCCTAGAACAGATATAGCTAGCACTTTAAAACAAGGAAGATTCTTAATTTGCTCTTGTCTTAATCTGAACGGTTATTCATCAGCTCATCAATTTTGACTTGAAGATGTAAGGTCCCATATAGGTCTTAACAGTGCTAAAAGTAAATCTTGATTTAACTGCCTGTTTACAAATTCCTGCTTTGCCATTTTCTAGTCATGAACAAGTTTTCTGATTATTTTAAGCATGTTTTCTATTTTTAACATAGTGTTAGGACTGGTGATGCAACTGAATGGTAGAATGTTTGCCTAGCATATGTGAAGTTCTGTGCTCAACCCCTATTACTAGAAACCAGTAAATCCAGCACAACTATTATTACTGATAAAGCAGTAATAATAGTTGTGCTGGAGAGCTTTAGTGTCAACTTGACAAACCTGTGTTGAGGGAGCCTCAATTGGGGAATTGTCTCCATTGGACTGGCCTGTGGCCATGTCTGTGGGGCATCATCTTGATTGCTGAGTGATGTGGGAGGGTGGTGTCACCCCCAGGCAGGTTGTAAGAAAGCAGGCTGAGCATGGCCAGGAGAGCAAGCCAATAAGCAGTGTTCCTCCATGGTCTGTGCTTCAACTCCTGTCTCTAGGTTCCTGCCCTGAGTTCCTGCCTTGGGCTCCCTTAGTGATGAACTGTGACCCAGGAGATGTAAGACGAATAAACCCTGGTATTGGTCAGAGGGTTTTGTCACAGCAATGGAGAAGCAAGCTAGAACAGTTGTAAAGAAAAGAAAGAGAAAATATCTATACCACTCATATGTAGTAAAGCCTAAATTTCCACAGATTAGCTGTTATTTTAATCTTGTCTCCACTAGCTGGGGTGAATAATATTTGTCTTATAGTTGCTAAAAGTGCTATCCTCCTGTGTTTTTGTTTGTATTTGTTTTGTGCTGTTTTTGTTTTTCCTTCCTTCCTTCCTTCCTTCCTTCCTTTTCCTCCTCCCTCCCTCCCTCCTCTTTCTTTCTTTCTTTCTTTCTTTTTCTTCCTTTCTTCCTTTCTTTCTTCCATTATTCACTTGTTTATTTATTGGTATGTGTTAGCAACTGAACCCTGGGCCTTGCACATGCTAGGCAAGCATTTTACTACTGAGTTACATCTCCAGCCCTCTTTAATTTTTTCAAAATCTATCTTTATTGAATTTTCATGCATTTCATACACAACATCTTAATCATCTTTATACCCCCTTCCCCATTGGCACCTTCGTATACCTCCCCACCCCCCTTGATTTCATGCACTCTGTCATTTATGTTAAGTCCTATCGGGTAAAGTTAGCATTCCCTGACATCCATCCTTCAGTGCAAGTCCGTCCACTGGGTTTTGAAACACAATCTTTTGTGTCTTAGGCTGGCCTCGAACTCCTTGTCTAATTGATACCTTGAACTCCTGATCCTCCTGCCTTCCAACTCCCTCCCTCCAAGTGCTGGGAAGACAAAGCACCACACCTGGTGCTCCTGTTCTAAGTCACATCTGGAGAAAATATATCATATCAGTGGGATATTTAGTCACAGAATTTTAAAACAGTATTATAATGAAAACAATAACAAGTTTTCATCATCATCATGTAGGTCCTCAGTTTCAATTCTTATGGTAAAACTCTAAAAGACTATTTGTACTGAGTTTAGCTTGACAAATTAAAGACCTTTGAAATATAGTATACTGTTTCTATTAGCTGATGACATCATATATAGCCATAGTAGGCTTTTAAAAGTTAATTTTAGGGGCTGGGGACATAGCTCAGTGGTACCCAGCAAACACAAGGCCTTGTTTCCACCTCAGCAGGAGATATGTGTGTGTGTGTGTGTGTGTGTGTGTGTGTGCGCGTGTGACATACAAAGTTACTAAGGCTTTGGGTTCCAGTACATAATGTTGAAAGCACAAGTGAATAAACAATGAATTAAAATTGTGTGGAACTTATCAGTTGTGTGCCTACTATAGTCTAGAAACAGTCGCAGGCCATTGTACAACCCAAAGACTTTGTTTCTTCTGACAACGTAAAAAGGGTTAGTCTGGCGTGGTGATGCACGCCTTTAATCCCAGCACTCCGGAGGCAGAGGCAAGTGGATCTCTGTGAGTTCAAGGGCAGCCTGGTCTACCTAGTGAGTTCAAGGCCAGCTGGGGCTACAGGGAGACCCTGTCTCAAAAAGATTTAAAAAAAAAAGCGTAAGTTATGGACCTTGTAGTAAATGTTTTAAGCTCTTCAGTTAAACTCCAACTTATACTGCTTCTAACAAGTTTTCTTTCCTCTCCTAAGTCTGTGAGAAGGTGGACAGGAAGGATTCGAATCTGACTGGTGGGGCCAGAAAGAACAGGTTTTAGCTTTCCAGGAGCTCCGCCTACTATCCCAGCCCCGCCCACTTATTTGGCGGCGGAGCGCGAGCGCTGCGGCGGTTTGTCCCAGGCTGTGACCCGTCCTCCCGGGCAGATTGCAGCCTCCGCCATGGCGAAGGCGAGCGGACGCTGAGCAGAGGCCTGCCTGAGGCGGCCTGGAGGCCGCTAGAAGCGGAGGCCGCGGGCGGCGAGAGCAAGAAGCGAGGCCAGCGCCCCTCCGGGCGGCCGGGACGCTGAGGGAAGCTCGGCGCCCGCGTGTGCTCCGCCCGCCGCCCCGCCAGCCCCAGGCTCGGCCCTGGCCCTGGCAGCGGACATGGCGGGCGGGCACTGCGGCAGCTTTGGCGCGGCGGCGGCCGGCAGTGGCGAGATCGTGCAGCTGAACGTGGGAGGGACCAGGTGAGCCGCGCGGGGACAGACGGCTGTGCGGCCCTTGCAGCCAGGGCCGGTCTGTGCATGGCCCGGCGGCCCTAGAGGACCACCCACCCTCTGCGGCCCGGACGCGTCTGTGCATGGCCGGGCAGCCCTTTAGAGAAGACCCGCTGCGGCCCCTGCGGCAGCCCAGGCCTTCCCCAGAACCCGGCCCCCGGCCGAGTGCATGCCTTGCCTGAACGCTGGCTTTGTACCTCCGGGCTCCCAAGCCGTCACGCGCAAGGAGCATGGTGGGCATGGTGAGCCCACCTGAGCTAGTGTCTCTGAGCAAGATTTTGCGTGCTGGGAATTGAACTCACGGCCTCCTCCCGCACGGCTAGCGCGGTGACCCTGAGCTGTCAGCTTTCCAGCTGGATGTGTGAGCTGTTTGGTGAAGCAGGTCCAGGACTTGAGCCTGCTGCTTTTCTATAGGTTCACCTCGATGTGGGCTTAGCGTCTTCAAGGATCACTAGTTTTCCAAGTCTGATTCTATAGGGGCTGTTTGTAATAAAAACGTGGGTGTAGGCAATGGGGTAGGTTAACATCTCTGTTTATTTTCCCAGTTCGTGCTGGCGCAGGGACAGGAAGGCTCCATTCTGCTTGTAGAGTGTGTCCAGAAATGGCCCTGTGAGCACTCGGTTCCAGGAACCTTTGGATCTTGGCACAGAGGAAATGGCTGAAAGCTCTCTGAGGCCTTCTACTACTCCTGTGCCGTTGATTAAGCTTGCCGGCTGAAAAAGTCAGCTTTTGTAGATTTGCTGTGACTCTCTCAAGTCAGCCTTGGTGACGCACGCCTTTAATCCTAGCACTCGGGAGGCAGAGGCAGGTGGATCTTTGTGAGTGCAAGGCCAGCCTGGTCTACAGAGTGAGTTCCAGACCAGCTGGGGCTACAGGGCGACCCTGTCTCGAAAAGACCAAAAAATAAAATAAAATAAATAAAATAAAATAAAAACAAAAATCAGCCAGGCATAGTGGTGCATGCCTTTAATCCCAGCACTCGGGAGGCAGAAGCAGGCAGATTTCTGTGAGTTCAAAGCCAGCCTGGTCTACATAGAGAATTCCAGGTCAACTGGAGCTACAGGGAAACCCTGACTCAAAAAGACCAAAAAATCAATCAGTCAATAAAAACAGCCAAGCATGTTGGCACGTGCCTTTAGTCCCAGCACTTGGGAGGCAGAGGCAGATGGATCTCTGTTAATTCAAGGCCAGCCTGGTCTACAGAGTGAGTTCCAGGCCAGCTGGGGCTACAGGGAGACCCTGTCTCAAAAAGACCAAAAAACAAAAAGAAAAGGAGGCTCACCAGCTGGCTGAAGGAAGATGGGGTTTTAGGTATCATGGGTAGATAAACAGAGGAATGCGCCTTGACTTAAGAGTTTCCATGCTGGGAATGATTATTTCTCAACCTCTAAGTCTTAAAAACATACTTTCACTTATTTAGAAAGAGGCAGAATAACAGCAGTGTGAAAACTCAATGCTTTTTGTTTGTTTTTAAGTTCTTTAATCCTTAATGTGTGATGGCTTTCTGGGTGTGCTAGAGAGCTCACCCGGGGAAGCAGTCACCTTTCACCACTGTTGCCTTTTTCCTCCAAAGGAAAACTTTAACAGTTTAAGAAGTTGCAGCATTACTGCGTACACCCCCCCCCCCACACCCCAGTCATATGGAAGTGTATATCTACTCTTGTAACAAGTGGAGTTTTCCCCATGAAAATACTGCAAGTAACTTTGTATGCACAGGTGAAATACTCCACAAGAGTAGGCCTTCCCCTGTGTTACTAAAGAGAATTATAATTTCTTAAAATACTCACACTACTTTGTAATTAGTGTTGATGGTTGGCATATTTCCTTCCTTTCAGGAATGCAAAAAAGGACACAGTGTTAGGACAAAACCCAAGCTATTGTGTTATTTTTATAGATTTATTTAAAATTGTGTGTGGGGGGGGTGTGCACTGGACTGGTGATCTCAAAGGCCACATGAGCCCCTGGGGCTGGAGTTACAGGCAGTTGTGAGCTGCCTGATGTGGGTGCTGGGAAATGAACTCAGGTCCTCTTCAAGAGCAGTATGGACTCTTAATTACTGAGCCATCTGTCCAGCCCCTTTCTTGTTATTTACTATATATTGAAAGTGGATGGGGCCAGGGAGATAGCTCAGCTGATAAAGGTACTTTGCCATGCAAACCTGGAAATCTGAGTTTGATCCCTGGAACCTGAGTGAAGATGAAGGAGAAACAACTCCACAAAGTCACCATCTGGCCTTCACAGGGCACTGTGGCATCCCACATCCCTCTTGTGGGCAGCCCACAGTCTCTCACACACATGCACAATAGTAATAAAAATAAAAATAAATTTAAGGAGCAGGAAGTGGATGCCTTAAAGAATAAAGTATTGTCAAGGACAGACTTGTTTAGAATTTAAATATTGGAAGGCATTGCAACATTTTACTCTGTATTTATTGAACTTGATTATTATCAGGGTCCAAATTTTTCCAAGTGATAGTTAACAAAGATACAAAATATGGCCATAGATTTATTGCTTGTTTGAGCAATTTAGAAGACATAAAAATTATTAGAGGGGAATGAAAAAATAAAAGTAAAAAACTAAGCATTAGAGCTGTTTATTCATAATGACATGGCCTATTGGAACCAGCATCTGACTCTCAAGTGTTCTGGGACAGGTTCCTAGATTTGCTTTGAATTACATACTCTTGTGGCATTTTAGAGCTAGTTGAGGGCTAGTGGTCATATCTTATATGAAACAGATGCACACCTTTAATATAGTTGCTCAAGTCACTGTAAGAGAAGTCTGCTGTGATTGCCTGAGGTTAGGGGTCTTGAGAGAACCGCCTGTGGCCGGAGGAAGCCCAGGAGTCAAGTGAGAATCCAAAGAGTTTAATAACAGAGGAGACAGCTACAAAAGTGCTTCTCAAAGAAGTGATAAAAATGGAATTTTATGTTCCATTTCGTACTTAGCAGATAATTCACAAAAGATGGTACAATTCTTCCAAAATAGTTAGCATTTATTTTTTATAAAAATAGTGGAAACAATCCCACTATGGCTCAGTATCCTCATACTTGGGGTATACTCAAGTATGATTTTAGGTAGAAAAGGGCCAAGCCAGGCTGCTGGGGACTCTCTGAAGAGCATTGGAAGCAGTTTGCTCCTGTACCCAGCAGGCCTTACCTGTAGCTCAGCACCTTTAGGTGAGAGACTGAATCCTGACAGGCAGAATAAAAACTGATAGTGCCAATTTTATAGATTGATAGAGGAACTAGAGGAAATGAACATGAAGTTGGAGGGTCAGTGATACCATACGATCAGCAGTAAAGTAGCATAATAAATAATTTGACTTGGATTGCTTTAAGAATTTTAAAATTAATTTTGTAGGCCAATGGCTTTGAGGATAACGGCATGCTAAGTTTTTTATTCATCTTTTTGCTGCCCATGCACAGCCATCCTTTGGCTCACTGACAATATGAGAGTAACAAAAAAGCTTTCATTCCAGGTGTGGTGGTGCACACCTTCAATCCCAGCACTCAGGAGGCAGAAGCAGGCAGATCTCTGTGAGTTGAAGGCCAACCTGGTCTATATAGTGAGTTCCAGGCCAGCTGGGGCTACAGGGAGAGCCTGTCTCAAAAAGAGCCCCCTCCCCAAAAGCTTTCATGTGTCTAATATATGTATATACACATACATACATATATGTATATAAGAATTATCGTACCTATCATATTTTTTTGTTCTGTTTTAGGGGCTGGGTTTGATTCTGGCTCAGTTTACCTGGAGTTCCCTCCATCTCCTGAGTGCTGTGATTAAACCATGTGACACCCCACACAGCTAGACATCATGGTTTTAAACAGCTTGGTGTACTTTAATAAATGACACACAATTTAAATTATTTGGAAGGCAGTTTGCTGAAAGTTGTAGACATGGAAGGTCAGAAGTTATAAACTGTTAGTTACTAGTTGCTGTGACAAAATGCCTAGTGAAAACAACTGGAAGGGATCGGCTTGTTTTGGCCCCAGAGTTCTTCAGGGCTCTGCAGCTGGAGGAGGCTGCCCAGCTTGCACTGAGGTGCCAGAGCAGAGTGCCGAATGTCCTTTGGCCCTTCCCCATCCTGAAGCCTGCCTGGCAGCAGTGCACAGGCATTTAGGATGTGGGTCCTCCCACCTCTTCTGATCTGACAGGAATTCCTTCACAGATGTGCCCGAGGCTTGTGACCATGGCTGTGGCGCTTCTCAGGTTGATGGTCAGGTTAACCATCCCTGTCATTTCCTGGAACTCACCGGATGCCTCTGAAACAGGATCCTGGAGTTCACTGTTGACTGATTTTCTTTCTGTTGACTGAGTTTTCTGTGACTAGTGGTAATTTACATATCATTTATTTATTTTATTTATTATTTTTTATGTGTATTAGTGTACGTTCTACATGTAGGTTGGCACACCCATGTTGTGCAATGCCTCGGAGGTCAGAAGAGGGCGTCGGATTCCCCTGGAACTGGAGTTGAAGACGGTTCTTAGCTGCCATGTGGGTGCTGGGAATTGAACCCGGGTCCTCTGCAAGAGCAGTCGGTGCTCTTAACCGCTGAGCCATCTCTCCAGCCTCCATTTCATTTATTTTTAAGAGTTTGCTAGGGAATATCCTTAGGAAAATTTATCCTGTTTTTTGAGTAGGTATTTATTGGGCTAGCCTTGAATTTGCTGTGTGTCTATCCCAGGCTAGCCTGGAAATCAGATCACTCTCTTCCTGTCTCGGCCTCCAGAGTAGTAGAATTACAGGCGTGCACCACTAAGCATCGGTAGGATCCTTTCTTAGATCTGTGAGCCTAGGAATGGCTTAGTAACACTTAGATTACTTATAATCTGAGAAATCAGTTGTGAGTTAATGTCCTTGTGTCCCTATAAAATCTTTAACATTTTTAAAATTTTATTTTTATTTATTTATTTTTATGTGTATAAATGTACTGTCTGCATGCATGTCTGTGCACCTGTGTCGTACAATGCCGTGGAGGTCAGAAGAGGGTGTTGGATTCCCCTGGAACTGGAGTCCTCCTGGAATTGGAGTTAAAGACGGTTCTCAGCCGCCGTGTGGGTGCTGGGGATCGAACCCAGGTCCTCTGCAAGAGCAGTCGGCGCTCTTAACCGCTAGGCCATCTCTCTAGCCCCTTAATTTTATTTTTATGTCTATGAGTATTTTGCCTGTGTATGTAAGTGCATCCATATTGTACAGTGCCCACAGAGACCAAAAGGCATTGGGTCCCCTGGAACTGGAGTTATAAACATTAGCTATTATGTGGCCCTATAAAATCTCTTAATATAGCTTGTATATAGATATAATCTATAAAAAGATCAGTTATTTCACTCTTTGCTGTAGTTGGTCAGTGAAAAGATAGACTGTTAAGGTTCTAGATGGAGGAAGCAGAGTAGTCTTGTTAATATTAAAAAGCATGCTTTAATAACAGTAGGAAATTTCTGTGTGAAAAAGAATCAAGCTGAAATAATAAGCATTTCCTTCTTTCACAGACACTAGTTCCCCTAGTACTAGATGGTAACATTTTGTCAACGCTTGCTTTATCTGGAAATGTTCTGTTGCAACTATAAAAAGCCCACAGATTGTGCACAGGAATTACTGTCTCAGTTTGTACAACAGCATTTGACTGAGTAGGGTATGGTTATCGAAGCTCAGTTTCAACAGTAGCTGTCGGATCTGTGCTGTGTGCCAGGCAGGGGAGGTGCTGGTCACTCACACACTGCCACCCACTTAAAAAAAAAATTAGTATTTTATACGAAACACATTCCTGAAAATTTGAAAGTTATGTGTACAGTTTTTTAAGGAGTCCTCATTTATCAAGTAATATAAAAGTGTTTCTAAGCCCTTGCTGCCCCTGTGGCTTGGGCCTGGGCTTGCCAAGTTGAGAGATAAATATAGTCTTCAGAACAGTCCTCAGCCTGGCCTGCTGCCTCCAACATTCACAGAGAAATTTTGAGCGCTGGGCTGGGACAAGCAAGCAGTTAGCAGTACCACCTTTCTGATAAATTGCAAGTACCCAAGAATATTAAGATAGTGTTGCGGGGATGATGTGTTGGGAGCTCAAATGAGGTGATATAGGGCAGACTCTTTGGAAAATCCATTGTGGACTTGGTAAGGCGAGTTGGTATGGGGAGAGATGGATGTGACTTGGGTTATTGCCCTGGTGGGGATCAGCATGAATGGCTGGGATGTTAGGAGGCATTGTTAGAGATGGAAAGGCTTAGGAGATGAAGTAGCCCCCAAGATCCATCTGAATGCTGTTATACTTGAGCAGTTGACCTTGGTTGCCATAGGCTAAAAAGTGGCCATAACTTAGGAAGCACTGTAGGGTAGTGTTCTTTGATTTTTGCTGAAAGCTGCTTGAAAAATCTTAACTGTGATTTGAAAGTGGTAAAGTAAAAAGTGAATGTAATAGATGTAACTGACATGGTTGGATTTATTCATTAGCCTTGGAGTTATTGGCTCGCATGGTTGAAGGAAGTTAACTAGACTCAGGTTTCAGATGCTATTCTCCTTCGTAATGCTGTATCTTTCAATTGCAGATTCAGTACCTCAAGACAAACTCTTATGTGGATTCCAGATTCTTTTTTCTCCAGGTAATTCAATGTGATTCTTTATATTATTACACATTTAATTATTACTTCTATAAATTAAGTTTTTTTATTTTTTAAATTAAAAATGTCAACTAGCAATTAGAAATTTTATTATTTTTGTACTTTGGAGACCAGGTGTTTTTTTTTTTTTTTTTTTTTTTTTTTTGGGTCTTTTTTGAGGCAGGGTCTCTCCCTGTAGCCTCAGCTGTCCTGGAACTCACTCTGTAGACCAGGCTGGCCTTGAACTCACAAAGATCCGCATGTCTCTGCCTCCCAAGTGCTAGGATTAAAGGCGTGCCCGGCTAGAGACCACCACGCCCGGCTAGAGACCAGGTTTTGCCTTGAATTCTTGCTTCTCCTGCCTCAGCTGTCAGTGTTGGGGTGACAGGCATGCACTCCCATACCTAGTTAAAACAGAGATTTTTCTTTTTAAGTTGGTCTTTGACATTTGATAAAGAAATTATTTATGCATCAGATTTTAATGCTAACTCCACCTTATTTTAATGGCTTCTAGTTTGCTGAGTGGAAGAATCTCAACACTTCGAGATGAAACTGCTGCTGTGAGTGTGACCTTGCTGCTACATCTTCTAAGTCTATCAGAGTGTGATCACTTCTGGATATAGCGACCCCAAGACTCTAAGTCAGGGAAGCTTGTATTTTAATCACTAAATGGAAGTACATTGTTTCTTTTTTCTTTTTTTCTTTTTTCTTTTTTTCACTTCTAGACATACTATAAGTTTTCTATATACCAATTTTAGGTATTCATGATTAGAGGAACTGTAAGATCTGCACTTGCATTGGGAATAGAGGAAATAGTTCTTTAATCAATAATTGCAGCTTTAATAGTAAATATAAATAAAATATTTTGCTGTTAGTGGCAGAAGGTTGCACAGAAGTCTTGTACTTTTTCTGAACTTATAAAGCAGTGGTACAATGTGGAAATGAAAATAAAGGTCTATAATATTTCAATCAAAAAATTGGTTTATGTCTTGAAACATTGTAATGTGTAGAGAGCTTTCTAGAGAACTCACGTTTATGAAGCAATAGCTCCTTAGAGTGAGGAGGAGTCTGGGTGTGAGGTCAGCGTCTGGGTGTGAGGTCAGTGGGTAAAGTAAGGCAGCAATACAGGTGTGTTCCTGTGAGATTATTTTTTAAAAAAGCTTTGTCTGGGAGTGGAGATGCACACCCTTAGCCCTAGCACCCTGGAGACAGAGGCAGGGGGAATCTCTGTAATATGGAGACCAGCCTGATCTACATAAAAGTTCCAGGCCAGCTGGGGCTGCAGGGAGACCTTGTGTCAGAGTAACAGCAACAAAACTCAACCTCATCAATTTCCCATTTTAAGCATCTTACTTTCCTCTTAGTTTGTTGTGCTGTACTTGTTATTTTTTAAAAACATCGTCACTGCTGTTGAGGAAAGTACGATAGTAAAATGAAGATGTCAAATTGCTATGATCCCAGGCTCTCCTAACTTTGACCCCACTCTAGGGGTTTTTTCTTGGTTATCCCTGATTGCAGTAGAATCGTAAATTTAATGATCCAGAACCACAAATTATGTAAGTCATAATCCCTGCCACCAGTAATTAGTGATTCAACAATATAAGGACATGTTATTTGTTCATGATGTTTTCAAAGTACTTATTGAGTTCTGAAATATTTCAGATACGAATGTTTCTTTAAGTGTGTTTTTTTTTCCCCCAAATATCAATAATTAGAAATGAAAAAACTTCAGCCCCACATTAGATAACCACTGTTATAGCTGAATTTCAGTTTAAAGAGACATTAAAATCAAGGAAATCTAGCATTTAGGTAATTCAGTCATTGTTCCTTAGTGTGTCAGATAGTAAAGGGAGAACTTTAATTTTTAATTGATGATAAACTAATTCTTCACTTGCAGATATTTATTGATAGAGATCCAGCAGCATTTGCCCCCATTTTAAACTTTCTTCGGACAAAAGAACTGGACTTAAGGTAAGAAACTCCTCTTTTCTGGAGTGAAGTTCTGCCAGTAGCTATGTGTTTGGAGCATATTTCATAAAGAATAAGTGTGTTTTTCCCCAAGATTGTGTCTCACTTGGCATATTTGTGCTTATTTAGGGCACACATTATTAGCGGTTGAGATATAAGTGTACAGTGTGTAGCTGTCAAAGCAGGGCATCGCCTACTGTCAGATGGCATTCTTGTTTGTACAGGGCCTGCAGACCCTTCCCTTGCAGCTATTTTGAAATGTCAGTGATGGCCAGGTGTGCTGTGTAACCAGGACTGGCTCCCCTGCCAGGTTTTGTGTCCTAGTACCTACTTTCCCATTATCCAGAACCCACCAGCTTCCCAGCCTCTGGACTTCTCTGGTGCTCTCTACAACTGCGTCAACATTTTCAGCTTCCATAAAGGAACTACATCCTCAGTTAATTTTGATAGCTGCGGGCTGTGGCCTCTTCCTGTAGAATCCTCCACCATGTCCTGCCTGGTCTCCTTGCTTTGTAGTCCTGCAATCCTCCACCATGTCCTGAGTGGTCTCCTTGCTTTGCAGTCCTGAGTGGTCTCCTTGCTTTGTAGTCCTGCATTACCCTCTTATAGCAACCAAAATGATCTTCTAAAAATGGGAATCTGACTGGGCTGCTATTCTGTAAAAAATATTATTTTTGTTTTATATATATGTGTGTATTGCCTGCATGTATGTGTGCTGTGTTATGCAGTCCTCATGGAGGATACTCCCTGGAGAGAGTTATTATCTGCTATGTGGGTGCTGGGATTAAAGACATGCGCCACCACGCCTAGCTTTTATTAACATTTATTAACATTATGTGACTTCCACATGAGCGACCTACTAGGCACTGGAGAGGAAAAACAAAGTAGGTCAGAAGAAAATCAAGCTCGGATAGAGCTGGGGGTAAGGGGAAGGTAGAAATGCACAGCAGCGTTGCAGAAGTCAGCGTGGACCCAGGAAAGTACCATTTCTGTCTTGGGTTTGGCATGTGAGATTGTTCTTGAAATTCCTAGACTTTGTGTGTTTCTTTGCAGGGGCGTGAGCATCAACGTTCTCAGACATGAAGCAGAGTTCTATGGGATAACCCCACTAGGTGTGTGTTCTGCACTCGGGTGGGGCCTGAAGCAACTGCCCTGGAACCCTCCATGTAGACCAGGCTGGCCTGGAATTCACAGAGATCCACCTGCCTCTGCCTTCTGAGTGCTGAGATTAAATGAGTGTGTCACCATGCCTGGCATTTTTAAAAATATATTTATTTTTTTTTAAATTTTATGTGTATGAGTGTATTGCCTGCATGTATGTTAGTGTGCCTTTGTGGTGCAATATGTAGGGACGTCAGAAGAGGGCGTTGGATCCTCTGGAAGTGGAGTTACAAATGGTTGTTAGCCACCATGTAGGTGCTGAAAGAATAACCAGTGCTTTTAACCGCTGAGCCATCCTTGCAGCCCCCACCCCCAGTACAGTACTTTCTATCAAGTCCTGATAGATAGGATAGATTTTTCATAGTGAGATGTTCTCTACTTTGACTTAGTCTACTTATTTGCCCTTTCTTTCCCTATCTGAAGTAGTGAAAATAGAAGTGGAGGCTGTTTTGTGTGTGTGTTGACCAGTGCATTTGTCATGTTCCAGTGCGCAGGCTTCTGCTGTGTGAAGAACTGGAGCGCTCGTCCTGCGGCAGCGTCCTCTTCCACGGCTACTTGCCCCCACCAGGTACTCCACCTTCCAGTGCTCACTCAGCCTTCCTTGAAAAGAAACATTGTTTCTCTGTGAGTGGGTTTTGGTAAATCTAGAAGTATAAGAACTTTATGACCATGAAGCTACCCGTGTGTAGAGGGGGCGGGGATCAGCAGCCTTTCAAAGGCCTGGTTGGCTTTGTGAGCCTGAAGCTGCGCAGTCGTGTAGCGCGCCACTCCTGCTGGGAGTCTGCTGAGCAGCCCAGCCCAGCCCACCCCAGCCATCACCTCAGTCCCACCAAGTTAGTCCCAAGAGCCCCCCTTCGCTGGCAGCAGCAGTAAGCATTGGGAAAGGCTTCAATTGGGAAAAGACACGTTGTCTGCAAGTGTGGGGAGACTGAGCTCTGAGCAGGTGAAGCACGCTAGACATCTACTGACTGCCAAAAGTCAGGCTCAGACTGGGCACAGTCTGTTTAGTGACCTGCAGCCAGGTGAAAAGGGAGTCCGATAAGGCAGACCTTAAGTCAGAAGTAGTGATACAGTTACCAGAAACCTGTTCACTTTTACTTTGTTCTCCTTCCTTCCTTCCTTCCTTCCTTCCTTCCTTCCTTCCTTCCTTCCTTCCTTCCTTCGTCCCTCCCTCCCCCCCTCCTCCCTCCCCACCTCCCTCCCCTCCCCCCCTCCCTCCCTCACCCTCTCTTTTATATTTATTATCTTATTTTTAATATAGTATATATAGTATTGTACAAGCTTATCAGATCTAGACCCGTGTCTCCCACTCATCCCCCCACCCCACCAGAGCTCATGTATTCTGCAAACAATGCTTTTCATTCTTTCTCAGTCTTCTCAAAATTCTCCATGTTGGAGTTGACTGTTTTTAGCAAAAGTTCACCATTTCAATCAGTTCTTTGATGCAGTCCTTTCTGTTGTGTTGTTGTTTCCAATATGGCATCACTCCCAACTACTTGGACAAAAGGGGCTGTGCACAAGAAATCTTACAACTAGGTAATTGGCATTAGCATTCCACAGATGAGGGATAACCATTCGTAGTTTGTTTTTCTAGGGACTGTGTTACTTTCAATCTCGCATGACTGTCCTTCTAGCTCCAGCCATGTTCCTGCAAAGCTCATGATGTCAGTCTTTCTTTACTGCTGCCAAGAACTCCATCGTGCGAGATGTAACACTATTTTCCTACCACTCATTCGTTGAGGGGCATTTTGGGTTGGTTCCAGCTCACTTGCTATTATGAAGAGAGCTGAAATAAACATGGTCGTGCAATGTATCTCTGCAGTGGGGTGAGTCTTGAGGGTACATGCCCAGGAGTGGTATGGCTGGGCAGTTCCTTCCAAGGGTCTCCACACTGCTTTCTATGTGGCTGCCGATTTCACATTCCCACCAGCAGTGGATGAGTGTTCCCTTTCCCACAACCTCTCCAGCCACTTAGTATATTTTGTTTCTTGATCTTAGCCAGTCTTATTGCGTGGATCGAAGAGGATATCTTAAGTGAGTTTATTTGCAAATCCTCGCTATTATCACACTCGTAAGGATAAGGCACTGTAGTGATGTTGAGACGCTTCTAGAATGTTTCTCAGCCATCATCTATATCCTACGACTTGTGAAGTCTCTGTTCAGCTCTTTGCTCCATCTATGAGTGGGTCATTTGTTTTCTTTCTTCTTGTTTTTTGGTCGTTTAGATATTCTGGAAATCACTGCTTTTTCAGATGTTTCTGCAGTGCAAGGGTTTCCTCCCCACTCTGGGGATTTACTCTTCCCTTCCTTGATTGTTTCTTTTTGATGTACAGAAGCTTTTGAGTTTAATGAGGGCCAATTGTCAACATTCGACTTTAATTCTTGCAGCTGGTGTCTGATTTAGGAAGTCTTTTCATATGCCATGTTGTAGTTGCTGCCAACTTTTTCCTATCACCATCGAGTTTGGGGTTTCACGTTGAGGTCTCTTGATCCACCTGGAATTGACTTTTGTACAGGAGCAGAGGTAGGGGTTTAATTTCATTCTTCTCTACAAGTGGTGATCAGTTTTGCCAACACCACTTGCTTGAAGAGGCTGTCTTTTCTCCATTGTGTCTTTCCTGCCCCCCTTGTCAATATGGAGATGGCTGAAATTGTATTGCTCAGCTTGGATTTGTCAGTTTTGTTCCATTGATCCAACAGGTCCTGTTTTGTGTGGAATACCAAGCTGTTTTATGACTATAGCCTGTAGTCATCAGTTTGAATCTGGTATAGAGATCTACCCTGTGTAGCTCTTTTTGCTTCAGGGTTTTTTTTGGCTATTGTGGGTCTTTGTTTTTCCAAATGTAAATTTAAGGACTTTTTTTTCCAAGCCTGTGAAGAAACTCTGGGGGTTTTAATTGGGAACTCTCTCTCTCTCTCTCTCTCTCTCTCTCTCTCTCTCTCTCTCTCTTTCTCTCTTGCTGTTTGAAGGTCTATACTAACATTTTTATGTTTCTCTGTTACAGTGTGGTGTTTTAATATTTGGAAGGGTAGCAGAAATAAATTTCTCTCTTCTTTGCAGGCATTCCTAGTCGTAAGATAAATAATGCAGCTAGGTCCTCGGCTGACGGTAGAAATGGGCTGAGTCCTACGGAAGGTGACGCCCGGGCCAGTGGGACACAGCCTGTTCTCTCTGGACCTGGAGAAGAGACTGTTAGGCTGGGTAAGTGGAGCATATGATTGGAAATGTGTGTCTTGAGTTTCTCAGTGATGCAAAACCACTAGTTTTGAATGTACATTTTGCTTCATATTCATATATGTGAGGGTGTGTATTTGAGGGGGTGCTATGGGTTGAACCCAGGCCTGCACATGGGCCACGTAGGTGTGGTCATCCTAAGCTATACCCTAGCCTTTATCTCTTTCCTAAGTCCAGAGTTTCATCTATATTTATATCTTGGAAAGCCCCATTTGACATAATTTTTTCAACATGTCATGTGATTCTTGTTCCTCTGTTCTGACCCTTTGAGGAATTGTTGACAAACTTTCTGATAAGGGCCAGACAGGAAGGGAGCAGTTTAGGTTTCCTGGCCCCATGGTGTCCGCGGGTGCGTCCTACCCTTGCCATCCTGAAGACATGATAGGCAGTGACTCTGCTCCTCCCAACTCTAACCCCTCAGAGAGGGAAATCAGCCTGTGGGCTGGAACTTGGCCGCCTTGGTTTTGGAATGTAAACAAGTTCTTTTCTAACACAACAGGGTTTCCTGTGGACCCCAGGAAGGTGCTAATAGTGGCGGGCCACCACAACTGGATCGTAGCTGCCTACGCACACTTTGCCGTGTGCTACAGGTACTGTGCTGTTAACAACCATTCTTTTTTTGTAGTTTTTAGTGATTATTATTGTATATTTAGGTTGGAAAGTTGATCCTTTTTGCCAACAATCTTTTCCCCTGTGTATTTCATCCATTTCACTTGAATAAAAGTTAGTTTATTATTCGTCTAGTGGAGTAAGTGTTGCTGACGGTCTAGTGGAGTATTACTTGTCTAGTTTATTACTTGTCTAGTGGAGGAAGTACTACTGACAGTCTCAGTAGGTCTTACATGTTGCTCAGACCACATAAACTGGGATGCAGTGAGCTGTCTTGTTAACTCCCTTTGGCTTTAATGACCTTTTGGCTCCTTAGTTGTTACATTAACGAACATTAAAGAGGACTGTTAATGTGAACTCTGAAATTTCTTCTATAGTGAGTCAGTCTCTTGGACTCTGCTTACTACTGGTCAAGACTGCCACAGTCGTGTTGGGAGTGCAGTATTGAGTCAGAGGACTTGGGTAGAGTGGCATAACCTGTAGTATGTGAACTCTGCAAGGCAGTTTGCTTCCACTCTGAGATTAAAAGACAATGAAGAAGAGGGATTTGCGTCCAATCCAGAGTGACTGGAGTTGGGGACACTTAGGCCTCCTCCCTAAACCTCGTGTGTTGTAGGAACTGCTGTTGGTAGCGTGGTGTGGGAGCAGGACGGTGGTTGGAATCAGGACCTCAGAGATGAGCCTGGTTAGTTTAGTTGCAGGAAAGTTGAACAATACCTTTTTTTTTTTTTGACACTGTTGACGTTGGTTAAGAAAAAATTGCAGGCTTGGCTTTGATTGCAGCAGTGAGCAGATGAGACTTTCCATTCTGAGTGTTTGCAGGGTTTTAAATTTAATAGTAAACATAAAGAAAATGATGTTTGGGTGTTTATTTTGGGGATGACTTACTTCTACATAAAGTAAACCTAACTTGCTAAGGGAATTTCTTTTCTAGTGTCATTTTGAATTTATCATCATATTAATCTAAATTGAGAAGGCTTTTAGACTTTAGGTTTTTGGTTTTTTTTTTAAATATTGTGTACATAATTTTTCTCTGACAAAAGATTCCATAAAGATGCAAAATGATTACAACAAGTTTCTGGTTGTAACAACTTAACCTGGGTACTGCGCTTGATACCCTTGCGGTGTGATGAAGGCGCAGAGTGCGTGCATGCTGCTGCTGTCCTCACGGGTCCACACGCCAGGCAGCACGCCGACAGAAGTCGAAAGAAATCTGTACTTTCTATGACTGATCTCTGTGAGGTGCTTTTCTTTGAGGTTTTATAGTAAAGTTAAACGCCTTAAGATTAGTTCGGGCTGCGCTTGCAGAGGACCTGGGTTCGATTCCAGCACCCACATTGCAGCAACAGCCCTCTATAACTCCAGTTCCAGGGAATCTGATGTCCATGTCTGGCCTCCAAGGGCATTGAATGGCGTAGGTACACTCAAAAATGCAGACAATAGCACATCAAATAAAAAATAATAAAATATTTTAAAAAGAAGAGTAGTGTGCAGATACCGTCTTCTTCCTGCAATGTTGCTGGTTTTTGTGTCCCATTTCTCCTCTGTCTGACAGTGGTCACTTGAGTTAATGAGCTATAGCCCTCTTGCACCTGGGCTCTAGAATCTTAATCCAGGAGGAATTTCCTGATTTGTTGATTATGTGAGACTTAAGATTGTGTTTCCTTTTCTTAGACATGAGCAGGTCATTTATTACATAAATTATCCTCATGAATTTGAAGGCCCTTTTTCTTTGTGTGTAGTTTGAATTATATATGTGTGTGTTGTGTGTTGTGTGTGTGTGTATGTGTGTGTGTGTATATGCAAAGTCTGTATGCATCCATATGTGTATACGTAGTATGTACATGTGTGCGTATGCATTGTGTATATATGTATGGCTGTGTTTGCATGTGGTCTATATATGTGTATGTATGTGTACTTGTATGTAACATATGAATATGATTTGTGCACATGTGTATATTGATATATACATGTGTATGTATGTTGTACATGTGTATGTGTATCTGTCTGTATATGATGTGTATGTATGTGTATATGTGGTACTATGTGTGTAGGTGTGTATGTATAGATGTGTGTATGTGGCATATGTAGTGTGTGTATATGTAGCACATGTAGTGTGTATATGTAGTATGTATGTGTGGTGTGCATTTGTGATGTGTGTTGATATGTGCACCATATGTGGTGTCTATACACATATTTGCATTGTGTATTGGTGTGTATATGCATATATATGTGGCATGTGTGTATGTGTATACCTGTATGCTCAATTTGACAGTCTCTAGAATTCTACATTTCATTCCCCAATGTCCTCTGTTTTCAGTTTATTATGAGTGTCTTCATTTGTTTACCTGAATACATACTCCCATCTGGTGGCTGAAAAGGGTAATTCCATACCTTAAAAAACTTAGGAAAAACTGATAAATTTTACTCTTTATTGCTTTGAAGCTTAAGTAAGGAAATCATTAATTATCTAAATTAAGAGAGCCTGTTATACTATTTGTGATTTGTGTTTATGGCTTTAATGTGCATATTTAAGTGAAAATGACTGGCCATGCAGTGGTGTGCCAGTGACCTGCGTTAGTATACTGTCTGTGATGTTGTAGTTATGTATTGCACGCTGTCTAATGTGCATATTTAACGATGAAGAATGACTATAGGCAGTAGTCATGTGCAGTCGGTGATGACTACAATAGTGACATGCGATGCATCTGATCAATGATGAGTGTAATTAGCTCTTCACACATGTGCTGTAAAGTACAGAGTGAGTAGAGTAGTAGTAGTTCTATGAGTGCACTGACAGCTATCAATACCTAGTCTTGAAAGATCTTACACTTACCTAGGAGGGAAAAAAGCTGTAATGAAATATATGGGACGGTCTAGGTTGGAACATTCTCTGTCTGTAATCCGCTACTTTGTCGTTGTTTAATAGCTCCTAGGTAGTGACCGAAGTACCTCTGTACTGGCTGGAGAAGAGTATGGAGAATTTCACAGAGACAAATAAGATAGTGAATATGTTACGGAAGGCAATATCGCATCTGCATTGGCACAGGGCACTCTCATTACCATTTTGTTTCCTGGTGACGTGGCTCAGCCTCCCCCTACTGTCCACCCTGCCAGTGTCTCTTGGACTGTGACTATTGATGTGGCTCACACTCTCCACATTTGCTTACCCTCTGTCATTTACAGTTACCCGTACCACTTATACGTCTTATATGGCCAGACCGAATGGGATGTGGATAAACAAGCGATCAATAATTGATGATGGACCCTTATTGACTCTTACACCTACAAAATGATAGAAATAGAGGAGTCTAGTGATGTGATCACATGTCCTGTGTAAATATAAGAGGGATAATTAACATCTCTTACCATAGATGATACATCAAAAATTATGTGTAATAAACATGGAGAGATGATGGCTGTCCTTAATTGTTAGTCTTTGTTGTGTCGGTTTCTATTCTTCTTGTTTAGTTAGTTTCCATAACTTTTTTTTTTTTGTCTCTCCCTGTAAGCCCCAGCTGTCCTGGACTCATTCTGTAGACCAGCTAGCTTTGAAACTCACAAAGATTGCCTGGCCTCTGCCTCCCAAGTGCTAGGATTAAAGGCGTGCGCCACCATGCCCGGCAACTTTACTTTCTATGTCTATGTCTTGACAGAATCAAAGAGTCTTCAGGATGGCAGCAAGTGTTTACAAGCCCCTATCTGGATTGGACGATTGAGCGAGTGGCTTTGAATGCGAAGGTGGTTGGAGGTCCACATGGAGACAAAGACAAAATGGTGGCCGTTGCCTCTGAGAGCAGCATCATCCTGTGGAGCGTTCAGGATGGGGGAAGTGGCAGTGAAATCGGTAGGAAGGAGCATATGTTGCGTTTGGGTACCGGGCATAATCATTGGTATTTAGGAGAGATTGGCTGTAGCTATAAAGACTGGCCTGGCCTGGCCTGGCCTGGCCCATCACTGGTATTGGGACTGTCTTTCTGCTCCAGCTACCACAGATGGCTCAGCATGAGCTGGCCTGGGGAGGAGGAGAAGCATGCTGTTTTAGGAAAGGGAGGCGCCCTGTTGTAGGTCTGCTCTGACTAGAGCCTGGCTGTCGAGGAGCTGCTGCTCTTCCTGAATTTCACACACTGGGATGTTTTTCCTCATCTTCACCACTAAACTTGGGGCATAACTTCTTGCTCTTCCTTATTTCCACATCTCTGAACTCAAACTTTTTTGGTCTCAGAACTCCATAGCACTCCAAGAAGTGATTCAAGTCTTTGTATAAATTATTATGTATTTATCGACATTTATCTTAGGTGAAATTAAACCTTGTGCTTTCATTAATAAATTCATATGATAATATAAGTAACATTTTTAATTACTTAAATATTTTTAATAAAATATTTAAAATATAAATTGTAATATTATAGTTTCTTTTTTTTTTTTTTTTATTTTTTTTTATTAATTTTTATTTATTTCTGTATGTGTTGAATGTACTGTCTGCATGCAAGTCTGTGCACCCGTGTCTGCAACGCCGCGGAGTTTCAGAAGAGATTCTCGGATTCCCTGGAACTGGAGTTCTCGTGGGATTGGGCTTCAGACGGTTCTAGCCGCCATGTGGGTGCTGGAGATCAACCCGGGTCCTCTGTAAGAGCGGTCGGCGCTCTTAACTGCTAGGCCATCTCTCCAGCCCCTGGTTATAGTTTTCTAAGTCACTGATGTGTTTTTAAAAATGTAGTGTGTGTAAAAAGCCCAGCGTAGTAGCATACACCTTTAATAGGCAGATTTCTATGGGGTGGAGGCCAGCTACATGGTCTACATAGTAAGTTCTAGGCCAGCTGGGGCTATAGGGAGATGCTATCTCAAAAAAATAAAAAAAATTAAAATAAAACAAAATTGTGTTGTATACATATGTGTGTGAGGGTGTGCATGTGTATGCATGTATATGCCTGAGTATGTGTGAACATCTGTGGAGTAGAGCCACAGGAGGATGGAGGATGTTCTGTTCTGCTGTATTCACTTGGGATAGGGCCCTCATTGAACTTGAGCTTGCTGGGTTTTGCCTAGGCTGGTCAGCCAGCAAGCCACAGTGTTCCCTCTGTCTCCAGCCCAGCCACTGTGAAAGGTGATCTTCCCCTGCAGAGATGATCTTCCCCTGTGGAGGATCTTTCCTGGGAGTGATCTTCCTCTGGAGGTGCTTCTGGGGAGGTGATCTTCCTCTGGGGAGGTGATCTTCCTCTGGGGATGATCTCCGTGGGTGATCTTCCTCTGGGGAGGTGATCTTCCTCTGGGGAGGTGATCTTCCTCTGGGGAGGTGATCTTCCTCTGGGGAGGTGATCTTCCTTTGGGGAGGTGATCTTCCCCTATGGAGATGATCTTTCCTCTGGGGAGGTGATCTTTCCTCTGGGGAGGTGATCTTCCTCTGGGGAGTGATCTTCCTCTGGGGCGACCGGGGGGTGATCTTCCTCTGGGGAGGTGATCTTCCCCTATGGAGATGATCTTTCCTCTGGGGAGGTGATCTTCCCCTTGGGAGATGATCTTTCCTCTGGGGAGGTGATCCTGGGCGACTTCCCCTGTGAGGATCTTCCTTGGATGATCTTTCCTCTGGGGAGGTGATCTTCCTCTGGGAGAGTGATCTTCCTCTGAGGCGACTCTGGGGGGTGATCTTCCTCTGGGGAGGTGATCTTTCTTTGTCATGACTATAATACTTGGTCATAAAAAGTAGCAAGCTATATATTCAAGATTGAGGATTAATCAGTACAGGTTTTCACTACTTCAGCAGGAATACCAAGTTTACCAGGCAGACCCCAACTGCAGCTTTAAGGCTGTTGAGCAACAAAGGTTCATTCTGACCATTTAGGAGACATAGTTCCCAAGATGTACTCCCTTTTCTATAGTCAACTCACACCTAGCTCCCTCTTCCGCCTACCCTGGTGTAGGTTGTACCTACCCACCGGATGCTAGTGTCTACCAAGCTGCCACCTCTAACACAGATACATTTCTGCAGATAGATTACCGTCTCTGCCAGGTTTTTAATTTGAGTGTGTACTCTGCCCCTGAAGACGGGCAGCACTGACCCCCCTTGGGCTGACTTTCTGTCTAGAGGTGTTCCATTGTGATCTGTCCAGGCCTTTACTGCTGGTAAAGTCTCCCCGGGACTAGTGGCATTTCTTTGACCTGTAGTAGGCCATAGCTTGACCCTGTGGGTTAGTTCATTTTCTCATGGCCGTGACAGAATACCTGACAAGAGCACATTAAGGAGGGCCTTGTCTTGGTTCAGGTTAATGGTACAGCCCATCATGGTGTCAGTCCCGATGGCAGGAACCTTGGCGGCTGGTCACATTGCAATCTGTCGGCCACACAGAGGAAAAGCTGGGTGCTCAGCTCACTCTCTCCTTTGTTTGGTTTGCGACCCTGAGGGGTGCCATTCTCATTCAGTGTTGGGTTCCTTCCTTACCCAACCTTTTGTGGAAATGTGTCTCCTACGTGATTTAGAATTGAGTTTGGGCTGACAGTGAAGGTTCAGCATCACACCCTATAGGGTGCATCATCGGCTTTTTCAGGTCTAGTTTGAAAATCTGTGTCAGTTTCTATCTTTTACAGAATTTGTCTTAATTTCTTTGTATTTTAAATCTTCATCCTCAGTGGCCCACAGCTGATAGAATACTGCTCAAAACTGTTCTGTTGCCCAAGACACATTGTCGTTGTTTGAATATTGATGTAGTTGAGGGAAAAAGTTTTTGCTTTATGTAATTTTTTGTGGTGCTTGGGGTGAAACCCAAGGCCCTATGGTTAAAATTAGGCTTTGGGACTGGGGCGTAGCTCTGTGGTACAGTGCTTTTCTCTGCGTGTGGTAAGGACCTGGATCTGATCTCTAGCAGTATAACAGCATGTTGGACTTCAAATTTAAGTTTTTAAAAACTGGTTTAGGTAAAGTTTCAAACATTCAGGAAAAGTTTTCAGACATCACGTATTCCCTTCTGTACTGATAATGCTGTTAATGCAGAGGAAATACTGATGACAGTAATGCAAGGCATTGATGCTGTATCAATTAGTGACAGGGACATCCTAAGAGGCATTGCTAGCTAGTGACCGTGACTTGATTATTGTTCGAATGGAATGTCTCAGGACGCTTCACACAAAAGATCATTAATGTTACAAGGTGCTAGAGTTTTAAGGGCCCATGACCAGTTGTATTGCTGATTAAAGGGCTGTTTCCCAGAATAGTCTCTGAAACTGTGTTGATTCCCATCCACTGATGACTCTGTTCTCCCAGGGATCACCTGTTTCTACCCCCTCCAGTGCTGAGCTGACACACGTGCACTAGCGTGCCTGGCTGTTTGTAGGGCTCTCGGGCTCCAACTCAGGTCCTTGTGTTTACACAGCATGCGTTTTGCTGCCTGAGCCGTCTCTCTGCCCATCAGCCAGTTGTGGATTTGTATGTATTCTTTTTGTTCTCTGTCAGTGCATCACCACCAGCGATAATGTCCACCAAGACACACTGGGACATGTCTAGGAGTGGTTTCCATCGATAGAGCTGAGGTGGGTTTGCACCTCCCGTCTCCTGTACCTCTTCCTTCTAAGGCCTGTTCATGTTAGAGTGTCTCATGTTGGCCTAGAGATCAACAGTGCACCGTTTTCCGCAGTTTCTTCTTTCTCCGTATTCAGTTTAGGTAAACTTTACTGATTGACCTTTAGGGTCTTTCACTTTTTCTTCCTGTCCTCAGTCTGCAGTTAATTCTCTCTAGTTAGTGTTCATTTGAAAGGTTAGATTTTTTAGCTCTAGAACTGTCTTTGGATTACACCTTATAGGTGATATTTCTCTGTTGAGATTTATCTATTTTGTTAGTAACTGCTGTAACTTTATAAGATTATGAGTCTAATATAATCATCATTAATTAGATGATTAAAAAGTTTGTGTTCTTTTTTTTTTTTCCTCTGGACTGTATTTACTCACTTAGCATAATGGCTCCAGTTCCATCCATACCTTGCAACAGTTCATGATGTCATCTTTCTTTACATCCATTTACCTGCAAAGTTCATGATGTTCATCGTTTCTTACATCCATTTACATGCAAAGTTCATTTGTCATCTTTCTTTACTGCTGCATAGGAATATCCATTGTGTAGGTATGTACCACCATTTTCTTTATTCCACTTCAGACGTTGAGGGACACTTGGGTTGCTTCCCGCTTTTTTGCTAGTTGTGAAGAGAGCTGCAGTAAACATGGATGTGGCATGCATCTCCTGCGATGGATGAGTTTTGTGGGTGATATGGGTCTAAGGTGGTTAGGCCGTGTTTCAGTTTCTTGAGAATTTCCACACTGCCTTTCCATAGGGTGTACGAAACACTTCTACACTCGTACACCTATCAGGGGCACCCACTTGTATGAAACACTTGTGATGAAGCGCGCAGCAACAAAGCACCTCTCGCTCGTCTTTCTCAAAGCGGTATTATTAAGCAGGCGAGGGCAGTTCTTGTCAGAACGGTTTATTGGCACATCTTTTTCCCTCTCCAAGCTTCTCCCTCTTAAGCCCTTCTCCTTCCTCAGCAAGCAAGCTTCTCTCTCCAGACTGAAGGAGAGGAGTCTAGTTTCCTCTATTAGAAAGTCTCTATTTATCCACACTTTCCCAGCCCAGGTGTGATGGCTTAGTCTATTGGTATCATCGGCGATCTTGTATACAGGGTGCACCAGCACAGCTCAAACGGTGACGTTACTTACTTTGAGGTAGGAGGAAATCAGGTGTTCAGTCATAAGACTCAGGTGTTATCATAAAACTTTGCTAAAGTCTCGTGGTGCTTTCTACGGACTGTCACCACACTGATCTCCACAATAGGGTTTCACAACGTTTTGCTTCTCACCATACAGTGGTTGAGTGTTCTACCTTTTCCCCCGAGAAGACAAAAAAAAGGTGAATGGTTTCCCTCATTTGTGGATGCTAAACACCAAATCCCCTTGACAGGCACGCTGAGCAGCTATTTTATATTATTTCTTTTGTATCTGAAAGCCACTGTGCTGTTGTAATGTAATCTCTTAACAGCTCTAGAATTGACCTACAACTTATATTCAGACATTGTAATTACCATATATAGGGTTAGGAAGTTCCGTATTCATTTATTTAGAGTAATCTAAAAAAAAGTGGAAAAAATTGACCCCCTAAAACATTTTGGGAATTAACATTACGTTTTCCCAGAGGTCATAATTTTGATCATATATGGTTGTTTCTATAGACATATTTTAGCAGCGATACAAAGAGGAGGGAACAAGAATAACGTACAGGATCGGGTCAAAGAACTGACTGAGTACAGTTAAATTCTGCCCAAAACAACAAAACCTCTTGCAGAAAAAAAAATCCTTCGAAAGAACTGAGCGAAAGACCATTGGGGGAGGAGGGGCAGGAGCGGGAGATTTGTTCCAAAAATGGATGAAAATATGTGTGGAAATACACAAATATCAATAAAAAGTCACACAGACAAAAAGTTTTGTGTTCGTGGGTGCAGAGATGAATGGCAGTGGCTGTAAGACACTGGTGCTTCTTCGCAGAGTACCTGAGTTAGTTCCGGCACCCGTTGTCAGCTTGCAGGAGTGGTTTAAGCGAACTTACTGTTCTTGCAAAGGACCTGAGTTCAAGTTCCTAGCACCCATGCTAAGATGGCTCACAACTACCTAGTAATCTAGCTCCAGGGTGATCTGATAATCTCTTCTGTGGCATGCATGTTACCCACCACAGACACACATGCACACATGCACAAATTTTAAAAGTAATGAAAACAAGTCTTTTGTTGTTTTTTTAGTTTTTGTTTTCATATTGGTCTCTGTGTTTTATTTTGTTTTTTCTTTTTCTGTGGATTTTCTTTACTTCTTTCAGAACATTCTTGATAACATCAGACGTGTGCATGATCCGTTTAGTGGTGGATAAGGGATTATTGCCTTCTTTAAAAGTTGTTGCATGGGGGGCTGGAGACGATCCCTGCCGGTTAAGAGCGCTGACTGCTCCTGTCGAGACCCGGGTTCGATCCCCCCAGCACCCACATGGCGGCTAAGCGCCATCTGAAACTCCATCAATTCCAGGACGAACTCCTTCCAGGGAATGTCGGACTCCTCTTCTTGACCCCGCAGCATCTCGCGCACAAGTACAAACGCTGGTGCTGCACAAACCTACATGCAGGTGCACAGTATACCTCATTACACAACAAAAATAAAAAAAAAAAAAAAAAAAGATTTAAGAAGATGTTCTCTTTAGAAAAAAAACAGTTGTTAAGCTGGGGTGGTGGTGTCACTTTTAAGTCCAGTACTTGGGAGGCCAGAGGCAGGGTAGATCTTGTGAGTTCAAGGCCCGGCCTGTGTCTACAGAGAGAGTCCAGGCCGCTGGGTGCTACAGGGAGACCCTGTCTCAAAAAAGACAAAAAAACAAAAAAAAAAAGTTGTGCATGTTATTCTGGGAGAGTCCTAGGAGGCTTGTTGTTTTGTCTTTATGAGGAGATAAGTAGCCCTCCTTATTTTTTAGGGTCGGGGATTTGTCCTTCCTCAAGTTCTGGTTCTTGTGGAAACGAAGAAAGAAAAAAAAAAAAAACTGGGTTTCTGGAGTCCTTGGGGAGTGTGTGAGATTCTTGGCGAGTTTTCCCCCTGCCCAGGACCTGACTGAAATCCTGTGACTTCTGCCCACCTCTACCCAGCACAGATGCTGCTTCCTTTTGTTCCTTCCTTCAGCCTTCAGAGTCCTCCTCCTCAGTCTGGGAAGGCATGGCTGTTCCTCCTCTCCTTGCTGTGAAGGGACTGCCCCCTGCTGCCTATTGTGCACTGCCTAACAATGTTGCTTCATAGCTTATCCATTTTTTTGTGTGGCTGCTGTTGAAAAGTGGGGAATAATCAGTACCATTTATACTACGGTGGTTGGAGGTAGCGCCCCCCCCCCCCCCCCCAATTAGTAGAAATTAATTTTTAATATTTTAAAAATATACTGGTACATATACAGAAGGCAAGCCAGTTGTGGTCCCTGCCTCCTCTTTCTTCCGGTTGCTGCTGTAAGCCAAGAGTTTATGCCTTGATTTCTTTCCTTGGATACTCTGGTACATGGGTGACTGTGTTATAATGTGATTCTAACACAACTTGTGGAGTCTGCTCTCCTTCCACTGTGGGTTCTGTATCAGGCTTGCATAGCACACACACTGTTACCTCACGAGCCATCTCAGCAGCCCAGTGTCTGACACTTTTCAAGATTGCTTTAGCACTTTTAAAGTACAGTTCGTTACCACTGATCCTCTGTACTGCATAGTCCTGAACAGAAAGAAAACACCTTAGGCTGGTATGGCTCTAAAAGTTAGTAATGTCTTCTGGCTTATGCTTTTTAAAGCATGCTGTTTGTTTCTCCTTATTTATTGTTCTCCTGAGGTTATGTAAGGCCTTAGGCTCCTTAGCTTGAATGATTGAAAAATTGTTTGCCTGCTTGACACATAGTCTTTAAAAAAAAACAAACACTTTGAAAATATTTGAATTAACGGTCTACATTAAAAACAGATTTTCTAGTGTGAAGCTTTGTCTTCCAGAATTATTAGATTAAAAGATTTTCCCAAAAGATGTTTCAAATAATTAAGATAATACTGTTTTAGTGCCAGAATTCTATTATACCATTTTTTCAAAGTTTAAAAAAAAATTTGTTTTTAATCTTCTGTATATGAATGTATTGTCTGCATGTATATAAGTGGCACCCCTGTCCTGCAATGCTTCAGGGGTGGAAGAAGTCATGAGATCCCTTGGAACAGAGTTACAGACAGTTGTTAGCTGACAGTGGGTGCTGGAAACCAAATCCAGTCTTCTACAAGTGCAGCCAGTGCTCTTAAACTACTGAGTCATCTCTCTCCCAGCCCTGATTATGGCCACTTTATTTTTTCCTCCGAGACAGGGTCTCCATTATTCCCCAGCTGGCCTGGAGCTCCATATGTAGACCAGGTTGTCTGAATTCACAGTATCCTCCTGCCTTCTGCCTCCTGAGTGCTGGGATTAAAGGGTGTGGCCCACCGTGCCTGGCGATTATGCCACTTTTAAAGTGAAAATCATTTTGAGACATTGGCTTGAACCTCTGTTTATAGATAATCCAGTAAGAACAAGCAAATTGTGTCCACAAAAGGTTACACTTAAAGAGGCAGACTTACCATCCAGCTAGCTCTAACGGACTGGCCCCGTTTTGGCAAGAGACACCTTTCTAAAAGGAGCCTAGAATTCTTTTAACCCCTTTGCTGTCATCTTACAACCACCTACTGCCCTTCCCTCTTAGCTTTCCTGTTTTCAATTCCAGCCTGATGAACCCCTGCAGACCTTTGAAAACCCAGCTCACAGGTTTTCTTTTCCAAGATGCATTCTCCATTTTCTACTTCTCTAGGTATTCTGTACACTGCACATCCTTCTCTCATCTTTGCATTGTTGATTGCAGTTTTTCTTACTAGACTGTAAGTTCCTGTTAAATCAGACTTTTCATGTTTTTTTTTTTCCCCTTTTTCTTTTTTTTTTTTTAATCCTGGGGCTTTATTTGGTACCTTTTCAGTTAGTGCAATTAATATTGAAATGCTGAGAAACAAGGGGTTAGAATATAAAGTAAGCTTTATTTATTTATGTATTTTATTTATTATTATTTGATCTTTTTGAGACAGAGCATGTCTGTTCTGAAACTCACCCTGTAAGCCCGGCTGGCCTGCTCGCCTCTGCTCTGCCTAAGAGTGTGGAATTAAAGGGCCACCAGGCCCAGCTGATAAAATTCTTGAATGTTTGAGTACAAAGTGTCCTTTTTGTCTTCTGCTTACTTACTTCTCCATTTTATGACACCTTCTGGATAGCTGGGTTGTCATGTCTGTGTCCTTATTTCAGTGGCTCCTCAAGACCAGGTCCATGAGCAGCTGCAATCTAAATTTCTTGTGTATATTTTTCTGAAATGTAGCAGGTCTGACATGATCCCAAGGCCCTTTCTATTCTGATCACTTTAAGTCTGTGGAGTTCTGCTGAGCACCTAGGACTGAGAACCACGTGAACAGTAGCTGAGCATTTTGCTAAGGACTTACCAGGTTCTTCCTTATTTCTGGTCCCCATTGAGCATAGAACATAATTGATAGAAATGAGAATAGGTATAAGTCAGTCACCTTTGAGATGCTTCTCATCTAGGTTGTGAGTGATTATGTAGACTTATCTCATTAAGCTCTCTGTTTACTTTAAGGAGTGTTCAGCCTCGGGGTTCCTGTCGACGCCCTCTTCTTTATTGGGAACCAGTTGGTGGCCACAAGTCACACTGGGAAAGTGGGAGTGTGGAATGCAGTGACTCAGCACTGGCAGGTTAGTTTCTATTGAAGCCTGTTACAGAAGTGCAAATAGTCTTGAAACTTACACTGATTATGCATTTGCCTTTTCCTTGTAGAATTCATGCTGTCTGTTTTTGAATATATGAATATACAAAATATCGCATGCGTTCAGTGGGAAATTTGTTTCTAGATAGAAAATTATACTTTCCAGAGTTTCTTTCCTTTATAAAGGAGCACCCTTCTAAACGGCTTGACCATTTGTTTTCTAGTTTTCAGGTCTGTTTGGGGGGGGTCCTAGCACAACTTCCTTTGTGACGGCCAGATGTTGACTGACCGCTCTCGCCGTTCCCCCGGCCGGTCGTACGTCCCCACGCCCTCAGGGCCCCCGGGGGAAATCAGCCGCCTGACGCAGGTTTGCCGCCCGCGGCGACTTCTGGGCTCCCCCTCGCTTTCTCTTTTTTTTTCCTTTTTTTTTTCCTTTTCTTTCTTTCTGTCTGTGTATGCCGGTTTCCTGTCTGCCTGCCGGTTGTGCCCCCGTGCGTGCCCTGCCCGGCGGTCCGCCGCGGGTCTCGGCTTCCCCTGGCCCTGGCGTTCTCCTGGCCTTGGCGTTTCNGTTGACGTTGGTTAAGAAAAAATTGCAGGCTTGGCTTTGATTGCAGCAGTGAGCAGATGAGACTTTCCATTCTGAGTGTTTGCAGGGTTTTAAATTTAATAGTAAACATAAAGAAAATGATGTTTGGGTGTTTATTTTGGGGATGACTTACTTCTACATAAAGTAAACCTAACTTGCTAAGGGAATTTCTTTTCTAGTGTCATTTTGAATTTATCATCATATTAATCTAAATTGAGAAGGCTTTTAGACTTTAGGTTTTTGGTTTTTTTTTTAAAATATTGTGTACATAATTTTTCTCTGACAAAAGATTCCATAAAGATGCAAAATGATTACAACAAGTTTCTGGTTGTAACAACTTAACCTGGGTACTGCGCTTGATACCCTTGCAGTGTGATGAAGGCGCAGAGTGCGTGCATGCTGCTGCTGTCCTCACGGGTCCACACGCCAGGCAGCACGCCGACAGAAGTCGAGAGAAATCTGTACTTTCTATGACTGATCTCTGTGAGGTGCTTTTCTTTGAGGTTTTATAGTAAAGTTAAACGCCTTAAGATTAGTTCGGGCTGCGCTTGCAGAGGACCTGGGTTCGATTCCCAGAACCCACATGGCAGCTAACAGCCCTCTATAACTCCAGTTCCAGAGGAATCTGATGTCCATGTCTGGCCTCCAAGGGCATTGAATGGCGTAGGTACACTCAAAAATGCAGACAATAGCACATCAAATAAAAAATAATAAAATATTTTAAAAAGAAGAGTAGTGTGGCAGATACCGTCTTCTTCCTGCAATGTTGCTGGTTTTTGTGTCCCATTTCTCCTCTGTCTGACAGTGGTCACTTGAGTTAATGAGCTATAGCCCTCTTGCACCTGGGCTCTAGAATCTTAATCCAGGAGGAATTTCCTGATTTGTTGATTATGTGAGACTTAAGATTGTGTTTCCTTTTCTTAGACATGAGCAGGTCATTTATTACATAAATTATCCTCATGAATTTGAAGGCCCTTTTTCTTTGTGTGTAGTTTGAATTATATATGTGTGTGTGTGTGTGTGTGTGTGTGTATGTGTGTGTGTGTATATGCAAAGTCTGTATGCATCCATATGTGTATACGTAGTATGTACATGTGTGCGTATGCATTGTGTATATATGTATGGCTGTGTTTGCATGTGGTCTATATATGTGTATGTATGTGTACTTGTATGTAAACATATGAATATGATTTGTGCAATGTGTATATATATATATACATGTGTATGTATGTGTACATGTGTATGTGTATGTGTATATGTCTGTATGTATGTGTGTATATATGTGGTATATGTGTGTAGGTGTGTAGTATAGATGTGTGTATGTGGCATATGTAGTGTGTGTATATGTAGCACATGTAGTGTGTATATGTAGTATGTATGTGTGGTGTGCATTTGTGATGTGTGTGTGATATGTGCATCATATGTGGTGTCTATACGTGTGCATATGTGCATGTGTATGTGGTGTGTATATGCATATATATGTGGCATGTGTGTATGTGTATACCTGTATGCTCAATTTGACAGTCTCTAGAATTCTACATTTCATTCCCCAATGTCCTCTGTTTTCAGTTTATTATGAGTGTCTTCATTTGTTTACCTGAATACATACTCCCATCTGGTGGCTGAAAAGGGTAATTCCATACCTTAAAAAACTTAGGAAAAACTGATAAATTTTACTCTTTATTGCTTTGAAGCTTAAGTAAGGAAATCATTAATTATCTAAATTAAGAGAGCCTGGTTATATATTTGTGATTTGTAGTTTATGGCTTTAATGTGCATATTTAAGTGAAAATGACTGGCCATGCAGTGGTGTGCCAGTGACTGCGTGATCTGTCTAGGTTTAGTTCACCTGTCTGTCAGAGTGTATAAGTAGTCTGGGCATGACTACAATTGCACACACACAATGATGGTGTAATTCTCTTCAAGCTGTAAATACATGAAGGTGTGTTTTATATCACGTATAATACCTGTCTGAAAGATTTAAATTCACATAGGAGGGAAAAAAGTGTTAAATATAGGGAAGTCAGGTATGGTAGTACAAGTCTGTAATCTCAGCTTTTTAAGAAGCTGAGGCAGGAGGATTGTGAGTTGGAGGCCATCCTAAGCTACATAGTGAAGTCCAGCCTTAGCTACATAGTGAGATTTTGTCTCAAAACGGGGATGAAGTGAGGGAGGGAAGGAGAAGAGGAGAGAGGGGAGGAATTTAAAAAGGACAGGTAATTATTAGAAAAATTGATGTGCGTGAAGCTCCTCCATCTGCATTTCAACCTTCATAAGCCAGTCCTCGGGGAAGATGGCTCAGCCCCACCATTCATTTATTGTTCTATGAGACCATGGTGCACTAATGTATGTGGCCACGTCTGCCGGATAGACTGTTGCCTGAGTAAAAACACCATTTCTTCTCATTTCAGTTAGTAATAACTTTAATGTGATTAATAATGGGAAGGGATAAAAAATTCTAAAATTATGACTTATTGACTCTTACACCTACAAAATGATAGAAATAGAGGAGTCTAGTGATGTGATCACATGTCCTGTGTAAATATAAGAGGGATAATTAACATCTCTTACCATAGATGATACATCAAAAATTATGTGTAATAAACATGGAGAGATGATGGCTGTCCTTAATTGTTAGTCTTTGTTGTGTCGGTTTCTATTCTTCTTGTTTAGTTAGTTTCCATTAACTTTTTTTTTTTGTTTTTGTTGTCTCTCCCTGTACCCCAGCTGTCCTGGAACTCAATTCTGTAGACCAGACAGTCCCTTGAACGCACAAAGATCGGCCTGCCTCGCTGCCTCCCCAAGTGCTAGGAGTAAAGCCGTGCGCCACCTATATGCCGGCAACTTTACTTTCTAGGATGTCTATGTCTATGTCTTGACAGAATCAAAGAGTCTTCAGGATGGCAGCAAGTGTTTACAAGCCCCTATCTGGATTGGACGATTGAGCGAGTGGCTTTGAATGCGAAGGTGGTTGGAGGTCCACATGGAGACAAAGACAAAATGGTGGCCGTTGCCTCTGAGAGCAGCATCATCCTGTGGAGCGTTCAGGATGGGGGAAGTGGCAGTGAAATCGGTAGGAAGGAGCATATGTTGCATTTGGGTACCGGGCATAATCATTGGTATTTAGGAGAGATTGGCTGTAGCTATAAAGACTGGCCTGGCCTGGCCGGCCTGGGCCCATCACTGTGTGGGGTACTGGCTTTCTGTCTCCAGCTAACCTACTATTGGTCGTCACATAGCTTGGCCTGGGGAGGAGAAGAAGCTGGCTGTGTTTGTGTTAGGAAAGGTAGGGCGCCCTGTTGTAGTGCGGCGATTGACTAGGCCTGGCTGTCGAGGGCTGCTGCTCGCCCTGAATTTCACACATTGGGATGTTTTTCCTCATCTTCACCACTAAACTTGGGGCATAACTTCTTGCTCTTCCTTATTTCCACATCTCTGAACTCAAACTTTTTTGGTCTCAGAACTCCATAGCACTCCAAGAAGTGATTCAAGTCTTTGTATAAATTATTATGTATTTATCGACATTTATCTTAGGTGAAATTAAACCTTGTGCTTTCATTAATAAATTCATATGATAATATAAGTAACATTTTTAATGAAAATAGGTCTTTTCCAAAGAGAAAATTTGTAAGAATTATATTGGTTATGTTTTTCTTTTTTTTTTTTTTTAATTTTTTTTTATTAATGTTTATTTATTTCTTTATGTGTATGATGTACTGGCCTGCAGGCAAGTCCCCTGTGCACCCGTTGTCATGCGGCAACGCGCGAGGTCAAAGAGAGTCTCGGATTCCCCCCTTGGAACTGGAGTTCGCCTTGAATTGGAGCTTCAGGTCAGATACGGTGCTCAGCCGCCATGGTGGGTGCTGGGGATCGAACCCGTGTCCTCTGTACGAGCAGTTCGGCGCTCTTAAACTGCTAGGCCACCTCTTGTCACAGCCCTGGTTATTTTTTTTCTAAGTCCTGATGTGTTTTTTAAATGTAACGTGTGGTAGAAAAGCGCCACGTATAAGCATACACCTTTAATAGGCAGATTTCTATGGGGTGGAGGCCACTACATGTCTACATAGTAAGTTCTAGGCCAGCGGTTGGGTATAGGGGAGATGCCTATCTTCAAAAAAATAAAAAATAATTAAAAGAAAAACAAATTGTGTTGTATACATATGTGTGTGAGGGTGTGCATTGTATGCATGGTATAGGCCTGAGTAGGATGTGACATCTGTGAGATAGAGCCACAGGAGGATGGAGGATGTACATGTTCTGCTTGTATTTTTCACTTGGGATAAGGGCGCCTTTTCATTGAACATGGAGCTTGCTGGTTGTTGCCTAGGCTGTGGTAGCCATCTAGCCACAGTGTGCCCTGTCCCTCTGTCTCCAGCCCAGCCACTGTGAAAGGTGATCTTCCCCTGTGGAGATGATCTTTCCTCTGGGGAGGTGATCTTCCTCTGGGGAGGTGATCTTCCTCTGGGGAGGTGATCTTCCTCTGGGGAGGTGATCTTCCTTTGGGGAGGTGATCTTCCCCTGTGGAGATGATCTTTCCTCTGGGGAGGTGATCTTCCTTTGGGGAGGTGATCTTCCTCTGGGGAGGTGATCTTCCTCTGGGGAGGTGATCTTCCTTTGGGGAGGTGATCTTCCCCTATGGAGATGATCTTTCCTCTGGGGAGGTGATCTTCCTTTGGGGAGGTGATCTTCCTCTGGGGAGGTGATCTTCCTCTGGGGAGGCGAACTTCCCCTGTGGAGATGATCTTTCCTCTGGGGAGGTGATCTTTCCTCTGGGGAGGTGATCTTCCTCTGGGGAGGTGATCTTCCTCTGGGGAGGTGATCTTCCTCTGGGGAGGCGAACTTCCTCTGGGGGGGTGATCTTCCTCTGGGGAGGTGATCTTTCTTTGTCATGACTATAATACTTGGTCATAAAAAGTAGCAAGCTATATATTCAAGATTGAGGATTAATCAGTACAGGTTTTCACTACTTCAGCAGGAATACCAGTTTACCAGGCAGACCCCAACTGCAGCTTTAAGGCTGTTGAGCAACAAAGGTTCATTCTGACCATTTAGGAGACATAGTTCCCAAGATGTACTCCCTTTTCTATAGTCAACTCACACCTAGCTCCCTCTTCCGCCTACCCTGGTGATAGGTTGTACCTACCCACCGGATGCTAGTGTCTACCAAGCTGCCACCTCTAACACAGATACATTTCTGCAGATAGATTACCGTCTCTGCCAGGTTTTTAATTTGAGTGTGTACTCTGCCCCTGAAGACGGGCAGCACTGACCCCCCTTGGGCTGACTTTCTGTCTAGAGGTGTTCCATTGTGATCTGTCCAGGCCTTTACTGCTGGTAAAGTCTCCCCGGGACTAGTGGCATTTCTTTGACCTGTAGTAGGCCATAGCTTGACCCTGTGGGTTAGTTCATTTTCTCTTGGCCGTGACAGAATACCTGACAAGAGCAATTTAAGGAGGGCCTTGTCTTGGTTCAGGTTAATGGTACAGCCCATCATGGTGTCAGTCCCGATGGCAGGAACCTTGGCGGCTGGTCACATTGCATCTGTCGGCACACAGAGGAAAGCTGGTGCTCAGCTCACTCTCTTCCTTTGTTTGGTTTGCGACCCTGAGGGGTGCCATTCTCATTCAGTGTTGGGTTCCTTCCTTACCCAACCTTTTGTGGAAATGTGTCTCCTACGTGATTTAGAATTGAGTTTGGGCTGACAGTGAAGGTTCAGCATCACACCCTATAGGGTGCATCATCGGCTTTTTCAGGTCTAGTTTGAAAATCTGTGTCAGTTTCTATCTTTTACAGAATTTGTCTTAATTTCTTTGTATTTTAAATCTTCATCCTCAGTGGCCCACAGCTGATAGAATACTGCTCAAAACTGTTCTGTTGCCCAAGACACATTGTCGTTGTTTGAATATTGATGTAGTTGAGGGAAAAAGTTTTTGCTTTATGTAATTTTTTGTGGTGCTTGGGGTGAAACCCAAGGCCCTATGGTTAAAATTAGGCTTTGGGACTGGGGCGTAGCTCTGTGGTACAGTGCTTTTCCTGCGTGGGTAAGGACCTGGATCTGATCTCTAGCAGTACTAACAGCATGTTGGACTCAAATATTAAGTTTTAAACTGGTTTAGGTAAAGTTTAAACATTCAGAAAAGTTTTCAGACATCAGTATTTCCTTCTGATAATGCTGTTAATGCAAGGAAATACTGATGACAGTAATGCAAGGCATTGATGCTGTATCAATTAGTGACAGGGACATCCTAAGAGGCATTGCTAGCTAGTGACCGTGACTTGATTATTGTTCGAATGGAATGTCTCAGGACGCTTCACACAAGAGATCATTAATGTTACAAGGTGCTAGAGTTTTAAGGGCCCATGACCAGTTGTATTGCTGATTAAAGGGCTGTTTCCCAGAATAGTCTCTGAAACTGTGTTGATTCCCATCCACTGATGACTCTGTTCTCCCAGGGATCACCTGTTTCTACCCCCTCCAGTGCTGAGCTGACACACGTGCACTAGCGTGCCTGGCTGTTTGTAGGGCTCTCGGGCTCCAACTCAGGTCCTTGTGTTTACACAGCATGCGTTTTGCTGCCTGAGCCGTCTCTCTGCCCATCAGCCAGTTGTGGATTTGTATGTATTCTTTTTGTTCTCTGTCAGTGCATCACCACCAGTGATAATGTCCACCAAGACACACTGGGACATGTCTAGGAGTGGTTTCCATCGATAGAGCTGAGGTGGTGTTTGCACCTCCCGTCTCCTGTACCTCTTCCTTCTAAGGCCTGTTCATGTTAGAGTGTCTCATGTTGGCCTAGAGATCAACAGTGCACCGTTTTCCGCAGTTTCTTCTTTCTCCGTATTCAGTTTAGGTAAACTTTACTGATTGACCTTTAGGGTCTTTCACTTTTTCTTCCTGTCCTCAGTCTGCAGTTAATTCTCTCTAGTTAGTGTTCATTTGAAAGGTTAGATTTTTTAGCTCTAGAACTGTCTTTGGATTACACCTTATAGGTGATATTTCTCTGTTGAGATTTATCTATTTTGTTAGTAACTGCTGTAACTTTATAAGATTATGAGTCTAATATAATCATCATAATTAGATGATTAAAAGTTTTGTGTTCTTTTTTTTTTTTTTCCTTCTGGGACTGTGTTACTTCACTTAGCATAATGGCTTCAAGTTCCATTCATTTACCTGCAAAGTTCATGATGTCATCTTTCTTTACATCCATTTACCTGCAAAGTTCATGATGTCATCTTTCTTTACATCCATTTACATGCAAAGTTCATGTTGTCATCTTTCTTTACTGCTGCATAGAATTCCATTGTGTAGGTGTACCACATTTTCTTTATCCACTCGTCAGTTGAGGGACACTTGGGTTGCTTCCAGCTTTTTGCTGTTGTGAAGAGAGCTGCAGTAAACATGGATGTGCATGCATCTCTGCGATAGGATGAGTCTTGTGGGTATATGGGTCAGGTGGTAGGCTCGTTTTCAGTTTCTTGAGAATTCTCCACACTGCTTTCCATAGGGTGTACGAAACACTTCGTACACTCGTACACTTGCAGGGGACACTTGTATGAAACACTTGTATGAAGCCGCAGCAACAAAGCACCTCTCGCTCGTTTTTCTCAAAGCTGTTTATTATTCAGGCAGGCAGGTCTTGTCAGAACGGTTTATTCAGGCACATCTTTTCTCCTTCTCCAAGCTTCTCCCTCTTAAGCCTTCTCCTTCCTCAGGCAAGCAAGCTTCTCTCTCAGACTAGAAAGGAGAGAGAGTCTATGTCTCTCCCTATCTAGAAAGTCCCTCTATTTATCCACCTTTCCAGCCCAGGTTGCGTGGCCTCAGTCTATTGGTATCATCTGGTCTGATCTTGTATACAGGGTGCACCTGCACAGCTCAAACGGTGAGCGTGGCTTTACTTTGAGGTAGGAGGGAATCAGGTGTTAATCATAAGACTCAGGTATTAGTCATAAAACTTTGCTAAAGTCTCGGGTGCCTTCTTAGGACTGTCACCACACCTGCTCTCCACAATAGGGGTTGCACAAGTTTGCATTCTCACCAACAGTGGATGAGTGTTCCCTTTTCCCCACGAGAAAAAAAAAAGGTGATTGTTTTCCCTCAGTTGTGGATGCTAACACCAAATCCCCATTTGACAGGCAAGCTGGGCAGCTTATTGATATATTTCTTTGTATCTGAAAGCCACTGTGCGGTTGTGATGTGTGAATCTCTTAACAGCTCTAGAATTGACCCACCAACTTATTTTCCAGACATTGTAATTACCATATAGGGTAGAAAGTTCTATTGAGAATTTTAGAGGTAAAATAAAATTAGGGAAAAATGAGTGACCCCTAAAACATTTTGTGGGAATTAACAGACGTTTTTTGTTCCGCAGAGTCATAATTTTTGATATAATATGTTTGTTATATAAGACATATTTTATAGCAATACAAAGAGGAGGGAACAAGAATACGTAAGGACTGGGTCAAGAACTGGAACCTGATACAGTTAAATTCGGCCCAAAACAATAACCTCTGCAAAAAAAAATCCTTGGAAAGACTGAGAAGAAAGACCATTGGGGAAGGGGCAGGAGAGGGGATTGTATCAAATTGGAACGGAAAAATGATGTTAGAAATAAACACAAAATATCAATAAAAAAGTCACACAGACAAAAAGTTTTGTGTTCTGGGTTGCAGAGATGATGCAGTGGGTAAGAGCACTCCCTTGCTCTTTCAGAGTACCTGAGTTTCAGTTCTCTGGCACCCGTGTCAGAGTGCAGTGGGGTAAGCGAACTTACTGTTCTTTTTGCAAAGAGGACGCTGAGGTCAGTTTCCTAGCGATCCATGTAAGGATGGCTCACATCGTACCTAATAACTCTATGCTCCAGGGGATCGAATTATCTCTTCCTGGCATGCATGTATCCCACCCACAAGACACACATGACACACATGGCACAAATTTTAAAATAATGAAAACAAGTCTTGTGGTTGTTTTTTTCAGGTTTATGTGGCATTTTTTTTCTCATAGCTGGTCCTATGTTTGTTATTTTGGGTTAACATGTTCTTTACTTCCGTCGTTCTTTAGAAAATTTTGATAACATCAGACGTGTGCATGATCCGTTTAGTGGTGGATAAGGGATTATTGCCTTCTTTAAAAGTGTGGCATGGGGGCTGGAGAGATGGCCTGCCGTTAAGAGCGCTGACTGCTCCTGAGAGGACCCGGGTTCGATCCCTCAGCACCCACATGGTGCTAAAAGCGCCATCTGTAACTCCAATTTCCAGGAGAACTCCAGTTCCAGGGGAATCCGAACCCTCTTTCTGACCTCCGCAGCAATTCACGACACGGGTGCACAAACTAACATGCAGGACAGTATATTCCTACACATACAGAAAATAAATAAAAAAAAAAAAAAAAAAAAGATTTGAGAAGGTGATCTTTTAAAAAAAAGTTGTAAGCTGGGCGTGGTGGTGCCTCCTTTAATCCTAGTACTTGGAGGGCAGAGGCAGGTAGATCGTTGTGAGTTCAAGGCCACCTGTCTTAAAAAAAAAACAGAGAGAGTTCCAGGCCAGCTTGGGGCGACAGGGAAGACCCTGTCTCAAAAAGACAAAAAAAAAAAAAGTTGTGCATGTTATTCTGGGAGAGTCCTAGGAGGCTTGTTTTTGTGCTTTATGAGGAATAAGTAGCCTCCTTTATTTTTAGGGTAGGGGATTTTGTCCTTCCCAAGTGTCTGGTTCTTGTGAAAAGAAGAAGAAAAAAAAAAAAACTGGGTTTCTGGAGTCCTTGGGGAGTGTGTGAGATTCTTGGCGAGTTTTCCCCCTGCCCAGGACCTGACTGAAATCCTGTGACTTCTGCCCACCTCTACCCAGCACAGATGCTGCTTCCTTTTGTTCCTTCCTTCAGCCTTCAGAGTCCTCCTCCTCAGTCTGGGAAGGCATGGCTGTTCCTCCTCTCCTTGCTGTGAAGGGACTGCCCCCTGCTGCCTGTTGTGCACTGCCTAACAATGTTGCTTCATAGCTTATCCATTTTTTTGTGTGGCTGCTGTTGAAAAGTGGGGAATAATCAGTACCATTTATACTACGGTGGTTGGAGGTAGCGCCCCCCCCCAATTTAGTAGAAAGTAAATTTTAATATTAAAAATATACTGGTACATATACAGAAGGCAAGCCAGTTGTGGTCCCTGCCTCCTCTTTCTTCTGGTTGCTGCTGTAAGCCAAGAGTTTATGCCTTGATTTCTTTCCTTGGATACTCTGGTACATGGGTGACTGTGTTATAATGTGATTCTAACACAACTTGTGGGAGTCTGCTCTCCTTCCACTGTGGGTTCTGTATCAGGCTTGCATAGCACACACTGTTACTACTGAGCCATCTCAGCAGCCCAGTGTCTGACACTTTTCAAGATTGCTTTAGCACTTTTAAAGTACAGTTCGTTACCACTGATCCTCTGTACTGCATAGTCCTGAACAGAAAGAAAACACCTTAGGCTGGTATGGCTCTAAAAGTTAGTAATGTCTTCTGGCTTATGCTTTTTAAAGCATGCTGTGGTCTCATTATTTATTGTTCTCCTGTAGGTTATGTAAGGCCTTATGGATCCTTAGCTGAATGATGAAAAATTGTTTGCCTTGACACATAGGTTCTTTAAAAAAAAACAACACTTTGAAATATTTGAATAAAGGTCTACATAAAACAGTATTTTATAGGTGAAGCTTTGTCTTCCAGAATTATTAGATTAAAAGATTTTCCCAAAAGATGTTTCAAATAATTAAGATAATACTGTTTTAGTGCCAGAATTCTATTATACCATTTTTTCAAAGTTTAAAAAAAAATTTGCTTTTTAATCTTATGTATATGAATGTATTGTCTGCATGTATATAAGTGCACCCCTGTCCTGCAATGCTCTCAGGGGTGAGAAGAAGGCATTGGATCCCCTGGAACTAGAGTTACAGACAGTTGTTAGCTGACATGTGGGTGCTGGAAACCAAATCCAGTCTTCTACAAGTGCAGCCAGTGCTCTAAACTACTGAGTCATCTCTCCAGCCCTGATTATGCCACTTTATTTTTTCCTCCGAGACAGGGTCTCCCATTAGTCCCAGCTGGCCTGGAGCTCACTATGTAGACCAGGTTGTCCTGGAACTCACAGATATCCTCCTGCCTCTGCCTCCTGAGTGCTGGGATTAAAGGGGTGTGCCACCGTGCCTGGCGATTATGCCACTTTTAAAGTGAAAATAATTCTTGAGACATTTGGCTTGAACTCTGTTTTATAGATAACCAGTAAGAACAAGAAATGTGGCCACAAAGTGTAACTTAAAGAGGCAGAATTCCCATCCAGCTAGCTCTAACGACTGGCCAGTGTGGGGCCAGAGACACCTTTCTAAAAGGAGCCTAGAATTCTTTTAACCCCTTTGCTGTCATCTTACAACCACCTACTGCCCTTCCCTCTTAGCTTTCCTGTTTTCAATTCCAGCCTGATGAACCCCTGCAGACCTTTGAAAACCCAGCTCACAGGTTTTCTTTTCCAAGATGCATTCTCCATTTTCTACTTCTCTAGGTATTCTGTACACTGCACATCCTTCTCTCATCTTTGCATTGTTGATTGCAGTTTTTCTTACTAGACTGTAAGTTCCTGTTAAATCAGACTTTTCATGTTTTTTTTTCCTCCTTTTTCTTTTTTTTTTTTTTTAATCCTGGGGCTTTATTTGGTACCTTTTCAGTTAGTGCAATTAATATTGAAATGCTGAGAAACAAGGGGTTAGAATATAAAGTAAGCTTTATTTATTTTATGTATTTTATTTATTTATTTATTTGATCTTTTTGAGACAGAGCATGTCTGTCCTGGAACTCACCATGTAGACCAGGCTGGCCTGCCTCTGCCTCTGCCTCTGCCTTCAGAGTGCTGGCATTAAAGGCCACCAGGCCCAGCTGATAAAATTCTTGAATGTTTGAGTACAAAGTGTCCTTTTTGTCTTCTGCTTACTTACTTCTCCATTTTATGACACCTTCTGGATAGCTGGGTTGTCATGTCTGTGTCCTTATTTCAGTGGCTCCTCAAGACCAGGTCCATGAGCAGCTGCATCTAAATTTCTTGTATATTTTTCTGAAATGTAGCAGGTCTGACATGATCCCAAGGCCCTTTCTATTCTGATCACTTTAAGTCTGTGGAGTTCTGCTGAGCACCTAGGACTGAGAACCACGTGAACAGTAGCTGAGCATTTTGCTAAGGACTTACCAGGTTCTTCCTTATTTCTGGTCCCCATTGAGCATAGAACATAATTGATAGAAATGAGAATAGGTATAAGTCAGTCACCTTTGAGATGCTTCTCATCTAGGTTGTGAGTGATTATGTAGACTTATCTCATTAAGCTCTCTGTTTACTTTAAGGAGTGTTCAGCCTCGGGGTTCCTGTCGACGCCCTCTTCTTTATTGGGAACCAGTTGGTGGCCACAAGTCACACTGGGAAAGTGGGAGTGTGGAATGCAGTGACTCAGCACTGGCAGGTTAGTTTCTATTGAAGCCTGTTACAGAAGTGCAAATAGTCTTGAAACTTACACTGATTATGCATTTGCCTTTTCCTTGTAGAATTCATGCTGTCTGTTTTTGAATATATGAATATACAAAATATCGCATGCGTTCAGTGGGAAATTTGTTTCTAGATAGAAATTTTATAATTTTTCAAGGAGTTTTCATTTATAAAGTGAGCAACTTCTAAAGGCTTGCCATTTGTTTCTGATGTTTTAAGCTCCATGTTTGGGGGGGGGTCTAAGCAAACTTCATTTGTAGAAGGCCAGATGTGAATGACAGATATCGCCTGTACAGAGAAGGTCGTAAGCCCCAAGCCCTCAGGGGCCAAGGGGAATCAGAAGACTGAAGAACGGTTGAAGAAAGAGGAGAATTATGGGCTCCAAATAGATTTATATTTTTTTTTAATTTTTTTTTTAATTTTATTTATTTCTGTATGTGTATGAATGTACTGTCTGCATGCAGGTTTGTGCACCCGTGTCGTGCAATGCCGCGGAGGTCAGAAGAGGGTCTCGGATTCCCCTGGAACTGGAGTTCTCCTGGAATTGGAGTTCTCCTGGAATTGGAGTTTCGGACGGTTCTCGGCTGCCATGTGGGTGCTGGGGATCGAACCCGGGTCCTCTGTAAGAGCGGGTCGGCGCTCTTAACCGCTAGGCCATCTCTCCAGCCCCAATATATATATATTTTAGAAAAATAGTATTGGTAGCTAGAATGAAACGTGCCATGTCAAATTAAGGGGAATATGTTCCTGGGATACAGCAAAAGCTGAATGCTTCAGTTAATGAGATCACAGAGATAACAACTGTGGGTCTCAGCAGGCTAGGCTGGGCTAGGCTTTCCTAAGGCGGCAGAGGGGACATTGGACTGCAGGGGAAACCTAGAGCAGTAGTTGAACTGGGGAACAGCAGAGGAAGAGAAACAGATACGCTACGGAAAGCAGTGAGGTGAGGAGTAAACGGACTGAACGTTTGCTGTGAGCTGCTGAGGACATCCAAACCCAGGTATTGAGTGTATAACTGGAAGAATTCTTTGTACTATGTAGACAGGCATGTGCCACCCTAGCCAGGAGCACCCTTGGAATTTGGGAAAGAAGATGGGACTAGAAACAAGTATTCCTAGTCCACATTCCTACATAACAATTTAAGAGAATAAGAACTGATAAGATTTTCTATTGAGAGGGCGTACAGAAGGAAAGAGAGGCCAGAAATAAAGGAACAGGATAAAAATCTTGAGCACAAGAGAAATGGGAAACAGCTGTGAAGTAGTTCACGCAGGATGTCTTTAGCAGGTGTTAGTGATGAAATGTCAGGTGGGAGGAGCTGAGGATTTAAAAGAGCTGTGTCTGAAGATGTGTACGTTAGGAAAGCAGAAGCCTAAAGTAATAATGTAACGGTCAATGCTACATTTAGTTTATTTATTTATTTTTTTTTATGTACATGAGTATTGCCTGCATGTAGGTAGGCCCACCTGAGTTGTTCAATGACTGCAGAAGTCAGAAGAAGGTGGTGGATCCCCTGGAACTGGAGTTACAAATGGTTATTAGCCACCATGTGTGTGCTGGGTCCTGGGAATCCAACCCAAGTCCTCTGCAAGAGCGGCCCATGTTCTTACTTGCTGAGCTATCTTTCTCGCTATAATGCTACATTTTTTTTAATTTTATTTTTTATGTGTATGAATGTACTGTCTGCATGTAGGTCTGTGCACCCATGTCTTGCAGTGCCTCGGAGGTTAGAAGAGGGTGTCGGATTCCCCTGGAATTGGAATTAAAGATGGTTCTCAGCCACCATGTGGGTGCTGGGGATCGAACCCCGGTCCTCTGCAAGAGCAGTTGGTGCTCTTAACCTCTAGGCCATCTACCCAGCCCCAAATGTTGCATTTTTAAGAAAAGATTTTTCTGTGCTTTATCCCCACCCCCACCCGTGTGTGTGTGTGTGTGTGTGTGTGTGTGTGTGTGTGTGTCTGCGTGCTAAGCTGTACCTTAAAAACCAGTGTTCAGTGCATTTATGATGTTTTCTGGGGTAAAGCAGCATGTGAAGGAGAGAGCTGCCAAGCGAGCATTGCAGTCTGCAGGTTGAAGGAGTCTGACTCTGGAGGTCTGGAGGGAGTGGGCGGGGCACACAGCTAGACAGGACCACCACATACTCCACACATGTTCTGTGTGAGATGGATGGCCAGGAAAGAGGAAGGAGAAGCATGTTCCAAGTGTGCTATCAAAGACTGCAGAGTGATGAATTGTACATTTGTACAATTAGCACACACAGCTAGACAGGAGGAGAAAGAAAGCAGATTGTTGGCTTGATTCAGGGTAGGAGCTTTAGTAAAATGAGTATAATGCGCCAAGGGCTGGGAAAGTACAAATGGGAGGTTGCTGAGACTGTAAGATTGGCAAGGAGCTGATGGGAAGCAGAGAAAGATCAGGACTGTCAAGGCAGGTTAAGCAGATTGATTATTCAAGAGGAAAAAGAGTTGTTGGAAAGGAGGTCAGTTGAAATCTCCTGTTTGAACTGACTTGAAGATGGAAGTGCAGTCAGCTTTCACTGTTTTTGTTTTTCACATCCACAGATTCAACCAGCTAGATTGAAAGCATTCCAGAAAGGAAAAATTGACCCCTTTCTTGTCAGTGTTCCCTAAGTGTAGTGCAGACTCTTTCCATAGACTTACTACAGCTACTGTAAGGTGAGCTGGTGGTGACAGCTTGTGGGAGGCTGTGTGAAAACACCTAGTCTTGTGACAAGTGGCCGGCCAAGATTCTTGTGTTCTTAGGGGTCTTGGAATGGACCCACCACGCACATTGATGAACAAATCTGGAGAACCCCAGGTGTCAGTGTGGACATGCAGGTGGCAGGGTGCCCTTGGGTAGAAAAGCAAGCTGGCCCACCCAGGTGCCAGGATTCTGAGCAAAGATGATTGACTTGAAAGTGACAGACTGGGTTGGAATATAATGTGATTTAACATGATGTGCTGGAAGAAGTCTGAGGTGCTGGGGAGATGGAGCCAGAATTAGTGCTTCTTTAAAGAGCTGCCATCAGGGACAACTTACTTTCACTGAAGATGTGGAATCAAGTTTGCATAAAAGTGTCATATTCAAGATGGGTGGTGCCACACATCTTCTATCTCAGCACTCAGGAGGCAGAGGCAAGTGGTTCTTTGTGAGTTCTAAGCCTGGTCTACATAGCAAGTTCCTGTCTCAAAAAGACAAAAACAAAAGAAAAAAAATGGTGTAATAGTCGAGCAAGCCTCCACAGCACTGGGCTTGTGAGTGTCAGTGTACACATAAGGGTCAAGAATGAGCAGGGGGTTCGTGTGGAGCTCAGCTGGGTGGAAAGGCAGATCAGGATGGCTCTGTAGCTGTTGTGCTCCAGCAAGGAGCTGGATTTGGTGGTTTCTGGAGGTTCTGATCTTTGCCAGTGACATTATAATCTGAGCTTTCAGTGGCTGGGGAAACTCACTGTCTACACCTTGAAAGGGCTAATGTGGAATTTTGATTCCTTTTATCTTTTTGGCTTTGTACTATTTTCTAAGCTAAACATAAGGGTTTTAATCTTTGAGATCTGGCTGGCTTTCTCTCTAGTGCACTGCAGAGCCAGTCTGTAGTGAAGCTCAGCCTCTGGTGTGTCTTCAGATCTCTACAGATAGCTCCGACTAGAGGCTGCCTGCCTCCCAGGACTTCGGGAAACTAGAGCAGCTCCTGAGTTGGCCTTTAGCAACATTCTGGCCACAAGTAAAGCAGGAAATGTGCAGGGAGCCCTTCATTTCTTGATCCTAAATGTGTGATCAAGGTTGATTTGAAGTGTGTAGGTCAGATGAATCACTAAGCTGTTCACCATATTTAACCTTAAAAACCATTGTGAAAAATGTTGTTTTTCTATCAGTGTTTTTATCAAGTCAGCTTTAATAAAATGCTAATGAGACTTTACAAGGGCATATCTAATTTAGGCAAATGTAGTTCATTGTCTTGTGTTTTCATTTAATCTCCCCCTTCACACATGCAGCCGGTACAAGCACACAATGATGTCTCCAAAGGTTAATAATAAAAAATTAATTAGCATTGTGAAGTAGACAGGTAGTCCGGGCAGTTTTATAGCAGAAAATAGCAGGGTGTCAGCATGTTTCCCTGTTTGCCTTCAGATTTAGACTTATACCACAAAGATAGATCCCGTGTGTTTTATTTTCATATCAGTTCTGTAAATTAGTCCTGGAAATCCAGTATATACGTACTTTGCTTCCTAAAGGATCAGAGTTTTTCATGTGTTCATTTTGAGGGATAAAGATCTTCAGTTAAAATTGTCTGTCATAACCCAGCCTGTAACTGAGCATCGAAGGCTTGCTTTGAGCAGGAAATACTCCTGGATTCAGGATTCAGAGGAAGCTGTTGTGATGGAGTAGCTGCTTTGCTTTAGCTTGCCCTGGAGCCCACTCTCTGCAGACCAGATAACAAAAATGTCTTTTTAGATGAACCTTAGGAAGCTCCAGGCTGCTGCCAATCTTGCTGTGAAAAATAGATTCAGAGAGAGAGAGAGAGAGAGAGATGCTCTCATCTCCCCTCTTCTTCCTCCTATGAGGATTAGGGGTAGGAGTTAAAGCTCCTCCTGTATGCTGGAGCAGAAGGATCCAGATCACTGGAGTGAGGGGATCCTGAGTCCTTGTCCTCCCTCGTCTCCCCTCTTGGGACATCTTCCTCTGCAGAAGGTCTGCAGGATTCCCCACCACAGAAGCCTGACCTGGGCCATCCTGTGATTCTGGGGCTCTGTGCAGAGGTTTTCTCCTGATTGAGAAAGTACAGAGTGTAGGGACCTGTGTATGAAAGCCTTAGAGGGCCAAGTAATCCGAGAGGTGTCAGCTCTTTAATTAGAACAGACCTGGGTCAGTTCTGTGCCTCTGAGTGTGTTCTGGAAGGTGCTCCTCCCCTTGTGTCTGCCTTCCTAGTGGCTAGTTTGGGTTGTTCGACCCCTCTTGCTCTCCTTGCCTCTGCTGTTTTCCGCACTGTTGCAGTGAGTGGTCCTTTCACCTCCTCTGTGACTGCATTGTATACTGGAGTCATCTCTGGTTTTTCTTTTGTTCTCACAGGTGCATAAGCTCTTAGAGAACAAAAGTGATACCTCACTTCCCTTCCCCTCAGTTCAGTGCATTAGATAGAATCTGGGGCTTAAAACTGCATGCTGCAGAGAAATGCTCAGACTTTACCCTTCGAGTGAAAGCCAGGTGGGACAAGCACCGGTTCTTCAGCAGTGCTGACTTAAGGCACTTGGCCTCTGCCTGGGGCTTTTGTGTGTTCAGCCTTGAAACTGATGATTTCATCTAAGTGTCCATACAAATCTTTACAGTTTGGGATTTTACAAGCCTCTCTGCATCTAATTAGAAAGAGCTTTTCAACATAAATTATTTACTATTTTGTGAGGTTTTTTTTGTCTTGGTTTTTATTTTTTTTTTTTTTTTCGGTAAAACTTGTGTCCTTTGATTTTTCCCTAAGGATGTATATACTTATTTGCAGACCAGGCTTATTTCTTTGAAAGAGGTAACATTTAATTGCAGTACCAGAAAAGAAAAAAAAAGAACAAAACCAACAAATAGGAGATTTTGCCCTGTCATTCCTAGAAAATGGGTAAACATCTTTACTGAAGACAACACAAATAGAAAATGCTACAAAGAAACCCTGCTACATTATCAAGTGCTCAGGATCTGTAATCTCACTGCCTCAGGTTCAAGATGTTGTTCCCATAACCAGTTATGACACTGCTGGGTCCTTCCTTCTCCTGGGATGTAACAACGGATCAATATATTATATAGGTAAGTTCAGATTATGTTGTCCAAATGAAAGTAGGAGATTCCTTTTTCAGTGTAAAATATATGTAAATCATCTTTTTCCCAGACATGCAGAAGTTCCCTTTGCGGATGAAAGACAATGACCTCCTTGTCACTGAACTCTACCACGACCCTTCCAATGACGCCATCACTGCTCTGAGTGTTTACCTCACACCCAAGACAAGTGAGTGCATGCCAGTCGTGGAAACTCAAGTTTTGTGTTTATTCATGAGGTGACTGCTCTTCCGGAAGCCATCCCACTCCCCTCTCCCCACCTGCCTCTCTCTGAGCCCTTCTTCACCTTTGCTGTTTACTGTGTGACTGGCTAGTTCTTTCTTTTTTTTATTATTTTTTTAAAATATTTTTATTTATGTGTGTGAATGTACTGTCTGCATGTAGGTTTGTGCACCCGTGTCGTGCAATGCTGCGGAGGTCAGAAGAGGGTGTCGGATTCCCGTGGAACTGGAATTCTCCTGGAATTGGAGTTACAGACGGTTCTCAGCTGCCATGTGGGTGCTGGGGGTCGAACCTGGGTCCTCTGCAAGAGCAGTCAGTGCTCTTAACTGCTAGGCCATCTCTCCAGCCCCTGGTTCTTTCTTTTAGAGAACTTAAGTCCTAAAGATTTCATCCCTGTTAATCTGAAATGTATATTTGATTTTATACTGAAGTCAAACAGTGACCTATAAATGAACATAATTTGAAGAGAATTGTATTCATCTAATTATGTATTCATAATTAGAATTAAATTGTATTCATTAAGCTACATTATCATATTAACCAAAGCTGGAAAAAAAACCCTCTCTCTATATCAGTCTTCTTCTTAAAGTAACTGACTTTACGTGAAATTTCAAACTTTTATGGGTTTTTTTAAAAAATTAATTTTATTTTATATGTATGAGTATATTTCCTGCATGTATATAAGTATATCTGTGTTGTCTGACCTCGAGGAGGTCAGAAGAGGGTGTCTCCTGGAATTGGAGTCAAGGATGGTTGTAAGCTACCATGTTGGTGTTGGGAACCCAGGTCCTCTGCAAGAGCAGCCAGTGCTCTTAACCGCTGTGCCATTTCTCCAGCACCAGGTTTTTTTAAAAAAGAAATAAGAACGAAACCTCATGGGTTGTTAAGTGTGGTGTGCACAGTGTAGGTGGCTGGAACTGTTAGTGGTGTAGGTCATGCCTGGCAATCCAAGGATGTCTCAGCACCATAGCAGAAGTAAAGAGGTCACTCTAGGTCACAGGCCCTGTGGAATGCTGCTCCAGGTGCTGTCCCTTTGTATGGCAGATTCAGTAATCCTCTGAGAATGTACCAAGTATGTACCGCATCTCAAGTGATAGGCGATTCAGGCTGCATTGAGGAGCAGAGCTTGGTAGCTTGAAAGTGTGTTCAGGACTATTGTGCTGTCATAGCAGAGCCCAGAACAGATACAGGGGGAGAAGCGAGCAGTTCTGTTGTAGGGCACAGGCTCAGGAAAGATTTATAAAGGAAAGAAAATGTGAAGATGGCCTGGCAGCCCCATCTGTCTTGGCTGAGGATTTGCTGGTGAGCTCCAAGTCTTCCCTGCCCCATTCACCACAGGGAGGCCTTGCTGGGCAGCTTTTTAATTCCAACCTAATGGACCACCTTCCATGATGACTTCTAGGTGTCAGTGGGAACTGGATTGAGATAGCCTATGGTACGAGCTCTGGAGCTGTTCGGGTGATTGTGCAGCACCCAGAGACAGTTGGGTCTGGTCCACAGCTCTTCCAGACCTTCACCGTCCACCGGAGCCCCGTCACGAAAATCATGCTGTCAGAGAAGCATCTCGTGTCAGGTAAAACGATTCTCCTGGGTTCTGCCTCCTGTGAAGCTCCCCTGGCTGTGCTTTATACAGGAACTCAGGAAATAGCTCATCTATTTTTCCTTTTTTAAAATATTTTAAACATTTATTATTTTTATTTTATGTATACGAAGGTATTACCTGCAGGTAGGTAGGTGCACCCATGTTGTGCAGTGCCTGAAGAGATCAGAAGAGGGTGTCAGATCCCCTGGAAGTGGAGACGTAGACTGTTAGCCACCATGTGGGTGCTGGGAATCAAACCCAGGTCTTCTACAAGGGCAGTCAGTGCTTTTAACTGCTGAGCCATCAATCCAGCTCCCTGATAACTTTGTCTCCCTGTTGCCCCAGCTGTCCTGGAACTCACTCTGTAGACTAGGCTGGCCTTGAACTCACAAAGATCCACCTGCCTCTGCCTCCCGAGTGCTAGGATTAAAGGCGTGCGCCACCAGGCCCGACTGTTTTTATGGCATGTTTTATTTTAAAATATTTATCAGAACCCTGGTGAAGAATTTTTTTGTTTAAAATTTTTCTAAGTTTGAACTTTTGGTGGCTATCTTCAGTTTTAAGCTAAAGTTACAGATTTAGAGAGTTGATTACCTTATAACTATTTAAAGTTCATAGATAAAATGATTACTTGAAGAAAATAAGATTTTGTGGGTTTATTGTTCCCTATAATCACAAGATTTTTTTTTTTTTTTTTTTTTTTTTTGGTATTTTTGAGACAAAGTCTCCCTTTTAGTCCCAGCTGGCCTGGAGCTCACTCTATAGACCAGGCTGGCCTTGAACTCACAGAGATCCGCCTCCCTCTGCCTCCAGAGTGCTGGGATTAAAGGCAGGCCCTGTTTTTTTTTTTAATCACAAGATTCTTAAAGATGTAGATAACCAGATAAATAATATCAAGCACTATGTATATAACTAGATAAATAATATCATACAGAATGTAGATAACTAGATAAATAAGTTCACAGTATAGATAAATAAGATCTCACACACACACACACACACACACTGTAGGTAACGACTAGGTAAATAATGTCACATACAGTGTAGATAACAACTAGGTAAATAAGGTCTTATAATGCATCTTGCTCAGATCTACTTCTTGGTAACAAAGTAAATTCCATGGAAAAGCCTGTTACAGTGTTTCTAGGAGTCTTGGTGAAGTCTTAGATTGTTATAGTCTATAGACCAGGCTGGCCTTGAACTTGCTTGTTATTTGTAGAGTTCCTGCCTGATACACCTATTTATAATAGTCATTTTCATTTTGTGGTTCTATTTATTTGAAGAATTTTGTAAATGGCATGCCCTGTCCCTGTTCTCAGTCTGATTAGCACCAGCAGAGCTGGAGTTCTTATCAGTGGATGAGTGGGTGGTAATCTGTTGATTGCCTCTTTGTTGGGCTCACCTGATTCTCCAGCAGCTTCTCACTTCTGTTTACCTGCTCCTCTGTTGCCCAGTTGCTAATGTTGGGTCTGCTGAGATGCTTTCCTAGACAAGCACTCTGCACTCAGGCCTGTGATCTGAATATTAGTCAAGAACACGCTAACAGTACTCTCACTTTTCCTCCCCATGGCCACCCAGGGAGTTGCAGCCCTGTATATCTGCATCTCTATCTCTGGTTGTGTTCTGTAGGTGCCCCAGATGCAATGTGGACAGCGTAGAGCTCTTCATGTTAGAGAACTCAAAAGCTGTTTAGAAGTGTCACCATATTTTTACTTCATTATGCTCAAAATTTAGGAATTACTGTGGAGTCTTCCTTCCTCCTGACCCCTATGACGCAGCCCTCAGTAAGTCCACTGGCTTTGCTGCAGTATGTGTCACAGATCTGATTGCTTCCAGCTGCGCTCAACCTAGAGACTGGGATCATCATCATCTTCCCTTGGTTATTAAAGGCACTGGGTGGCTTCTTGTGTCCTTCAGAAATGTCCAGATCTCATTGTCAGTGGCTTTCTGTCCTATTTAAATGCAGGTGAATTTCCACCACGTCCTCCAGCATACCTCAGTGTGTGCTTGACTATTTACCTGGTAATAAACTTCCTTAGCACTCTGGAGGTAGAGGCAGGTGGATCTTTGTGAGTTCAAGGCCAGCCTGGTCTACAAAGCCAGTTCCAGGACAGCCGGAGCTACAGGGAGACCCTGTCTCAAAAAAACAAAACAAACAAACAAACAAAAATAATAATAATAAATGGTAAAGCCAGGCGTGGTGGCATACGCCTTTAATCCTAGCACTCGGGAGGCAGAGGCAGGCGGATCTTTGTGAGTTCAAGGCCAGCCTGGTCTACAGAGTGAGTTCCAGGACAGCTGGGGCTACAGGAAGAAAGACCCTGTCTCGAAAAGACCAAAAAATAAATAAATAAATAAAAATAAATAAATAAATAAACTTCCTAACTCCACCTGCTGCCTCTGCCTCAGGAGACTAACCTGGTGGCTTTTCCAGTTCATAAACATGCCTCCCGACTTTTGCGTTTGTTCTGTTTATTTGAAATGTCCAGCACTTAGGTACTTGCTTGGTTGCCTTGTCTTCAGTACTCCTCAGTATCATTCAGGCATTCACAGACCTACTCAGCAAGGCCTCCTTTACTCTGCTCTCATTTAGTCAAGCCTGTATCCAAACATGGCTTTGTCTTTTAGTATCTCAATTTGTTTCTTCATAGATTTATCATGTAATCATTATTTGTCTATCATCTGTCTCCCTCTACAATATAACTTCACTATAGGAATTGTGTTCTCTGTTCTGAACACTTAGAAGATTCTGGGAAGTGGTGTGTAAAATGTGTTCCCGTGGGGTCATAAGCTGCTGGGCTGGGCTGCTTACATGACAGTGCTTGAGGTAGTGGTCACTGCTGCTTATTTTGGTGGTTATGTTAGTGTAGGATGCAGTATCCCAAGATTGCTTAATAAAATTTGTTTAATTATGGAACCTTACACCTATGTTTGAATTTTAAGTACATTTGTTAAGAAAAATGCCCAGTTTAAGCAGAAGCCTGGAGTGTGAATTTGCTCTTCTGCCACCTGGTGGACGTCAGCGTAAATGTAGTCACATTCTTTTAAGGTTGTGTATGACCTAATACCTGAAATAAAAGCCTATGTAATAATTATTAGCAGCGAACTATCATAATTATCCTTTTGAATCAGCCTAAACAGTTGCTTGTTTTTCTCAATCTCAGTAACTTAGGGAAATTATTTCACAAGAACTAATAAAAGAGCCTAAAACTATGCACTCCTATTTTACCTTCAGTACTGGCTTTCTGAGAATTGAGAATTTTATTACTTAGGAAAAAATTCACAGGAATTACTTGTTGGTATTTTCCAATATTAAATTTCTTTCTTAAAATTTGGTTTAAAGCATGTAACTGATATTTTATACTGTAAGAGCTGCTGTGTGTACGGAAGCTTAGGATACTGTTTTTAGGATTTATAAAGTCAAAACTTGTTGCTAGGAATAGATTTTCTGAAAGCATTACAAATGGAAAATTAAGGTTTTTTTTGGTTTTTCTTGTTAAGGCTTGCCAAAAAAGGACAGTTCTTGCATTAGCTGTCTCATGTTTTGTGTGTGTCCTCTAATGAGAGTCCTTTCACAGCAAAAATGTTCAGTTAGGAAGTGACTTGCTGTGTGGTCATTTAGTTGTATTCCCTTTCAAAACATAAATGAAATTGACTGGAATATGCTTTTAATGCACTCTTTTATAAAAAATAATGCCTGGCTCTAATAAAGAATTTTAATTTTCTTTAATGTAACTATGATTGAGCAATAAATAGCTAATTTCTAGAGATATTTGACAAACGCTTGTCACAGTGTTTCAGTAATTTCTGGTTTAGGTTATTTTAGGTTATTTAATGTCTGAGTAACATAAGTAGAAATAGTTTCTGTGGTTGGGAAGAATAAACAGTGAGCGTTCAGTGGGTGACTTGGCCACAGAACAAGGGCGTGTTCTTTTCTCCTACACTTAAAAAAATGTCTGGGTTTTGCTTGGTTTTTGTTGTTTTGAAACAGGATCTTGCTCCCTAGCCCAGATGGTCTTTTTATACTCATTCACTCTGTAGACCAGGCTGGCCTGGAACTTGCGAAGGATCCCTGCTCTGCCTCCCAAATGCTGAATTACAGGTGCATAGCACCACACCTGGCTCCCAAGGGTATTGTTAAAGAACCCGTAGATTACTGAAGTGTTTTCATCTTTGGAGCAAGAGAAACCATATTCGGTTTTCTCACTTTAAAAAATGTTTTATTGTTACATTGCACAGCACACATGAAGGAAGGTCAGGGGAAAACTGGTATTTCTCCTCCCACCAAGTGGATCCCAGGAATTGAACTCAGGGTGTCAAGCTTGGTGGCTAGCGTCTTTACCTGCTGAGCTGTCTAGCCAGCCCCAGTTCTCTCACTTTGGTTAGCTAGATACCTATTGAGTATAATGTTAAGTATGTTATTTATCTCTTAAATGTCTTAAGTCACTGTAGTCTAGAAAAAGTTACAGCACACCTGTAAGAGTGATGTGGCCCCTTAGAATCTGGAGTCACTCCATATTTTTTCTCCTAGTTTGTGCAGACAACAATCACGTGCGCACGTGGACAGTGACTCGGTTCAGAGGGATGATCTCCACACAGCCCGGCTCCACTCCCTTGGCGTCTTTCAAGATACTGTCCCTGGAGGAGACAGAGAGTCATGGCAGCTACTCCTCTGGCAATGACATAGGTGGGTCTCTGCAGTGTTTTCGAGATGCTCAGAGGTGTCTCTGCCCCAGTAGACAGCAGTACCGAGGTCTGATAGGAAGATTGTATCTTAGCTTTTAAATTCATTCGAAACAGAGTTGTGTGTGGGGGTGCATGTCTGTGTACAAGTGTGTGTCTGTGCCGCAGTGTATGCACATGCTTGTATGCTTGTGTCTGTATGCTCATAGGAGTGCTCTAGGACAGCCTCAGGGTGACTCCATGTATGTACATGCTTGTGTGCTTTTGTCTCTGTGCTCATAGGAGTGCTCTAGGACAGCCTCAGGGTGACTCCATGTGTGTACATGTTTATATGCTTGTGTCTGTGTGTACATAGGAGTGCTGCAGGACAGCCTCAGGGTGACTTCATGCACCATTTTTAAACAGTCTCTCACTGGCCTGCAGGTCACCCATTAGTCTACACTGGCCAGCCAGTCAGCCCCAAGGATCCACCTGTCTGTCTCTCTGGCACTGGGATTTTCCCTGTGCTCTCCTGACAGAGCTATCTCCCTAATCCCTGTATTTTTCTTCATGCATTCTGTGAATTCACAAAACTACATTTTTTTCAGTATTTAAAAATTTGAAAACAAAATTTATTAGTATTTCCTCCATTTTAAAAATGTCTTATTATTTTTATTTTATGTATATTAGTGTATTACCTGCATGCATGTAAGTGCACCGTGTCATGCATTGCCCATGGAGGTCAGATTGGATTGGATTGGATTCCCCTGGAACTGGAGTTACAGACTATTGTTAGCTGCCATGTGGGTGCTGGGACTCAAACCTGAGTCCTCTGCAAGAGCAGCCAGTGCTCTTAGCTTTGAGCCATCTCTCCAGACCCCTACTATTTCCTCATTTAAATGATAGCTTCTTCAGATGCTAACCAACCACTTCTGTTTGCAGCCAAAGCTGTAATTGGACATTTGAAACTTAATATTGTTTTATTTTTTTTTTTAATTTTTAATTTTTATGTGTATGAGTGTACTGTCAGCATGTAGGTTTGTGCACTTGTGTCGTGCAGTGCCACGGAGGTCAGAAGAGGGCGTCGGATTCCCCTGGAACTGGAGTTAAAGACGGTTCTTAGCTGCCATGTCGGTGCTGGGAATCAAACCAGGGTCCTCTGCAAGAGCAGTCGGAGCTCTCAACTGCTGAGCCATCTCTCCAACCCCTTCTTTTATTTTTTAATAATTATTGAAAATAAAATTGAAGTTAGGAAGTTGGGCATGGTGGCACACAGCTTTAATCCTGCCACTCAGAAGGCAGAAGCAGCTGGGTCTCTGTGAGTTCAAAGTCAGTCTGGTCTACATAGCGAGTTCCAAACCAGGCAGGGTTACACAGTAAGACCTTGTCTTAAAAAAAGGGGTTGGGGGCTGGAGAGATGGCCTAGCGGTTAAGAGCACCGACTGCTCTTACAGAGGACCCAGGTTCGATCCCCAGCACCCACATGGCGGCTGAGAGCCGTCTGAAACTCCAATTCCAGGAGAACTCCAGCTCCAGGGGAATCCGAGACCCTCTTCTGACCTCCGCGGCGTTGCACGACATGGGTGCACAAACCTGCATGCAGACAGTACATTCATACACATACAGAAATAAATAAAATTAATAAAAAAATTTAAAAAAAAAGGGGGGGTTGGGGGAGTGCTGGAGAGATGGTTCACCTGTTAAGAGCACTGGCCGGCTGGCTTCAGAGGAACCAGGTTTCATTCCCAGCACCCCATAGTGGCTAACAACCATCCATAACTCCAATTCTAGTGGATCTGATTGCCTCCATAATTACTTTGTGTACATGGTACACATACATCCATGCAGGTAAAGCATTCATACACAGAAAATAAAGCTTTCAAAAAACTTGAAGCTAGGAAAGAATTGTACTTTGTGTATAATTGGAATTGTTTTGATGGCATTACAGATTTGGTCATGAGCCAGTGCAAAGTGCATCATTGTTTTACTGTAATATCAGCAAACTTTATATAACTTTTGCTGGCTGTATACCATGAGTGTAGTGTGTATATCTACAGGTGAGCATTCACATGCATGCACACTGCATCACAGAGACAAGTTGCTTCCCCAGCAGGCAGTTGAAAACACTCGTAGCATCTGTGCTGTCCATGCAGTGTTTCTGTGATGAGTAGATAGAGCTAGGGTACACAGAAGGAAGAGGTATGTTAGGATTGATTTTCCTGAAAACAGGACTTTATGTACAGGTAGAATACGCTCCCTTACCAAACGTTTCAAAATACTTAAAAAAATGTAAGCTACTTAGGAGAGTTGTACTGCTATAGTTCTTTTTAGAAAAGGGAACGGTCAGGGTTATCAGTTAACAGTTGCTGTGTGATCTCAGAAGCCTCCATGAGGCTAAGAGCTAGAAGCTATATATTTATTCAGCAATGCTTGGCATTAGAAATCTAAGGGAGAACATTAAATGTCACTGTGTTGTATAGTGGGGACACAAAGAAGAGAGCATTGATGTCACCTTACAGTTAGCAGTGGAGACAGGGAGAAGAGAGCATTGATGTCACTTTACAGTGACCAGTGGGGATAGGAAGATGGCATTTGCCCACTGTGCTCAAGGGCACAGGGTCAATGTGCCTAAGAGGGTGGTAGCAGGGTCTGTGCTGTAACATCTTTTTCAGTGTTCTCGAGACTTTCATGAGGTAGATGGTATCCCCATTCAACACTGATGGAAACTGACATTCAGAGAGAGGACCTGTCACCAGGTCATAGTAGAAGGAAGGGCAGGATTTTTAAGTTGTGCGTATTGGGTATAGGACCTTCTAGAATTGAGACATTCCTGGCAGAGAAACAAACCACACACCTAGCCATGTTAAAACAACAACAACAAAACCAGAAAACATGAGAACCTGAGAAGTCTGGATAAAGTCAAGGGGTCGTTAGAGTCTGGATTCCAGCAGATGTGTGAGAGCGTGGGAACGGGCTACTGAGAGGGGGCAGCCAGAGGCCATAGAGCAAAAGGTCCTGGAGGCAGTCTGTGGAGCTCAGGTTTGGTTTGTGAGCAATGAGGAGCTTTTGAAGAAAAGTTTTTGAAAAAGGAATCTCACTAGGTAGCGCCAGGTAACCGTAAACTTACTATGTAGCCCAAGCTGGCCTCAAACTTGTGATCTTCTTGACTCAGCCTCCTAAGTGCTAAGATTTCAGGAGTGAGCCCCCACATCTGGCTGTGCATTCAGTCTTGATATGTGTGTGCAAGAAGGTTTAGAGAGCCAGAAAACCAGGGAAGACACTGTTATCTGAAAGGAAAAACAATTCAGTAAGAACTGTGGGCACTGTGGTCATCCATGGTTTGTGCTGGGTTTCTGAAGAGGAAAGAGTCTAGGCTTACCCTCAAAATCCTTCCCTGAAATAGTTGAGCAAATGCCTGGTGAAGTGGTGAGCCTTCTGCAGCCAGGCAGCCTGGGTTTCCTCCAGCTCACTTTATCACTTAGGACCTGTGGTTTTAAGTACCTGGCTAACTAATCTCTTGGTGTGTCTGTTTTTCTTACCTGTAGAATTGGGATATTAATGTCTTTCTTATGTCATTTTATGATGACTAAAATAAGGTGGTACTGCACTGCAAATGGAAATGCTTTTGTCATTGCATTGTGTGTGGCATTGATTTAGAATTCCATGCCATCCTACCAGTTTGAAAAGACTCTTGGGGAGAGGGGACTAGTATTAATGTGCCTTTTATAAGATGAACTAGATTCTCATAATTCTTTACCTTTTGGTTTTCTGACACAGGACCTTTTGGAGAAAGAGATGATCAGCAAGTGTTTATCCAGAAAGTTGTTCCTATCACTAACAAGCTATTTGTGAGGCTCTCATCAACCGGAAGAAGGTAACTCTTCACGAGAAAGATGTGTCTGTTTAGAAACTGCCTTTGTTTACAAAGGCGGAGTTTTTTGCATGGATAGAAAAGCAGATTAGAGGGCTGGAGAGATTTCCTAGCAGTTAAGAGTGCCGACTACTCTTGCAGAGGACCTGGGTTCGATCCCCAGCACCCACATGGCAGCTGAGAACCGTCTTTAGCTCCAGTTCCAGGGGAATCCAACATCCTCTTCTGACCTCTGTGACATTGCATGACATGGATGCACAAAGCTACATGCAGACAGTACATTCATACACATATAAAAATTAAAGAAAAGAAAAAAAAGGCAGATTAGAATCAAATTGTGACAGATTGATTCATTAATTACAATTAAAAAGCAGTGTACTTCACACTTGGTCTCTAGGACTTATTTAGAATTTTCAGTGGTACTGTGGACTAGGAAGAACTCATGGTGAGAGAGAGCAAGAGCATCAGGGGCATTCCCACGACAAGCACAACTACTTATTGACTTTTTTTTTTCCTTTTTAAAAATATTTTATGTGTACGAGTGTACTGCTGGCATGTGTAGGTGCACCTGAAATTTAATGTCTTTATGAAAAAAAAAAAAAGGGGGCTGGAAAGATGGCTCAGCAGTTAAGAGCACTGGCTGTTATTGCAGAGGTTCCCAGCATCCACATGATGGCTAACAACCATCTGAAACTTCACTTCCAGGGGATCCAATGCTGTCTTCTGTCCTTTGGGGATATTATACAACATAGGTGCACTTATATACATGCAGGCAATCAATACACTAATACACATAAAATAAAAATAATAAATGGGTTTTCAAAAGACATTTTTTCCTCAGAGGAAAAACAAAACAGAGAAACTTTTGAATTTAGTATTTCTCATCCTGTACAGACTGGTATACATGACTGTCTCTCCCAGATGAAATCACAGATTTTTTTTTTACCTATCTCTGTGTAGGATGAGAATGATGGAGCAGTTCGTTCATGTTGTGGAAGTGGGCATAGCTCTTCACTTGGTTCCTGTCCATGCTGTTCTCCCCTCCATCTCCAGAATAGGTGGGATAGCCTATCAGTGGCCTCTCCACAGAGCTTGTGCAGCATGGATGTTGCACTTAGGCTCCCTGGAGATCACGAATTCAGGAACGATTTCTCATCTGATTTTAATGAAGATCATAGTGGATTTCATGGCTGACAGAGGACCTATATTCTAATTCTAATAGTGCTTTTTATTACCTATGTAAATTCAACTTACGTGACCTTTGGTTTCTGTGGCTGTGATAAAAGACCATGACCTAAAACAACTTATAGAAGAGCTTATTTTGGTTTGTGGTTCCAGACTAAGTCCATAGTGGTGGGGAAGGCGAGGCAGCAGCACTGGCACAGAAAGCTGACAGCTCACCTCTGAGTCCCACACAGGAAGGAGGGAAAACACCCTGGAAGTGGGGTGGGCTAAGAACTTTAAAATCCAATGGTGACACTTACCTCAGCAAGGCTGCCCCCCTCAACCTTCCCAAATATCACCACCAACTGCTCAAATGCCTCTTCTTTCAGATCCCCACACTTTACAAAATAAGGCTCCCTTGTCTTAAAAGTTTGTCATAGGGTAAAATGGCTTAAAAACTGCAAAATACCTTAGAATCCTTGACTGTAGTGGACATTCATATAAATTAGTTTTTCCTTCTTTTAAAATGATTCTTTGTGGCTTCAAATTGAGCTTCAGTTTTTTTTTTTTTTTTTTCCTTTGCCAGGTAAGCGAGGAAAATTTCTGTTCGTAGTTGTTAAGCAGACCTACTGTTGACTTTCCTTAAACATTGCTGGTACTGTTGATGTTTTAAGGTTTTCTGTCTGCTTTTCTTTTTTTTTTTTGGTCTTTTTGAGACAGGGTCTCCCTGTAGCTCTGGCTGTCCTGGAACTCACTCTGTAGACCAGGCTGGCCTCAAACTCACAGAGATCCACGTGCCTCTGCCTCCCAAGTGCTAGGATTAAAGGCGTGCGCCACCACACCCAGCATTTATTTATTTATGTATGTGTATCAATGTACTGTCTACATGCAAGTCTGTGCGCCCGTGTCGTGCAATGCCGTGGAGGTCAGAAGAGGGTCTCAGATTCCCCTGGAACCGGAGTTCTCCTGGAATTGGAGTTTCAGACGGTTCTCGGCCGCCATGTGGGTGCTGGGGATCGAACCCGGCACCTCTGTAAGAGCGGTCGGCGCTCTTAACCGCTAGGCCATCTCTCCAGCCCCTTCTGTTTTTTTTTAGCATGTGTCTGATTACATGATGTTTTAATAAATAAACTCTTGAGACACAAGTATTATTTCCGTCAACGATCAATGCATGTAATCATTAGCAATTGATAAGTGGATTCTAGAAACTGTCAGCTAAACCATCGGCTTTTGTTTCATCTTATTTTTTAAGAAAATGAACTAGGAGTTTATACTGTAGTTAGAGTCCAGATTGTTCCCTCACAGTATTATAGATCCCTGTGATCGAGAGCCTGGCATACATCCAATAAAGAAGCAACAAATGTTGAGAGATGGCTGTATTAGTCACTTTTCTGTTGCTGTGATAAAACACCACGACCAAGGAAGGGAACTTATCAAGGGAAGAGTTTATTTGAGCTCAGGATTGATGGTTCCAGGGAATCAGAGTCCATTGTGGTAGGAACCATGGTGGCCGGGGCTGGAGCAGCAAGCCGAGGGTCACATCTCACAATGAGCACAGGAAGCAGAGAGAGCGACTCAAGACCGCAAGGCTTGTTAAACTCACTAAGCCTGCCCCCAATAACGTACTTCCTCCAGCACGGCCACACCTAAGAACTCCAAGAACAGTGCCACCAACTGTAGACAAAATGTCTGAATACTTAAAGCCTATGGGGGACACTCATTCAAACTACCATATTCCACTCCCCTGGTCCCCATAGGCTCCTGACCATATAAAATGCAAAATGCATTTAGTCCAACCTTAAAAGTCCCCATAGTCTTTACCAATCTCAATTCTATTCAAAAGTCTATCGTCCAAAATCTCTTCTGAGACACAGGCCAATCTCTCAACTGTAAGCTCCTGTAAAATCAAAAGGCAAATTACATACTCCCAACATACAGTGGAACTGAATACACATTCCCATTCCAAAAGGGAGAAATAGAGGCATAGTGAGGAAATATTGGACCAAAACAAGACCGAAAACCAGCAGGGCAAACACCAAGTCCAGTAACTCCATGTGTAACTTCTGGGACTTGACTTCCAAAGGGCTTAGATGGCTCAGCTCTTCCAGCTTTGCTTGCAACATGGATCTCTTCCTTAGGCTGGTACCACTCCCTGTATGCAGCTCTCCTTGTCAAATATCTCACAGGTCTGGCATCTCAAATGTCTTCTTTGGGGTCTCCGCTGCCAACCAGGCTTCACCTTCACAGCTTCATGCAATGGCCTATCAGGGACGCCCCTGCTGCACTCTGTCTGGCCTCTGTGGCTCTCTGAAACCATGGAGGAAGAACTGATGACCCCTTCACTCTTGCAAACTTCATGCCTCTAAAGCCAGCACCATGTGAATGAAATTGTGGAGTTTGGCTGCAAGTTCGGGATGGACTCTCTCCTACTTTAACCACATTTGCAATTTTCTCTGCCCTGGACTTGTTGGAGTAGAAAACGCTTTCAGTATTTTCCTTTCAAAAATTGGAAGCTTAGCTGGGTGTGGTCTTTCCCTGAAGGTACTGATTCTTTTGTTTACTTGTAAATCTTGAGGCCTCTCCTTAATCACTTTAATCTCACCTTTCCCATTGTTTACTTGTAAATAGCTAGGCCTCTCCTTAATCACTTTAGTCTCCTTATCAAAAGGAACCTCTCCTTCACCTGCCTTGGCCCCACCTTTAATCTTCCTAGTGCAGTTTTCAGATCCAAACTGTACATTCTGCATTTCTTTCTGCCCCATCTGCTCTTCACTGTAGATCTGCACAGTATTCACCATCAATAGCCACACCACCATTTCTACGTTAGGCTGTCTTGAAATATTCTCTGCCAAAGACATTAGTCCATTGCTTTTCAACTTAGCATCAGCAAACATTTGGGCTGTGGGCAAACTGCTGCCAGACTCTATCAAAATATCCCAGTTGCTGCCTAAGTCTTTATTTTCCTCTGGACCTACATTTTTTGCAGCCATGCTTTCTTCTAGCCAGGCTTCTTCTAGAATGGCCTGTTAAGCTCTGCTTACAGTAATCAACAGCTTTTCTAGCCCAAAGTTCCAAAGTCTTCCACATTTCTCCAAACATCCACATGGTCAGGTTCTTCACAGCCAACAGCCCACTCTCTGGTACCAAATAACTGTCTTAGTCACTTTTCTGTTGCTGTGATAAACCACCATGACCAAGGGAACTTATCAAAGGAAGAGTTTATTTGAGCTCACGATTGATGGTTTCAGGGAATCAGAGTCCATTGTGGCGGGAAGCATGGTGGCCGGGGCTGGAGCAGCAAGCCGAGGGTCACATCTCACAATGAGTACAGGAAGCAGAGAGAGAGACTGGAGACCACAAGGCTTGTTAAACTCACTAAGCCTGCCCCCAGTGACATACTTCCTCCAGCACAGCCACACCTTCTAAGACCTCCAAGAACAGTGCCACCAACTGGAGACAAAATGTCCAAATACCTAAAGCTTAGGGGGGACACTATCATTCAAACCACCACAATGGCTCAGCGGTTAAGGGCACTGGCTCTTCTTGCAGAAGACCCAGTTTCAACTCTCAGTACCTACATGGCTGCTAACAACCATCCCTAACTCCAGTTTCAGAGAGATCCAGTGTTCTCTTCTGACCTCCGCATGCATTGCATAGCACTGGTGCACTTTCATACATGTAGGCAATACACTTTTACACATAAAAATAATTAAAATATGTTTTTTAAAAATATCTTAGTGACTGGGTATGGAGCCATTCAGAGCACTTTCAGCTCTTTCAGGGGATCAAATTCAATTCTCAGAACCTGCATGGCAGCTCACAGCCTTCTGGAGCTCCAGTTCCAGGGGATCAGACCCCTCTTCCATCTCTGCAGGCATCAGGCATGCACATGGTGCTCATGTATTCATGCAGACACTCAAACATACACATAAAATAAAACTAAAGTAAAGGAGACATCCTCTACTCTGTTGAACAGTAAACGCTAACCTTATGTTAGGAAGATGCCAGAGCAGCAGGCTCTGGACTGAGTATGGTGCGCAGGCGTGAGTGACTTCTCCCTTGCCTTCGCCTCCTGCCCTGTCTCTGTCCCAGTTTTTGTGTTGATTTCATTTTCTTTCCTCCTCCTCCTCCTCCTCCTCCTCCTCCTCCTCCTCCTCTTGACCTTTTGTTACTAGTTGCTACAAAACTTTCTGTTAAGCGCTTTCAGCTCTCGCTTGATGTAGTGTGAGATAGTAATTCACTGAAGTAAATTCGCTCACCCTTGGAGAAAATCACCTGCTTACACTCTCATTTGCAGGCTAGAGAATAATTGTTGTGTCTCAGATCCTTTGTACAACATGTATTCTGTTTTATGTGTGTGTTTTGCATACATGTATGTAAGTGCACCACTTGTCTGCAGTGCTCACAGAGGCCAGGAGAGGGCGTTGATTCCTTGAAGTTGAAGTTTTGGATGACTGTTAGCCTCTGCATGTGGGTGCTGGAAACTGAACCCGGGTCTTCTGGAAGAATAGCCAGTGTCCTTAACCACTGCACCATCTCTGTAACCAGTAGCTCAGATTCTTTTGTTCCTTAATGAGGAGTGCTATCCTCTCGGGGGTGCAGGGCCTACTGGGCCTGCGTTCCCCAAGTTTGAAGCTAAGGCCTTACACTTTTAAAATGTGCGTGTAAATTTAATGCTCTCTTTCAACATGTAGCATATTTTATTTGGGATTTATTCCCCTTCTTTCTCCCTGGCTTTTTTTCTTTTCTTGCATAGCTTCCTTTTGAAAACTTGCTCATTCTCAAGATTCTGCTTTTGTGACTTAAATTATTTTCTTATTTTGGTTATAGCTAACACATGAAGAGGTTTTGACTTGAAATTTTTTCCTCTTGACTTCCTTTAGCCTTTAAGTCAATTTTAGCTTAGTCACTTGTAATTTCACAGTTGAGAAATGAATGGCCAGTTTTGCTACCCATGGTTTACATCCATCTCCTGTCCTTGCAGAATCTGTGAGATCCAGGCTGTTGACTGCACCACAATATCCGCCTTCACCGTCAGAGAGTGTGAGGGCTCTAGTCGGATGGGTTCAAGGCCGAGGCGCTACCTGTTCACAGGCCACACAAATGGCAGCATTCAGATGTGGGATCTGACCACTGCCATGGACATGGTCAACAAGAGCGAGGACAAGGGTAGGTGCCATCGGGTGACTTGTGCCCAGGCCAGCCTCTGACATGGGATTCTAGTGAGTGTTTCTTTTCCTAAGACATAGGTGGTCCAACTGAAGAAGAGCTGCTCAAACTGTTAGACCAGTGTGACCTGAGCACATCTCGCTGTGCCACCCCGAACATCAGCCCAGCCACGTCTGTGGTTCAGCAGAGTCGCCTTCGAGAATCCAGCTCTAGGTGGGTAAAGTGTTGAGTGTCATTTCCTAAATGGAACTGGTAGCTTTGGGAACATCGTCTGACATACTGTAGTCATAGTTGTAAAAGCTGTCATTTTCAAAGCACAGTTTCAGTTCAGATTTGTTAATATTCAGTTGTTTAAATATTAGTAAATATCACAATCTTTTCAGAACTTCATACTCTGAGGAATCAGGGCTAGATATTTAAAAAGACTGATTCCTTATTGGTTTTAAAGATTGCTTTCCATCTTTTTTCTGCTATTCAAAAGTCTGGCTTGACTGTGACTGAATATATGCTGTTACTTGCATTGGTGATTATAGATGATGTAGAGTGCTTGGTAAGCATTCGTAGAGGAGTGTGGATAGTAATATACATACTCCGTGTGCAGGCCATGCATTTTTGTTGGCAGTTTAACTGATGAGACATGAGAGTGAAGTGTAAACTGTGATTTTGGAACTCTCGCAGCCTCCAGCTCCAGCAGCACGAGCCCGTACACGAAGCGGCCACTTACGGGGCCACACGGCCGTACCGAGAGAGCCCTCTGTTAGCCAGGGCGAGGAGGACTGAGAGCTTCCACAGCTACAGAGATTTCCAGACCATTAATTTCAGCCGAAATGTAGAAAGAGCAGTCCCCGAGAATGGCAGTGTGGGTCCAGTGCAGGCTGAAGTCAGAGGGGCAGCTGGGGATTGCAGTGTCTCTGAGAGAAAGTCTCCCGGCATAGACGTGAAAAGTCTGAGGGAATCAGAAAGCGGATCAGAGGCGCATAAAGCTGTCGAAAGCTTTCCAGAAGCCAAGAAAAGGTCGTCAGAAGATGAAAACGAGAGTAGAGTCGAGTTCCGGAAGAAAGGCGGCTTTGAAGCAGGGGGCTTCCTGGGAAGAAAGAAGGTGCCCTACCTGGCGTCATCACCAAGCACTTCCGATGGAGGAACCGACTCTCCTGGCACTGCATCCCCTTCTCCTACAAAGACCACCCCATCGCCTAGGCACAAGAAAAGTGACTCCTCGGGCCAGGAGTACAGCTTGTGAACTCCCCCCAAATGCATGGCAGTTTGACTACATTTAGATGGAAATTAAAATTTCCTGGATTTCAGTACATTTTGTTTTCACACCGAAACTTCGCAAGATACAGTTTGTCCTCATTTGGTATCTTGTTTGAAGTTTCTTGAAGCAGATCCAGTAGTCCTCTCTCGACACTGGGAAATGGTTTAGTTTTGCAGCACATGCAGTGGGCCCTTGGTCAAGCAGGGGTCTGTTTGATGTTTGGCTCTGCTGGTTCTGCTGCCCATCGTACTAGGGTGTGTGGTGTGGATGTGTCCCTGCAGCGTGGGGGCTGGTGGCCGTATTCCTAGTCCAGTGTCAGGTTGTCTTGCGCGGTCACCTTGAAGTGAATCACATAATTCCCTGGAACTTGGGCTCCTGACCCTTATTGTGACTGCAGAGTGTTTACTACTATTTAATGAGGTGCTATATTGTGATGAAATCATGTAACTCAAAACACTATTGTCGAATACCAGGTTCCACTGTGCACTAAGTCTTTAGGGTCATTTTCTGATTCTCATTGTGGGAGTCTTAGTTCAGCATGCATCACAGTGTCTGATACCCAAAGTCTTCCTCGTGGAGCTGTTGTGTTTGAATAGGTGAAGTAATAATGAGGGAACCTTTGTGGTGTGTCTAGAAGGGCCCCATTGGCTGGCCTGCCCTGCTTGATGAGCTGTTGTGACTTGTGCAGCTCTTCACCGCATTGGAGTTCTCAGCTTGGGGTTCATTCGATGTTTAGGCTGTGTCAAAATGTGTTTTGACTATATTTTAAATTCTGAGAGTAAAAGAATTTTTGTACATTTTTCTTCATTTAATTGGAGTGATTTACAAATTTCTACAAATGAGAATACAGGTTGCGAGCATTTACTAGTGATGCCATATATCTTCCCATTCCAAGAAAGAGGACAAATGAGGATGAAATAAATTCTTCAAAGTTTACTGTGTCCCCAGTAGTTTCATGAATACTCTCTGTATTTGTCAATTAATCAAAAGAATGGTTAAGGCTGTGTATCTTCAGTTATTTAAGGAATAGTTACCCTGTTTCAACTGTAACCACAGGCATTTGTAAGAAAAGAATAACATTAGCATGAATAAAAGACAAAAAGGAAATTTTAAAAAGGCAGTGGAGGGGCTGAAGAGATGGCTCAGTGGTTAAGAGCACCGACTGCTCCCACAGAGGACCTGGGTTTGATTCCCAGAACCCACATAGTGGCTAAGAACTGTCTTTAAGCCCGGTGTGGTGGTATACACCTTTAACCCCAGCACTCAGGAGGCAAAGACAAGTCGATCTCTCTGAGTTCAAAGGCAGCCTGGTGTACAGGGCTAGTTCCAGGCCAGCTGGGGCTACAGGGAGACCCTGTTTCAAAAACACAAGTTAAATAAATAAATAAATAAATAAATAAATAAAATTCTTAAAAAAAAATGGAGACTTACATAATAAAAACCCACAAAAGTTGACTGCGGAGCTAGGTCTGGTGGTTGCACACACACCTTAATCCCAGCACTTGGGAGTTGGAGGCTGTCGTAGTAGTCTGTCTTCCATTGCTGTGACAAAACACTCCGACCAACACCAGCTTGGGGAGGAAAGGGTTTATTCAGCTTACATCTCCTGGGTCACAGTTCATCACTTAGGGAGCCCAAGGCAGGAACTCAGGGCAGGAACCTGGAGGCAGGAGCTGAAGCACAGGCCATGGAGGAGTGCTGTTCACTGGCTTGCTTCCCTGGCTCATGCCCAGCCCACCTTCTTATACAGTACACAACAACCTGCCCAGGGTGGCACCACTCTTGTGGGCTGGGCCCTCCCACATTGCCTGACAATCAAGACAATACTCCACAGATGTGGCCACAGGCCAATCCAATGGAGTCAATTCCCCAACTGAGGCTCCCTCAACCCAGGTTCGTCAAGTTGACACTAAAGCTATCTAGCACAGAGGCTATCCTGGCCTACATAGTAAGACTGACTCAAAAACAAACGGGAACTTGACTGAAGCATGGACTACAATATCCTACAAGTCAAGTCAAATACATTTCTTTCATCTGTGGAAGTTCAGACCTTGGTCTAAGCCTGTGTGCGTCTCTGCCCTGAGGACCCTGGGCAGATTATTCCTGCATGCCTGTATTCTCTCACTGTGCTTATATTTTCAAGGTTGTAAACAGAGGAAAAATAATAAAATGGATCATACTCTATATGATTACTGAAAAAGGAAGAAATTGTAGTTTTCATGATGGAAATAGTTGAAGTCATTTTAAGTTCTTTATTATAACATTGAGCACTCTTATGAAAATGAAGTTGGCCGCAGAGGGAAGAGCCTGTAATTTCCTTCTTGGTTCTCTCATTAGGACTGTCTGGAGTTACGTTACCCAGGTCCCTTTGCAGTCACGCTGAATTCAAATCTCTTAATTGGGACTCATTTTGAAAAAGATACCACAGTTGATTCTAGTGTGTTAGACCAGAACATCCCCAGGCCATCGTATTTTCTAGGTATTTGGGTTTGTTTGCTTGTTTGTTTGTTGAAACAGGGTTCTCAGGCTGAGGACCCGTAGTACTATATAGAACAGACTCTAGGCCTGGCAGACCACTTATTGATGGCTCAATAAGGGGGACCTGCTGGGTTAGGGAATGTCCCTGAGCAGCACAATGCCCCATATTATTCCAGTCCGCTTTGCTTTACTGGCTTTTAGCATCAGGAACTCTGGGAGGTTTTTAGAAGCAGAGATGCCCTAGCCCACTGAATCAGAATCTACAGTGGTGCTGCATCGCTGCTTTTAAAAGATGCAAAGTGATAAACCTGTTACTTTTTGGAAAAGGAGGATGGGGCCTCTCTTCTGAGTCTACTCATGAACAGCACATCACACTTACAGCACATCATATTTACAGGACTCCAGATGGTGGGTGGTACAAGTTCGGTACTAGAAATAACCACTTCTTTCTTAGGTGCTCCCAATAGCCTGCTGTCTTGTTAGGCCCATCTGTGTCAGCTTTAGACAACCAACTGAGTTAGGATGAGCAAGCTAGAAGAAAGCTTAGTAAACTAGCAGCTTTATGTTTCTGTTTTAGAACATACAAACTTTGGTTGAGCAGAAACCCATCATGAGTTCCGCAGCTCTTGGGGAATGTGCAGCGATTTTAGGTTTGTTTCTAGCAGAACACACTGGTCTTTGCTTTTGACACTCAAGGTTGGCAAGCCTTGTCTAGGAGCTGGTTGTTGGAGCTGCTCTGCCACAGACTTGCATGATGCCTAGCCTTTGACTGTCAGATCAGACATGGGGTAGATAGTGGTTTTCAGGCACAGTAAACGTTTTTGCCACCTGACTTTTTGTATAGATTGAAAGAACATTGTCACAGAGTTTAGAATAATTTCTTAGAATCAATTAAAATCTTTAAGAATAGGGGGAAAGAGTTTTCTTTACATTATTTTCTAGGTTCAAGTATCTTTTTTTAAACTATTTTTTATTGAATTTTTGAGATTTTCATAAATATAGCTTGATGGTATTTAGATCCCTCCTCTATCCACATCCCCCCACTGCCCCCACCTAATTTATGTATTCTNATGGCTCAATAAGGGGGACCTGCTGGGTTAGGGAATGTCCCTGAGCAGCACAATGCCCCATATTATTCCAGTCCGCTTTGCTTTACTGGCTTTTAGCATCAGGAACTCTGGGAGGTTTTTAGAAGCAGAGATGCCCTAGCCCACTGAATCAGAATCTACAGTGGTGCTGCATCGCTGCTTTTAAAAGATGCAAAGTGATAAACCTGTTACTTTTTGGAAAAGGAGGATGGGGCCTCTCTTCTGAGTCTACTCATGAACAGCACATCACACTTACAGCACATCATATTTACAGGACTCCAGATGGTGGGTGGTACAAGTTCGGTACTAGAAATAACCACTTCTTTCTTAGGTGCTCCCAATAGCCTGCTGTCTTGTTAGGCCCATCTGTGTCAGCTTTAGACAACCAACTGAGTTAGGATGAGCAAGCTAGAAGAAAGCTTAGTAAACTAGCAGCTTTATGTTTCTGTTTTAGAACATACAAACTTTGGTTGAGCAGAAACCCATCATGAGTTCCGCAGCTCTTGGGGAATGTGCAGCGATTTTAGGTTTGTTTCTAGCAGAACACACTGGTCTTTGCTTTTGACACTCAAGGTTGGCAAGCCTTGTCTAGGAGCTGGTTGTTGGAGCTGCTCTGCCACAGACTTGCATGATGCCTAGCCTTTGACTGTCAGATCAGACATGGGGTAGATAGTGGTTTTCAGGCACAGTAAACGTTTTTGCCACCTGACTTTTTGTATAGATTGAAAGAACATTGTCACAGAGTTTAGAATAATTTCTTAGAATCAATTAAAATCTTTAAGAATAGGGGGAAAGAGTTTTCTTTACATTATTTTCTAGGTTCAAGTATCTTTTTTTAAACTATTTTTTATTGAATTTTTGAGATTTTCATAAATATAGCTTGATGGTATTTAGATCCCTCCTCTATCCACATCCCCCCACTGCCCCCACCTAATTTATGTATTCTAATATATATATATATATATTCTAATATATATATATATATATATATATATATGAGAGTACACATATATATGAGAGTACATATATGAGTATGTATGTTCCTTTCAGGGTATGAGTATATATGTATGTATATATCACAGCCTACAGAGTCTGATTTGTTTCTCCAAATGTCCTGCAGTGTGGGTCCATCCACTGTACCCACCAAGAGTCCCAACCCCATCAATTACCAAACGTTCCTTAGGTTGTGCTGGGATTTCTTACTCACTTTCTTATGTCTGTGCTGGATTTTGTCTGGTTTGAGCTTGTGTAGAACTTGTGCATGCTCTCACCATTGCTGTGAGTTCATGTGAGCAGCTGCCTAGCTGTCTGGAAAACTACTGTTTCCTTGTGGTCATCCGTCATCTCTGGCTCTTCCTTGTGGTCATCCATCATCTCTGGCTCTGACAGTCTTCCTACCTCCTCTTCCACGGTGATCCCTGCATCCTTGGAGGGAGAAGCCTGAAATAGGTTTCTTTGTCAGGTGTGTGTATGTGTGTGTGTGTGTGTGTGTGTGTGTGTGTGTGTGAGAGAGAGAGAGAGAGAGAGAGAGAGAGGTTTGGTTTACATGTGAATGTGCTCAAGATTCGAAGGAACAATTATTTTTTATAAAATTCCATGTAGGCTGATTAAATACTGCAAAATAGAGCAGTTTCTGTTGGATTTTACCGGGCTGAAGATGTTCAGTGACTCGACAGAATTTTTGAAAAGTGCTTGCAATCAGTTTCAGAACTAAAATATGTGAAATAAGACATTAATTCAAGTAAAGTTATTTCAGTTGCAGCAGCTTGACTTCTCTGAGTTAGCTGTTCACTCATCAGATTCCTAAACTGATTAGACATGGGCATGTGCAAATTATGTGCTCTGTCAGGAGGGAGTGAGAACATAGAGCCTTTACCAAGTGTGTACCTGCTGTGATGGTTGGTCCAGCTGTTCCTTTCAGGGTATGATGGTTGGTCCAGCTGTTCCTTTCAGGCTATGATGGTTGGTCCAGCTGTTCCTTTCAGGGTATGGTGGTTGGTCCAGCTGTTCCTTTTCAGGGTATGATGGTTGGTCCAGCTGTTCCTTTCAGGATATGATGGTTGGTCCAGCTGTTTCTTTTCAGGGTATGATGGTTGGTCCAGTTGTTCCTTTCAGGATATGATGGTTGGTCCAGTTGTTCCTTTTCAGGATATGATGGTTGGCCTAGCTGTTCCTTTCAGGGTATGATGGTTGGTCCAGCTGTTCGTTTTCAGGGTATGATGGTTGGTCTAGGTGTTCCTTTCAGGGTATGATGGTTGGTCCAGCTGTTCCTTTTCAGGGTATGATGGTTGGTCCAGCTGTTCCTTTTCAGGGTATGATGGTTGGTCCAGCTGTTCCTTTTCAGGTATGATGATTGGTCCAGCTGTTCCTTTTCAGGGTATAATGGTTGGTCCAGCTGTTCCTTTCAGGGTATGATGGTTGGTCTATCTGTTCCTTTCAGGGTATGATGGTTGGTCCAGCTGTTCCTTTTCAGGGTATGATGGTTGGTCCAGCTGTTCCTTTTCAGGGTATGATGGTTGGTCCAGCTCTTCCTTTCAGAGTGTGATGATTGGTCCAGCTGTTCCTTTTCAGGATATGATGGTTGGTCCAGCTGTTCCTTTTCAGAGTATGATGGTTGGTCCAGCTGTTCCTTTTCAGAGTATGATGGTTGGTCCAGCTGTTCCTTTTCAGGGTATGATGGTTGGTCCAGTTCCTTTCAGGATATGATGGTTGGTCCAGCTGTTCCTTTTCAGAGTATGATGGTTGGTCCAGCTGTTCCTTTCAGGGTATGATGGTTGGTCCAGCTTTTCTTTTCAGGGTGTGATGGTGGTCCAGCTGTTCCTTTCAGGGTATGATGGTTGTTCTAGTTGTTCCTTTCTGGGTATGGTGGTCTTCCAGTTGTTCCTTTCAGGGTATGGTGGTTGGTCCAGCTGTTCCTTTGAGGACATGGAAATCAGAGGACTGCACTGCTGTCAGTAGACTTGCTTAGTTTAAACCACTAACATCAGGTTACTGATAACAAATGTAGGTTGTTCTAGTTTGTCTTCCATTTCTGTGACAAAACACTCTGACCAACATCAACTTGGGGAGGAAAGGGTTTATTCAGCTTACATCTCCTGGGTCACAGTTCATCACTTAGGGAGCCCAAGGCAAGAACTCCGGGCAGGAACCTGGAGGCAGAAGCTGAAGCACAGGCCAGGGAGGAATGCTGTTCACTGGCTTGCTCCCCTGGCTCATGCCCAGCCCACCTTCTTATACCGTACACAACAACCTGCCCAGGGTGGCACTACTCATTGTGGGCTGGGCCCTCCCACACTGCTCTACCATCAAGACAATACTCCACAGATTTGGCCACAGGCCAATCTAATGGAGCCAATTCCCCAGTTGAGGCTCCCTCAACCCAAGTGTGTCAAGTTGACACTAAAGCTATCCAGCACATAGGTCATCTTGAAATTGTCCTTGTTAATTCATTTAGCCAACATCTCTCTGTCAGAGCCCAGTGAAAATTACATGCTTCATCTTCCACAAAATCAGCAAGGTAAGACAAGTATTTAATCTGAATATTATTCCTTATTTGAGACAATCAGAGAAATAACTTCTCTAAGATCTATATTACAAAGGATTTTTAAACCCTCATTTCTTTATTATAGAATAACAAATAGTGGGTTTAAATATCCATGTCATGCGAGTAATAATCAGGAAAGTCGGTGCACAGCCTGCATCCTGCTTCCCTCTTCCACCTTCCCCCTTTCACAGCTGGGTGTCGGTGAATGTGGTTTGTTCCTTGGCCACTGAGCTGAAACCCTTGATGGCATTCATCAGGTCCTCTTCATCCACATACTGAAAAACAAGCAATCATTGGTTACAGTACTTATTATCAGCAGTATGTGCTTCCCGTTCTCATCTTAACAATTTCATGTAAAATATAAAAAGTAAATAGAGCTTAATGTCCATGTTTGATCCTAAGGTGTGGTTTAAGACACAGACCTTTATAAAAATCAATTGAAGGACTACGGACACACGTGACTGGAGTGTCACACTGCAGAGCCTTAGCCTTTGTGAGCTTCATTTTATCTGTAAAGTGGGGACATTTTCATTTCTGTAGGTAGGGTTTTTTTTTTTTTTTCAGATTTATTATGTGTACCATGTGCACGCAGGTGCCTGTGAAGTCCAGAAGAGGTCATCAGGTCCCTCTGGAGGTGAAGTTACCCAGTGTGGGTGCTGGGAACCAAACCTGGCTCCTCTGGAAGATCAGTAAGTGTGCCTAACTGCTGGGCTACCTGTCCAGCCCCTGTATGTCATGTCGGGTTTTTTAAAGAAAGTTTAAGTCAGTAGGTGAAATGAATCAGCCCGCAAGCTGCTGTGGTCTCTGCTTCCTACTCCATCACTGTATTTGTCGAAGGGAGCAGGTAACTTCACTTTCGGCAGCTTTCTTTGACTCCCTCTGCACACTACCCATGACCAGAACTGTGTAATCCAGGCAGAGACAGTCATTATCTGTAGTGGTTATAGGAAGCAGATGATGGTTTTTCGTTTGTTTTTTGGTGGAGAAAATTCAATATTCATTTATAAAGAAAACTCAGCCAAGCAGGAATATTTTGCTATTACAATGCATTTCAAGAGGAATATAGTGATATAGGAAGTGTATCTGAATTAATCTTAACTTTATATCGTAAATCTAGAATAACCAGTAAAAGTTTACAAAGGAAGCATAACTGATAGGGAGAAAAGAGGAAAATAGTATATAGAATATTCAGTTAATATAAATGAGGCAAAAAAAGTTGTGGAAAACATACACTGTAGGAGCAACAAATAGTAACAGTGCAGTGAAGGACAGATAATTGTCTGAAAAGTATCAAGCAGTATTTTATAATGTTTATTTCTGAGACAGGTCTCATGTAGCTCAGGCTGGACCTAAACTATGCAGTAAGGATGACCTTGAATTCTTGATCCTTCTGCCTCCACCTCAGTAGAGTACTGGGATTACAGGCATCACAGCCAGTTTCTGTGGTGCTGGGGGCCAAACCCGAACACTCTATTGAGCTACAAGTCCATCCTAGATTTTTTTTTTCTTTGTCTTTTTGAGACAGGGTCTCCCTGTAGCTCCAGCTGTCCTGGAACTCATATGTAGACCAGGCTAGCATTGAACTTACAGAGATCTGCTTGCCTCTACCTCCCAAGTGCTGGAATTAAAGGCATGCACCACCACACTAGGCTAAATCTTGCTATTTTTAAAGAGCAGGATGGATAGCACTGACTTAAAAATTGATGAAGATTATGTGAAATGATTTATCTTAACCTTCATGCATTATGTTGACTCAAATGCTATTTTGCATCTTAATGCATTTAGCAATTGTTTCAGCTTACTATAATTATTCCTGCAATTTAAAAATTAGGTCTGGAATGGACTTACATGACTGAACAAGCCATATCAAGATCATGCAGGATGATAGTTTTTAACCGTGGTATATATTTAATTTTTCTGAAAACCCCAAAGAATAATTTTGTGATGACAGGATAGGGGATCTGGAGGCACATGGCTCCCTTTATCACTTGCCATTAGTTAAGAAGGGGCTCAGGGAACGTGAGGAGAAGTGGGGAAGATGAGCAACACCTCAGAGGATCACAGGAGAGCTACCTTCTCCCTCACTTAGCTTTTAATCCACCCAATGGAACAGCACTCCAGCAGATCTATAAGTAAGTGTAAGTTAGTAAAAAATCTTATGATTTTAGTCCTCTCAGCCAGTAGTGAGCTTTAGCAAGTATGAGATGACAGGTGACTTATCCAATACTTAGCAAGGGTGGAACTCACACATGGAGATGGGGCTGGGAATGTGAGTCAGTTGGTAGGGTGCTTGCCCAGCATGCCCAGCCCTGGGTTCCATCTGTCTGCAGCACTTCATTTAAAAGCAAATAAAACCAGTCCTGGTGGTGCATGCCTATAACACCCAGTCCTGGTGGTGCATGCCTATAACATCCAGTCCTGGTGGTGCATGCCTATAATACCAGTCCTGGTGGTGCATGCCTATAATACCAGTCCTGGTGGTGGGTGCCTATAACATCCAGTCCTGGTGGTGCATGCCTATAACGTCCAGTTCTGGTAGTGCATGCCTATAACATCCAGTCTTGGTGGTGGGTGCCTATAACATCCAGTCCTGGTGGTGCGTGCCTATAACGTCCAGTCCTGGTGGTGCATGCCTATAACGTCCAGTCCTGGTGGTGCATGCCTATAACATCCAGTCCTGTTGATGCATGCCTATAACATCCAGTCCTGGTGGTGCATGCCTATAACATCCAGTCCTGGTGGTTCATGCTTATAATATCCAGAGCTGGTGGTGCATGCCTGTAACATCCAGTCCTGGTGGTGCATGCCTATAACGTCCAGTCCTGGTGGTGTGTGCCTATAATACCAGTCCTGGTGGTGCATGCCATAACATCCAGTTCTGCTGGTGCATGCCTATAACATCCAGTCCTGGTGGTGCATGCCTATAATACCAGTCCTGGTGGTGCATGCCTATAACATCCAGTCCTGGTGGTGCATGCCTATAATACCAGTCCTGGTGGTACATGCCATAACATCCAGTCCTGGTGGTGAGTGCCTATAACATCCAGTCCTGGTGGTGCATGCCTATAACATCCAGTCCTGGTGGTGGGTGCCTATAACATCCAGTCCTGGTGGTGCATGCCTATAATACCAGTCCTGGTGGTACATGCCATAACATCCAGTCCTGGTGGTGAGTGCCTATAACATCCAGTCCTGGTGGTGCATGCCTATAACATCCAGTCCTGGTGGTGGGTGCCTATAACATCCAGTCCTGGTGGTGCATGCCTATAACATCCAGTCCTGGTGGTGCATGCCTATAATACCAGTCCTGGTGGTGCATGCCCATAATACCAATCCTGGTGGTGCATGCCTATAACATCCACACTCAGGAGGTGGAGGCAAGAGAAACAAAAGTTAAAGGCCTTGACTGTATACTGAATTCATAGCCAGCAAAGCTACATGAAACCCTGTTTCAATAAATATAGAAAGACAGTAATGTACTTAAGATTTTCTGAGTTTGGGGCTGGAGAGATGGCCTAGCGGTTAAGAGTGCCGACTGCTCTTGCAGAGGACCTGGGTTCAATCCCCAGCACCCACATGGCGGCTGAGAACTGTCTGAAACTCCAATTCCAGGAGAACTCCAATTCCAGGGGAATCCGACGCCTTTTTCTGACCTCTGCAGCATTGCACGACACGGGTACACAAACCTACATGCAGACAGTACATTCATATAAATAAATAAAAATGTTTAAAAAAGATTTTCTGAGTTTTTAAAGTAAATCAAATGTTACATTTTATGCCTTATTTAGATCAATTTTTGCTTTTTCATGTAATTTTTGAGCATTATGTCATATAGAATGTCAATAAGAAGTTTCTGCCCTGCTAACCAAACAGTAGCACCACCACTAGTAAACCTGGGGATAACATAATTGTGCAGGTGTTTAGAGTGGCGCACTGATGGCCCAGCGTGGGGAGCTTCATACCATCTCTATCAAAATGCTGCTGGGATATTTGGCTGTCAACTCACCAGTCCACTGTTGTGGCCCATGATGGTTTCCCATATTGAGTCATCAATCAAGACCTTCTTGTCTTGAACATCCATGAGCTGGCTGACGCTGCGGTGGAGAGAGCCCTGGGTGTAGGTTTGGCTGATTTGACTTTGACTTGGGATCCGCAGTACAGACAGGCTCCTGCTGCTCCGAATATTCACTGGCGTCCCAGACCTCAGAATTCTGGTGTCAGTTAATCCCTGGAAAGGAAGTTGCTATTGGAGATGAACATATAAAGATAGCAGGGAACTGAAGCTCACACAGTACCATGGAAGGCAGCAGTTTTTCAGATCCCCCTACAGAACTTGAACTCTGCAGCTGTGGATACCTGCAGTACTGTCTCCTGGTTTCTTAGCAAATAGGAGATCATCTGATACTGATGCTAGGCGGCATGGCTCTTGACACCCGTGCGACTGGTATTGGCTTCCCCAGGGGCCAACTTCCCAAGTAATGATATAAGGCAGGTGGGGCTGGATTGAGGTGACTTCTACATGCACTTGACACTGAGCCTGCTACGTGAGACTCTGCTGTAGGCAGTCAAAGTGAACCATATTGTCTACTGTTTTCTCACTATGAGTAATTTATATTTCATTTTCAAAATCCTGGATCTGTGTGGGAAAATATTGTCGCCCTTTCTTTCTCATTCTGTTATTTAACTTGTTAAAGGAATCTCACCTCCAAAATAACCCCAGCAAGCAAAATCTTTCCATCATGACATCCTACACTGTCCTCATGATAGACTCCAGCTGACCAAAACAGTCAGGGGTTCTGCTTTATCTGTCCAATCAGAAGGTCCCTGGTTTTCATTAGACAGTCAACACCATGCAAAAGATTGGACAGTGCATCCACACAGCATGCAGAACTACCTCAAAGTGCACGGTGTAACTTTTTAGGGTGACACTGCTGGACACATCGGATATATCAGCCACAGAGTCAAACTGAGAAAAAAAAATTGACACATCAGTCTTTGCTTAAACTGTTTTAGGAGTTAAGAGTCAGGATGGGGGAGATGTGCCCTTCATACAGCTCAACCACAGAAAAGGGTTTGAGCCGCAGAGAGAAACCATTTTGAGGAGACAGGAAGAACTCTGAATGGGAAGCACAGTCAATATAAAGCAACCAAAAGAACAGAGAGAAACTGTCCATCCTCAGTGGGGACCCAGCCAGGTAGGACCTGATGCTGATGCTGTAGGCAGAAGGCAAGCAAGTGGGGTCTGCAGCAGCAAACCTTGTTCTCACCCACAGCCTTCTCTGTAGTACCTATGGCCATCCCCCATCCCCCAGCCCTGAAGCTCCAGAAGGGAACAGTGAAAGACTTCGCCGTGTCCTGTACCGCGTAGAGTGAGTATGGCAGAGCATTCGCTTAAATGATAACTGTATGTGCAGCAGATGACCTAGAGAATGAACATCACTGGATCCATCATAGGGATTCTGAGCCACAATTGCTGGTGCCATATGCTCTTCTCCCGTATGATCTGGGTTCCACAGAAACAGCATGGTTGCTACATACCCTAGGAACCAATGGCCATTTACCCATAGTCCTCCATATTCTAAACCCTTGATCCACAGTTGCCTGGGTCATCAATGCCAGCACCATCTTTGTGCATCTGTGAGACCTGAAAATGTTCCATTCCAACCAGTGGCTCATGAGAAGTAGTGCCGCTGGTGCCATGGTCCTTGGTGTCCCCTGTGCTTGCCCTGAGGCACAGGAAAGTCCTCCTCATACTCTGTACCTCTTTGTCTCTACTGGCTGCCAGAGCCTGACTGTTGTACCTGAAGCCACACTTTGAAGCCTTTCTCTGCTTCAAACCATGAGTGTACCTTAAGAACTGCTGCAATCTAGGCTATTAAAGACCTTGCACACATACCCGATACCAGTTGGGTGGAGAACTCACACAGTTTTCAAGCTCCCTTATAAACAAACATGCTAAGCTTACATCGTCTATCTCATGTAACAACACTTTTCCTATAAAAATGACTTCAGAAAATTGGAAGCAAAATGTTGTATTAGGTATGTAGAGAAATGTAATATAAGAAACATGAGGATTTATGACCTAAAGGAGAACAGTAATTCTCCAGAATAGACCTAAAATGGAAGGTAATCCACAAAATGGCTGAGGCAGAATTAAAATAATGATCCTAAGGAAGCTAATTGAGACATAAGCAATTACAGAAAAGCAATACAAAGAAGTGTGGGAAACCATGAAGGAAGTATGTGAGGTCTCTAAAAGAAATCACGGGCTGGAGAGATGGCCTAGTGGTTAAGAGCGCCAAGTGCTCTTGCAGAAGACCCGGGTTCAATCCCCAGCACTCACATGGTGGCTGAGAACCGTCTTTGACTCCAGTTCCAGGGGAATCCGATGCCCTCTTCTGACCTCCTCGGCATTGCACAACACAGGTGCACAAACCTACATGCAGACAGTACATTCATACACATACAAGAATAAATAAAAATAAAAGATATAAAAGAGAGATCACTACAAAGCTGCTCATAATTCAGTCAGCCCAGATGTGTGTTGAATGCCTTTTATCCCAGCACCCAGAGGCAGAGAAAGGTAGATCTCTGTGAGCTTTAAACCAGCCTGGTCTACATAGTGAGTTCTAGGCTAGCTTGGAGCTACAAGGAAACCCTGTCCCAAAAAGACAAGTGAGCAAACAAAGGAAAACAAAAAGATCTGCAAGGAAATGAAAAATGAAGGAGACTTTCCACTATGGGGTAGAGTTCACAGCGAGGGGACTTGTAGAACCGGAAGATGGGCTATTGGTGCAGTCACAGAAGGACAGAAAGAAGACTGACTGGGAAGCATGATGAGGCGTAAGGCTTACAGTGACCAGATGTTTGCACGAAGAGAATCACAGAAAGGGAGCAAAGGGGGAAGGAACTGAAAGCCTATTTCCAGAAACGGTAACTGAAAAGTCCCCAAGAGCCAGTGGGTGGGAGGAGAGCTGTGAAATGCACTCCTCAGTGCACAGCAACCGGTTACCTGCACTCGACCAGAGAGATAAGTCAGGTAAAAATTCCAGCTTAGATCCTAGAGGGCCCAAGGCCTCACCCCTGGCAGAGGAGCTATTGGCAACTGACTACTGCTGAAGGAGGAAGAATCCCTCTCCTTTGGAAACATGGCCAGCGGTAGGCCATTCATGCCCCAGTGTATGAACACACACCTGTGCACATGTGGGAGCACTGATCGGACCCAGGGGGTTATTACACTTTTTTCTTTTTAGTTTTACCCTTTTTTTGGGTATTTTTGAGACAGGGTCTCCCTTTTAGTACCAGGTGTCCTGGAGCTCGCTCTGTAGACCAGGCTGGCCTTGAACCCACAGAAATCCACCTACCTCTGCCTCCCTAGTGCTGGGAATAAAGGCGTGCACCACCACACCCGGTCTAACAGTTTTGAAAGGAGAACATGATGTTGGGAGGGAGATGGGATAGGGACACGGGGGCAGGGGGTATAGTGAATAAATATGGTCCATACACACTGTAAAAATTGTATACACACATATAATTTAAAATCGTTTTAAACACATCTAAAATATACATTCTATAAAACATTTGAAGGATGACTAATTCTAATTCTCAAACTATTCTGAAAAATCCAAAATGAAAGGAATTCCTCCAAATGCTTTATGAGGCCAGCATTTTCCTGATAGCAAAGCCATACAAACATACAAAACAACACAGACCCTCCCCCATGTACACAAAATCACCTACAGACTCATGCCTTTGATAGACACAGATGCAAAATTTTCATGAAAGACTAATCCAAATTCAAGATGCTGGCTATATCTCAGCAAGACACTAACCATTGTTCTAGCTCTCTTGCAACTGTGAACAAGTACCAGACACTGATTTGGGCTCGTTTTTAAGTCACCACCAAATAATGTACCACAAAGCACACACACACACACACACACACACACACACACACACACACACACACAAACTTCTTTGAAATAGCATTTCACTTGACACATCAAGAAAAACACACTGTGATCAGGTGGGATTTTGCCCAGGCATGCAAGGATGGTTCAATCCAAAAACATGGCATGGGATATCAACAGAATTAAAAGAATTCATGTGGGCATATTTTTTGCAGGAAAAGCATTCGATAAAATTCAGTATTCCTGCCGGGCGTGGTGGCACACGCCTTTAATCCTAGCACTCGGGAGGCAGGGGCAGGCGGATCTTTGTGAGTTCAAGGCCTGCCTGGTCTACAGAGTGAGTTCCAGGACAGCTGGGGCTACAGGGAGACCCTGTCTCAAAAAGACCAAAAAAAAAAAAATTCAGTATTCCTACAGCAGCTGGAGAAAGGGCTCACCAGTTAAGAGCACTGGTTCTTGCAGAAGACCCAGGTTCAAATCCCAGCACTCACATGGCAGCTAACAACTATATCTCCAGTTCCAGAGGATCCTGTGCCCTCTTCTGTCTTCCACAAGTACTGCATGACACAGGTGCACTTACATACATGTAGGCTTAACACTCGTACACATAAAGTAATTCAGTGTCCATGATAAAAATGCTGAACAGTTTCACATGTAATAAAGGGAGTTTATAATAAAAGCTATCGTTTAGCATTATACCATGTCATAAAGGGCATTTATAATAAAATCTATCATTTAATAATATACTTGGAGAAGTGTTAGGTTTGGGCTTCCCAGAATTCCAAGGGACACACAGATGCCCATACCATGTCATAAAGGGCATTTATAATAAAATCTATCATTTAATAATATACTTGGAGAAGTGTTAGGTTTGGGCTTCCCAGAATTCCAAGGGACACACAGATGCCCATACCATGTCATAAAGGGCATTTATAATAAAATCTATCATTTAATAATATACTTGGAGAAGTGTTAGGTTTGGGCTTCCCAGAATTCCAAGGGACACACAGATGCCCATACCATGTCATAAAGGGCATTTATAATAAAATCTATCATTTAATAATATACTTGGAGAAGTGTTAGGTTTGGGCTTCCCAGAATTCCAAGGGACACACAGATGCCCACTTCCTCCAGAGGCTGTCAATCTGACCTCTTCCCTTGTCCTAGTTTGTCTTCCATTGCTATGACAAAACACTTTGACCGACACCAACTTGGGGAGGAAAGGGTTTATTCAGCTTACATCTCCTGGGTCACAGTTCATCACTTAGGGAGCCCAAGGCAAGAACTCAGGACAGGAACCTGGAGGCAAGAGCTGAAGCACAGGCCATGGAGGAATGCTGTTCACTGGTTTGCTCCCCTGGCCCATGCCCAGCCCACCTTCTTATACTGTACACAACAACCTGTCCAGGGTGGCACCACTCATTGTGGGCTGGACCCTCCCACACTGCTACCATCAAGACAGTACTCCACAGATGTGACCACAGGCCAATCCAATGAGCCAATTCCCCAATTGAGGCTCCCTCAACCCAAGTGTGTCAAGTTGACACTAAAGCTATCCAGCACAATTGACCCCTTGTCAACTTGACACACAAAACACATCACTATTAAACCACCACCTTTCCAGTTCTTATCCCCAAGTATGATGTTAACATAATCACAACCTAAGACAGTACAACTTAAAAATCCCACGGTCCTTAAAATGTTCAAACACTTAAAAGTTCACAGTCCATTAAAAGTCTCTTAACTCTGGGCTGCTGTAAAATCCAAAACAAGTACTGTCTTATTTCGAAGGGAAGAATCAGGCACTCTCAAAACCTAAGTCCAGCAAGTAGCTCAAGGCTGGACAGCTGGGACTCACGATCTTCTGGGCTCCAAAGGGTCTTGGCAGCTCCCCCTCTCCAACTCTGCCATCTGTGGCACACACAGCTCATCTCACAGGCCCAGGCCGACTCCATTACACACCTGCCACTGCTCTTGGTGGTTGTCCCATGGTCCTGGCATCTCCAAAATGCTGGGGTCGCCACTGAAACTGAGGCAGCACCTTCACCAATGGTCTCTTCTGACCTCTCCTGGTGCAAAGCCTCGGCTTCTCTTCATGACCCCTGAAATCCCAGGGTCTTCACTGCAACCAAGGTGCACTTCCACCAATGGTCTTTCCTGACCTCTCACAGTGCCAAGCCTCGGCTGCTCTCTGTGACCCCCTCAAATTTCAACACCAGAACCATATAGGAGACTCTTACACACTACCAAGTCCGGCTTCTGGCTCGAGATGGAGGCTCAGGCCCTTTCTGGGTCACAGCTTCTGTGTGCTGACCTTGAAGATATTCTCCCCAGAAGATTTCACCTCAGTGATGCTGGTCTCTTGTTACTTACAGCTGATTCTTCAGCCCCAGCTTACCAGCATCAATTGTCCCAGTACAACAAAGATTTCCCTTCAGATTCTGGTCTCTTGTTACTTACAGCTGATTCTTCAGCCCCAGCTGACCAGAACACACAGATTACAGTCCTGATGATCTCTGTTCCCCTTTGAAACTAGAAACGTCACAAGCCAGGCCTCCATCTTCTACAACTCTTTCAGCAAAACTGTTCCAATTTCCACAGCAACAATCTTTAGGCATTCAATGATTTTTCTAGCCCAATGTTCCAAATGCTTCCACAATCCTTCCCCAAAATACCAAGGTCAGGTCTGTCGCAAGCAATACCCCACTTCTGGTACCAATTTCTGTTCTGGTTTGTCTTCCCTTGCTATGACAAAACACTCTGACTGACACCAACTTGGGGAGGAAAGAGTTTATTCAGCTTACATCTCCTGGGTCACAGTTCATCACTTAGGGAGCCCAAGGCAAGAACTCAGGGCAGGAACCTGGAGGCAGGAGCTGAAGCACAGGCCATGGGGGAATGCTGTTCACTGGCTTGCTCCCCTGACCCATGCCTAGCCTGCCTTCTTATACAGTACACAACAACCTGCCCAGGGTGGCACCACTCATAGTAGGCTGGGCCCTCCCACACTGCTCGACCATCAAGACAATACTCCACAGATGTGGCCACAGTCCAATCCAATGGAGCCGATTCCCCAACTGAGGCTCCCTCAACCCAAGTGTGTCAAGTTGACACTAAAGCTATCCAGCACATCCCTATACCTGAAGCCCTGCCCCATGGCTATAAGTGGGTGGGCCCCAGTTGCCATCTTGCCCTGTTCCATCACGTGCCTGCAGGCGGCCTGCTCTGGCAGTTCCAAATGGAGGTAAATCATGTTCCTGGAGTGACCTAAGTCTCATGTGCCTCTTTATCTGGGGGTTCACACCTTTTATAACCTAATAGAAGGCTTCCTCTTTTGAGAGAGGACAATAGTGCTTACCACCACCATTACTGTTTACTATGGGGCTAGAAGGAAGTCTTAGCAGGAGAGGTTAGACATGCAAAAGAAGAAAGAGACATCTAAATTAGGAAGAAGATAAATTACTTATATTTATAGATATAATTTTATACATAGAACCTACCTCCTCCCTGCCCTCCCCCCCAAAACTCTGTTAGGATAAATGACCTCATTAAGAAAGTGGAGCAAGTCGCCTTCTGAACAGGAAAAGACCGTGTCTTTCCATACATACCGCCTGGGTTTCCCCTGGTGGGTAGACGCTCAGTGGAGACAGCCTCTGTTGAAGAGGTACCAAGGGTGGCCTCTCTCTGATATATGCTTCCCTATGGATTTTTCTTTGTAGTATCAGGGACAGAAAAATGGCCAATAAGATCAGGCCCAGCACAGCCATCAGCACAATGAACCACAGCTCCCTGTACAGCTCCGTGCCTTTGCTCCCCACGCTCTTGGTTTCTCCAGGAGTTGTCAGCACTAGGCCTGAAAATCCCAGAGAAAGAAAACCCCTATTTTAGAAGGCAACGTTGCAGTTTGTGGTACCACTATTTGATCGTGATTTATAAAGGAGCTAAAGGCAGAATGCCTTGTGCTTGTCTGTACTTGTGGACTGGAGTACAGGGTTAAGGGGTATAGTAAAGGGATACAGTCAGGATTGCCATTTGGGCTGGAAATCACTATTGCCATGGCAAGTCCATGGAAAAGATGGTTGGTGGGCTGTGCATGGCAATTTTGGAAAGAGGGTCTCCTCATCCTTGGCTGTGTGTCCGAGAGCCACATCTTTTCTTGAGTAATGGGCTGTCACAGGTTCCTGCCAGAGTCATGTGCACTGTCAGTGCTAGGTCCCCTGCCTTCAGGCAATAGCCATACTCCTGAGGAGTTTTGTGCAAACTGGATCTAGAGACAGTGGATCTTATTTCCAGTTGTGATTGTTAACAGCCTGTTCTTATAATCTTTCCATGTCTTGTCCTTTGGCCTCCATTAAATAGCAAAAACTCTCTAAATCAGCTTGAATACACTGAGAGGATCCTATGGAGAGAAATCTTTATCAGAGGAAGCATTTTTTTTTTAATTTATATTCCTGTGTTCAAAGTGGGTACTGTTTTTTCAAGGTCAAAGTGTTCTTTCAATGAGTATTCCGGTTTGGATGTGGGGAGCCCTCCAGAGGTTCAGGTGCTGAATGCTTGGTTCTTTCAATGAGTATTCCAGTTTGGATGTGGGGAGCCCTCCAGAGGTTCAGGTGCTGAGTGCTTGGTCCCCAGGGCAACAGTATTCAGATGGCCCATTGAGAGGTGACTGGCTCATGAACGCTCCCACCTCACCAGTGGGCTAGACCATGGATGAGCTCATGGCTTAATGGGCTGTTGAGAGGTGAATCCTAGTTGGAGGAAGGTTGCTGGGGGCATGACCATTGGCCCAGGGCCATTTCTCTCTGCTTCCTGGTTGTCATGAGGAGCATGTGCAGTTCTGCTCCATCCTAACCCCCCCTACGGTGTTCTACCTCAGACCCAGAGGCAGCAGGGCCAAGCAATGGACCAAGAACTGAAACTGGGAGCTCAAACCAGCCTTCTCTCCTTTATGTTGCCTTTTTCTTCAGAGTGAATCATGCAGTGAGCATTTGCCCTGTGCTAGGTCCCATGTACGCAGAGCAGTAGTGGGATTATCTGGTCTTCTGCACGATGAGCTGGGTGTGTGGGAGAAATGGCTACAGCATTCCTACGGGCAGTGTAAGGCAGTGGATTCACAGCAGCAGACTGGCTAACTGAGCAGGGGCCGTCTCAGCAGTTTCTGTCCGTCACTTGTTAGGGACAGCTCAAAGACCCAAGGACGTAATACAGCCATTACCTGTCCTGGCCTGGAGCCAAGAGTTAGAAATGCCTTCTGAAAGGCCATGTCAGTGGAGAGGCAGAGGACAAGCAGGCTTTTCTTTTGGACTGCTCAACATTTACATCCTCACAGCGAGGATTTGCGGAAAGAATGCAGAACTGGAGGAGGCGGCAGTGACGAAAATCAGTTTGAAGTCTGACAGGAGTGGTACTCCTTTGCTAACCCAGCAGCATGGTCTGAAAGTCACTGATGCCCTGGGTTTCTGCTTCCTTGTCTCTGAAAGAAAGAGTTGGCCGGGCGTGGTGGCGCATGCCTTTAATCCTAGCACTTGGGAGGCAGAGGCAGGCGGATCTTTGTGAGTTCAAGGCCAGCCTGGTCTACACAGTGAGTTCCAGGACAGCTAGGGTCCCGGAGACTGTCTCGAAAAAAGACAAAAAAAAAAAAAAAAAAAAAAAAAAAAAAAAAAAAGAAAGAGTTGGCACCAAAGCTGCAGCCTAGCCCCAGCAGTTTCGAAGCCCTTCACAGTAGGCTTGAAACAGATGAACTTTGGTTATGCAGGAGAAGGTTTAAGTTACTGCACGTGTGGCACAGGGCTGGGACTTCAGAGACTGATTTGATGGGCTCAGGGGGCTCCTTATTCAGGAGCGCATGGGAAGTGGAGGGCAGCATGCCTGGGGGAACTTCCGCACCGTGCCCAGTCAGAAGGAGGCCAGGTCTCTGCATCTCTCCTGCTTGGAGGCTGCCTTCAGGCAGCAGCAGGAAAGCTTCGGAAGTTATAGCATAAAAATTAAAACTGATGACAGATATCAGTTAAGCAGCACACCTTGGACCTGGCACAGCCCTCAGAGCTGTTTCCCTCTGCTCTGCCCAGAGCCCAGCCTCCAGACATGAGGGCCTGCTGGGAGCTCAGTGCTTAGCAGCGGGATTGTGTCCAAGAGCTGACTGGAGATGCTGCCTTTATAAAGAGCTCACGACAGGACAGTGTAGATTTATCCTGTCTTTCTTTTCTTCTCAGACCCCAGTTTGCATATCAAGTGAGCGGGTCATAGTGAGAAGACAGAACTCCAGGGGGTGGGACTCCACTACAGAAAAAACAAGGTCCCTCCCTGGTGACTGATGTGGGTCAACATGTGGTCCTGAGCCCCAGTGTCAGGATTAAGGGACAGGATTTACTTAAAGACCATAATCCTCAACCCCCTCCCACCTGAAGTGTACCAGGAGCCTGGAAAGGCTTAAAATAAGATAACTGGAACTGTCTTTGATGACAATATGCTTACCTATACTTTCACATTCTGGAATGTGTTTATTTTTTCAAGGAGTAAATATGCATATGAGTTTGATGTAGCATTAATTACTTGAAAATAAAACAAACTCAGTCTCAAGTTGGTTCTAGTGAGAATTGACATTTCTCTAACTTACCCTTCGTAACTGTTAAGTATTCCATATGTTAGAGTCAAAGATCATGCGTAGAACTCAGCTTAAAAATTACAACTTTGGGGGCTGGGGAGATGGCTCAGTGGTTAAGAGCACTGGCTGTCCTTCCAGAGGATCTGGGATTGGTTCCCAGCACCCACCTGAAAGCTAACATCCTTCCTTAACCCCAGTTCCAGGGGATCCTATGCCCTCTCTGGCCTCCACAGGCACTGAATTAACATAGTGCACCTATATACACACAGTCAAAACACTCTTACATGTAAAATAAAATAATATTAAGATTATTATTAATCACTTGGCCTTAATCATGTGTTATCATTTTTGTATGTGTGTGTGTGTGTGTGTGTGTGTGTGTGCATGAGTGTATACATGCACATACTACAATGTACATGTGGTGTGAGAACAACCTTGGGTGTAGGCCCTTGCCTCCCAGCTGGTTTGGGAGACAGGGTCTCTCTTTTGTTTGCTGTCTGTGCGCCAGGCAAAGACTCTTAGGATCCTCCTGTCACTGCCTCCCATTTTGCCACAGAAGCCCAGGGATTATAGACACTGCTACTGACCACAACTTAATGAGTTCTGGGGACTTGAACTCAGGTCCTCATGTAGCTGTAGCAAGTGCCTTACTGCACTGTCTGCCCAGGTCTTATGTCATTATGTTTTCTGATGGATGTAGACACAAGTTCTCCAAGTTCACCATTTTAGGCTGTGAATCCAGAACATCATGAGGCTCAACAAGAACTATTATCTCCTGTGTGCTCATCTTCTCAGAACTTTCTCTAGGTTTCCTTTCTGTATACAAAGTCATAAAATTCCTTAGGTAGAATATTAGGTCAGAGAAGTTTAGTCATGTGTCTGATGTTTTCCACATTAACAGTTCAATGAGTTTGTTTTCTTTTCTTTTCTTTTTTTTTTTTTAGGGGACTCACAGTTGTTTTTAGATCACATTAATGTTGCTTAGTTTGCCATACGATTAGGTAATTGGTGCTAGCATCCACAGATGAGGGACACCATTCATTGTTGTTTTTCTGGGACTGTGTTACTTCGCTTAGCATGATATCTTCTAGCTCCATCCATTTACCTACAAAGTTCATGATGTCATCTTTTTAAAGTAATCCTGACTCCTTGCCTAATGTCAGTTCCATGAGGACTTAGAATTTTTTTTTCTTATACCAATGCAGTTCCTTCCACAGGAAGCATGTATAAACACCTGTGCCTGCTTCCTGAGGAAAACAGGAGTTACACTATATACAAGAGTGAAATGCTTACCCCGTCCAGTAGCTGCGTCATAGTGCATGAATGGAGTCTTCACACTTCCAACATCTGTAGTGCAGGTGACCTGGAAAACGAAAGCTAGACCAAAGAAATAACTGGTAAGTCACTTATCACTTAACCCCTAACAGTGGCATATTTTTGAAAGGGCAATGAGAAACATCTTAAACCTGTGTTGCAGAGCAAACTGTGAGGTTTCATCTAATGCCATACATGTGGTCAGTTTTAATTACCAACTTGACACCACCTAAAATCACCTGGAGAGTCTCGGTGAGGGGTTGCCAAGATCCAGTCTGCCTGTGGGCATGCCTGTGGGGATTGTCTTGATTTTCTTAATTGATGTGGAGCAACCCAGCCTGAAATTGGGATGCAGGGCACCACTCCCAGGTATTGGGCCCTGGATTGTAGGAGTAGACACAGCTGGCTGAACACTAAGAATGACTGCATTCATTTCCCTCTTCTCTGGGCTGTGGATGTGCTGTGACCAGCTGCTTCAAGTTCCTGATGCCTTGATTTCCCCAAAGTGATGGACTGTAACCTGGAATTGTGAGCTGAAATAAACTTTCTCCCCTATGTTGTTTCTCGTGAGAGTATTTTATCACAGAGACCAGGACACTATAGTTTAGACTGTTTCCCAACGGCATCACACATTGCAGGCTTGGTCCTTGGAGTGGTACAGTTGGGAGCTGGGAGAGCCTTGAAACTCTGCCCTGTGCTTTTCTGTGATGTAGTACACATGACAGGCCTAAAGCAATGGGCCAGCAGATCACAGATAGGAACCATTTATGAGCCAGAATAAACCTTTTTCTCTTTATAAATTTGATTCTCGAATTTGTCATAGTGATGAAAAGCTAATATATAATATGCAATCTACCTTCTGATTAAAAGGTTTTTCAGCAAAAGATCTCTAGTGTTATAACAGCCTATCCATAAGGAATTGAGCTAAAGGAGAGAGCAGAGCTTCTACTGTGAAGCAGGATCGTCAGAATTGTCAGGGACCATTGACTAGTTAGTGTATTTTGTCCTGTGTTTGGGTTATTCGTTCCTTTAAAGCTTTCAGGAACACCCACCACTCAGTGACTCAGAGTTTCTTCCTTTTGAAAATCACATGTTCTAAACTCCTCTTCTGGTAGCCAGGATCCTGTGACTCTTGCAAGGTCACACAGATGGTCAGAGGCCTGCTCAGGTAGAACCAAGACCCACCAACTGTCAAGCCATCTCCCCTTATAGGAAGCTTCCCAGGTGACCAGCCACTGTGACTGTAAATCTGTGCAGCTCACTCAGGGTGAAACTCTGAAGTTTCAAGTACTGTGAATGCAATACTGTAGCTCATCTTTCAGCCAAAATGAATAGTCCATTCAAGTAAAACCAAAAGCACTCCTGAGTTAATTTATTATATAAATCCAACTACTTAAAATGATTCTATATCTACTGGTCCTCTGGCCATGCAGTTACTTGAAAATCCTTATCACCTTGTAAAACTGTTCTCACTTTAATTTAAAATGAAGATAAAGAAATAAGACTCGTGTACTTAGAGAGGGAAATGGGATGCAAGCTTAGAAGGAAAAGGGAGGTTCTTTTAGGGAGAGGTGAGCTATAGGTTTTAGCAACTCTTTAATCCTGGGTTCTTAAGAGGAGGTCACTAGCTGTTCTGGTTCCTTTTCTGTTACTGTGATAAACACACACCATGACCAAACACAGCTAGGGGAGAAGGGTTATTTGGTTTACACTTCCAGGTCACAGTTCATTACTAAGGGGAGTCAGGGCAGGAACTCAACCAGAAACTACAAACACACAGCTTACTGGCTTCCTCCCCCTGGCTTACTCGGCTAGCTTCCTTATATAGCCCAGACCCAATAACCTAGGGATGGCATCACCCACAGTGGTCTGAGCCCTCCCTTATCAACTAGCAATCAAGAAAATGCCCCCCAGACATGCCCAAAGGCCAATCTGATGGGGGCAGCTCTACAAATGAGGTTCCCCCTTTCCCAGTGACTAGTTTGTGCCAAGTTGGTGATAAAAACTAACCAACCCACTGGGGTTGGTGCTGTTTGGAAGTGAGGATACAGGAAGAACTCCAAAACTCCTCACAGTGCTCCCTGAGTAAGCCTGCTAGTGCTGGTCTTGAGAACTCCACCTGACCTCTGGTCTTGTGTCTTCCTGCAGACTGGCAAGTGGCATGGAGACAGTACCATCACGAAGCTACATCCTAACTACAGTGTATCCAGAAACAAGAGAAGTTGTTTGTTCTGAGCTGTAACTTTTTCACAAGTAGACACTTAAGTTTTGATGACCAACCTCTGCAGGTCACCTTCCTGTTTTAATATCTTGTAAAGCTGGAGAGAGCGAGACATGGGTTAGACACTAACTTTTATCCATCGTCCTTGGTATGTAGAGGGCAGTATCCAGGCCAATGTACATGTGCCACCCTTCATCAGTGACCACATACTCCTTCAGCTGGCCATTCAGGAGGAAAGTTTCATTCCAGTCTATACACACCATGGACACATTGCTGTCCACAGAAAATGGAGCACAGTACTGAGGCTCTGTGGGGAGGAAAGTTTGGGTTCTGGAAATGGTGGCCTCTGGGATGGAGGTGGCATGGGTGGCTTTTAAAAAAAATATGAACAACTATAAAACAAAGTGGCCAGCCATCCCAACAAACAAAAAACAGAACCAATGCTGGATACTGTTAGAAATCCATTAAAAAGAAGTGCTCAGCTGGTGCTGGGGTAGAAAAAAAGCCAGAGAGAACTGGTGTGCAATGCATTCTCAGCAACTTCAAACCTGCTTCAAAAAACAACAGAGAGCAGGTGATGTTTTAGAAACAAAACTATTAATATACAGTGGATTTGCTTGGCAACAGAACCCCAAGGCTCAATTTTGCTGCATTTGCTACCTTCTAACAGGTAAAGTGTCCTTAATGCTATTAACTACATTAGTTATTTTTTTCATATGAAATCAATACTTATTACTGTGATTCCCTAAGTACTAGATAAAGTGTACACACACACACACACACACACACACACACACACACGCAGGATGCAGGTTCCCAAGTTTTCAGGTTAGGAAAGTAAAGTTGAGGAGGTCAGGAATCTTGCCTAATATCAGGCTAGGAAGGCATCTGGACCTGGACCTGCTTAATTCCAAAGCCATGCTTCTTTCTTATAATCAGTACAACTTTATTTAAAGGAATATGATTTACTCATAAATTTTTGGGTGCTTTCCAAGGGGATGTTGAAACTGGCTCATTCTGATTGTTAGCTAACCAGGAATTTTGTGCTTATCCATAAACTTAGCTGTTATACAGAGTTAAATTCTACAGACTTAGTCATATTTAAAAAGGCAGTAAGTGCTAAAATCCTGACATTTAATTATTAATCACATATTACTATTAGGTATTCCTTGCTGCTGTTGCACTAGAATGTCAGGATTCTGTAATGATAATACCTTACCATCTCTCTGCATTGTAACTTGAGATCATCAATGGTGGAGAGATTTACACCAGGGAAATTGGCAAGCACTGAAAATTGGGACCTTTTGTCTGGGCAATACTAGCTATTAAACATTCATATCACAGTTCAGCTCTTTCACTAAAGGTAAATTCATGCAGAGGAGTCTGAATATGTTGCTAAGCCCTTTGATGAGTATATGTGCTAACATTTATATAATATTTCCTGTTCTATTCAAACATTATCTTCTGGTTTATGTTCCCTAACCCATATTTTCTTCAAGTGTATACAATGAATTATAGTGTTTAAACCCCACACTATAGTCAGGCTTTTTTTTTTTTTTTTTTGGTTATGCTTTTAGTATCTGTGAGTCTAACAGTGAATTAATGGAAGCCCTCTCCTTGGTGCTGGTCTATTATTTAGTGATTTCTCCAATGTGAAAGAAAGGAAGGGAAGGAGGGAGGAAGAGAGGAAAGAAGGAGGAAGTGGAGAGGGAGGGAAGAAGGAAGGAAGGTTTAATAAAACCAGCCTCCTCAAAAAACAAAGAAGAAAGAAAACAAATGACCCACTCAATAGATGGAGCAAAGAGCTGAACAGAGACTTCACAAGTGAGGAATTAGAGATGGCTGAGAAATACCTTAAGAAGTGTTCAACATCACTAATCATTAAGGAAATGCAAATCAAAACCCACTTTGAGATATCATCTTACTCCAATAAAATTGGCTAGGATAAAGAAAACAAATGATACCAAGTGCTGGAGAGGTTGCGGGAAAAGGGGAACACTCATCCACTGCTGGTGGGAATGTAAACTCATATAGCCACTATGGAAAGCAGTGTGGAGAACCCTTGGAAGACTTGGAATGAACTTGCCACTCGACCCAGCCATACCACTCCTGGGTATGTACACTCAAGACTCACCCCACTGCAGAAATGCATGCACAGCCATGTTTATTTCAGCTTTCTTCACAATAGCAAGGAGCTGGAACCAGCCCAAATGCCCCTCAACTGACAAGTGGATAGAGAAAATGTGGTACATCTACACAATGGAGTTCTATGCAGCAGTAAAGATAGATGACATCATGAGCTTTGCAGAAAAGTGACTGGAGCTAGAGGACATCATGCTGAGTGAAGTAATACAGTCCCAGAGAGACAAACGATGAATGGTATCCCTCATCTGTGGATGCTAGTGCCAATAACCTAGTTGTAAGTATTTCTTGTGCAGGGCCCCTTGAGCTTTTGTCCAAGCAGTTCGGAGTGATGCATATTGGAAACAACAACAACAACAACAACAACAACAACAACAACAACAACAATAGAAAGGACTGCATCAAAGAACTGACTGAAACAGTGAACTTCTGCTCAAAACAGTCAAATTCCACATGGAGAATATTGAGAAAGACTGAGAAAGAGATGAAAAGCATGTTTGGCAGAATACATGAGCTCTGGTGGTGTGGGAGGATAGGGTGAGGGACACGGGTCTAGAATTGATAATCTTGTACAAAATATATATTAAAAAAGATTAAAAAATAAAATAAAAAAAAAACCCCAAAAACAGCCTCCTGACTCAGACAGCTGCCAAGAGGCCAAAGTCTATCATTGTTTGCCTAAACCCTTCCTGCTGTGATTCTTTGCCCTGAGAATCTCATCTAGGAATTTCCCCTCCCTTATTGCCAATTAAGGAGATGGTTTAGTGGCTAAGAAGTCAGACTTATTCCTATAAGGTCCATGGTTCAAATCACAGACTTTCTACTTCATAAATTCTTTTCTATGCTTTAAAATTCAACTTCTCTTTGTTCTTCAAAATTCTGGTTCTATTCCAAGAAGAAAAACTCCCCTTTTACTATGTTACAAAACTTCTTGTAATTTATCTCTCAATGCTGAGAACTTCCTTTACATATTTCCTGTTCAAAGCATGTGAGGTATTTTTTCCACACAGGTTGTTTTTATTGCTTTAAGACCTCCAAAGACTTCATTCAAACCTTTCCGACAAAAATGTCTTTTCTCTTAAACAGGCTTCTTAATAGACAAATGTAATGTGTTCAAAATAACTACCTTTAGACCTTATTGTGTTTATTCTAAATTGTCTTTGTTTCATACTGTCTTTATATGTAATTTTATACCATGGTCATTCAAAAACTTTCTCTTGATTTTGGTGAACAAAATCTACTGAATTAAAATTCCATCTCTGCATGCTGGATTAACATGTAATATTTTTGCCTAAATCCTGGGTACCCTAAATGTCTTTAAGTAAAATATACACATAAGCAATTAATTAATTGGTTAATTCAAAAGTCCTAGGCAAAAAGGAAAAAAAAAAATAAAGAAAAAAAGTCCCAGGCATTAAAAGTTATTCTGGTCTCTAAATTTACTCCACTTTAAAGGCTTTGCTCATAAGTTAACCCTAATGTGTTTCTAAACCTGTATATGGGAGAGGACCCTTAATAAAAGAAAGGTTTTCAACCTGCAGACTTTCTGCCTGCACTATTGTGACTTGTGCTCAGTGCACCTCTCCAGTGATTGCCCTGGATCAACAATTCTTCTTAATTGCCATTTGAGACTAACTTACCAATGCAGGCTTTGGTTCTAGCATGTGGGAGACAGAGACAGGAGGACTTCTGTGAAAGTTTAAACCCAGCCTTGTCTGCATACAGAGTTCCAGGATAGCAGCTGCAGGGGAGCCCTTCTTTAAACTGCTTTTTATAAACTGTTGGTAAAATTCTCAACAACACAAGCTAAAAATCTTGGTCTAACTTAAATGGAAATTTTTGAAACAATTTCGTGTTTCTCATTGAGTATTAAACAATAATGTAATTTCCTCCCTATAGGTCAGTCTAATGATTTCTTCCCTTAAATGCTGCCTGTGTGTATCTGTGTGTGTGTGCACATGAGTGTGTGTGTGTGTGTGTGTGTGTTTATATTTTAATATACTTTTGGTACTATCACTTTTTAATTGGTCTTATATAAATTGTTAGTGTTTAAAGCCAGTAAAAGGCTGACTCTGGGTTAGAATTGGCCCTTCCATCCTAGACTCAGGCCTGTTAAGATAAACAACTAACAGATAAATTAATTTCAACAAAGATTATGGTCATTTGTCTGTAGTTCACTTGTCTTCATTAAGAATTACTAATAACATTATAAATGTATAATAACAATTAAATACTTTACTGGGTATATACTGCCAATTACTGGTTATGCTCCTTCAACAGCTGAGACGAAGACTCCAACAAGTTCTCATAGGTTAGAGTATAATAGAGTTTTTAAAAATTAAAGATATAAATTAGTCTTAAAAAATGAATTACTTCTAATCCAAATATAATTCTAATATATATTTAAAAGCGTATATTTAACCACTAGATAAGGCATCTTTTTTTATTTCATTTTTTTAACAAGAAGTAATAAGTTTTGAGTACAAGCATCCTTCATGTAAAACCAATTTGCAAGCAGTTGTGCCCAAACCCACACAGCCCAAGGCTCCCACCATCCAGCTGGAGGGGCTTGTATGTACAATCAAGTTGATCAAATAAGCATCCAGTCTATATTGCTGTAGTTTCATCATTCACCCCAATCGCAGCCCTTACATTTACCACACCCCCTCTTCCGCAGATTGTTCCCTAGGCTTAGAAAAGGGGCACAGGTGGATGAGAAGCAAAACAGTCTACTTTCTCTGGAGATGTAGTTTTGGACTCTGACCAATTCTGGCTGTTTCTTTTCATGGGCTGACAGTTTGTTCAGGAATAACCTTTCAATCCTACTAATGAAGCACAGGCAATTAGATATATAGATATTTAAACAGTACTAATTATTATGGTAAGTTACGTTGGTATAAACACAGATGTTTGGATAGTATGCTAATCCATGAATTACGTTTTTTCTGTAGATAAGACATCTTTAAAGCAGAGTGTTATGCCAAATCTAGATAAAATATCTCCAAACGTTTAAAGAAAATTGCTCATTTAAAACCCACTGTACAGAGTTTATACTTTAAAATAATATATTTAAGGGTTGTAATAAATAAAAGTTAAAATTATATAACTAAGTGTTTCTCTAGGGTCATAGTTCAATCAAGTAATTTTAAAAACACAGTGTATGTCTAGTCAAGTTTTATTTAAATAATGTTCAGTTTTTGCTCAAGATTTGTCTACACATCATATGGTATTTAAAGGCTTATAAAAATCAAAATGCCTATATTAAATAAAATCGGTTATATATTATTAATAAAAATTGGTAATATACTTAAATTAATTAAAAATACAAATTGTTATTTTGTCAATTTTTAAATTTTAAAATAAAACTAACAACCCCAATCCTTTACTAACTATGAAAAAAGGGATTGGCATCTAGACATCAAGAAAAAAATGGAAGAAGTCTGAGAAAAGACCACTTCGCAGGGAACCAACACACAGGGTGATACACAGGTGCTCCTGCTGGCTCTCTCTGGGTTAGGAGTCAGTTATTATGACAGTGACTCCTTACGGAATATGCTTGACTTCTTCCTTTGACTAATAGACATGAGATCTCTTGGAGGAATATTCTTTATTCCCCCAAAACATTAATTAAAAACTATCAAAGCCAGGCACTATACTAAAAAGCCTCCAAAAGGGCTTTGGAACCTGGAGAACAGTTCAAAAAAGTGTACTAAAAGTAAAACCTAAAAGTGCTGGTTTTGACTGGACAGAGGCTTGCAGGAGGCTACCAGTTTGAGGTTTCTGTCTCAGGGTGTTGTCAGTCCCCCACAGGTGGAATTAATGCAGCCATAACAGGGTGGCAGATGACTCCCCAAGGCCAAGGGTCTATGTTGGGCAGATAGCCAGGCCAGACTGGGGTGGAAGTTCTCACAGCCAGCTGGCATGCCATGTTTTTGTGCCAGCTCCCACTAGAAGCCACTGGCTTTTCCCTTTAATCCAGCAGGCATGGTTTGTGTCTCTAAGTGCAGTAGAATGCTAATACACTGAAGGTGGAAATAGTTTTGCCTAGCTGGGGCCTCCCCCAGTGGCCGGTTGGTTTCAATAAAGAAAAAACAGGTGTTTTAACCACAGCCAAAAGTCAGGTCCAATGAGTCTATCAAGGCTAGATTAATATAGGGAAGCCATGGGACTAAGGAGGTGGAGGATAAAGACTAAGTGACAGTGATGGAGGATAAAGACTAAGGAGATGGAGGTAAAGACTAAGGAGATGGAGAATAAAGACTAAGGAGATTGTCCTAGTTTGTCTTCCATTGCTGTGACAAAACACTCTGACCAACATCAACTTATATCCTGGGTCATAGTTCATCACTCAGGGAGCCCAAGGCAGGAACTCAGGGCAGGAACCTGGAAGCAGAAGCTGAAGCACAAGCCATGGAGGAATGCTGTTCACTGACTTGCTCCCCTGGCTCATGCCCAGCCTGCCTTCTTATACCATACACAACCACCTGCCCAGGGTGGCACCACTCATTGTGGGCTGGGCCCTTCCACACTGCTCAACCATCAAGACAATACTCCACAGATGTGGCCACAGGCCAATCCAATGGAGCCAATTCCCCAATTGAGGCTCCCTCAACCCAGGTGTGTCAAGTTGACACTAAAGCTATCCAGCACAGAGATGGAGGATAAAGACTAAGGAGATGGAGGATAAAGACTAAGGAGATGGAGGATAAAGATTAAGGAGATGGAGGATAAAGACTAAGGAGATGGACGATAAAGACTAAGGAGATGGAAGATAAAGACTAAGGAGATGGAGGATAAAGATTAAGGAGATGGAGTATAAAGACTAAGGAGATGGAGGATAAAGTCTAAGCAGATGGAGTATAAAGACTAAGGAGAAGGAGGATAAAGACTAAGGAGATGGGGGTAGTTATGAGATCACAGCAAATACAAACTGGACTTTGTTTAATCAAAATAATTATATGTACAGGCCTTTACAGCCTGGGGTATACAGCTAAATTCACCATCTGTGTAAAATTGGATACAAATACTTACTAATGGAACCTGTACGTTTCGGGGGGAGGAATATTACTTTTATGGTAATGAGTCTGAGGTTGTGGAACAAAATGTATAAGCCCTTAAAGTCTCCCTATCATCTGTCTCCTGGTTCTCCAACACTTTAACCACCTGAATGCTCCCTTTCATAGGGCTTCTTATCACCTAAGGAGTGCTATTAGTAATTGTTCTCTGTGTTATCCAGTTTGTTAAAGGCCAAATTAACAACCTTGCTGAGGCAGTGGCCAAGAGTATCCTTGTTCAGTACCAGGCCCTCTCTGAACCCCCACTTGAAGAATATGATGACATTTCCCCATTATAAAAAACAAAGGGGAAGACATCTGCCTGGAGTCAGTAAGGTGCTGGTGAGGCAAGGCAGACCTACCTTAACCCTTGAGGGGCTCTCCACCCAACCCCAGAAGTCCCAGCTCAGACTCCAGACAGCTGCCCAGAGTCAGTGAGGTGCCAGTAAGGCAAGATGGACCTACCTTGACCCTGCAACCCAACACAATCCCCCACGCCCCAGCTGGTTCAGAGGACCTAATAGGTGATGCATTGGTGATTATAGTCTGTGCAGCCAACCTTGAGGTGCCAGAATTCAAAAAAACAAATAGACAAATCCACATGCCAAAGGCACAAAGAAAAAACATGAGAAAAGCTCATAATAAATCCACACCGAACTCCACAAACCCTACAGAAGATCCCTACAATGATATCTCTGAAGAAAGAAGCTAAGACACTGACCTTAGAAGAACAACTGTAGACATATTCAAAGAAATTAGAGAACTAAGGGAAGAAAATGAAAAAAACTCAAGAAGGACCTAGAGGGAGATAATGACAAATGGTGAGAAGAAATAAGGGGAGAGATTGAAAAACTCAAGAAGGACCTAGAGGGAGAAAATGACAAACTCCAGAAGGAAGTCGAAACACTGAAAAGATCCCAGGCTGAAATAAAAAAAAAAGAAAAGAAAATGACCAATGAACCAAGGAGCTAAAAGACGAGAAGGACAGGCTCGAGAAGGAAGTGGAAAATCTACAGAAATCACAGGATGAAATGAAAAAGGATATTGAACATTCATCCAACCACCAGGAAAGGATGGGAAAAAGACTCAGAAGCAGAATGGAAGAAGCAGAAAAAAGAATATCAGACCTGCAGGATAATACGGAGCAAGTAGAAAGCTTAAATTAAGATTATGAAAACTTAAAACACAAGAGTGGAACAATCAGGAAATGTGGGACACTATGAAAAGACCAAACCTCTGCATCATAGGGATAGAGGAAGGAGAAGAATCCCAAGACAACACTATTGACCAGATCTTCAACAGGATAATAGAAAATTCTCCCAAATGAAAAAAAGACAACCCCATACAAATACAAGAAGCACATAGAACACCAAATAGACAGGACCAGAAAAGAAACTCCCCACGCCCTATAATTCTTAAACCACTAGGTACTCAAAACAAAGACAAAATACTGAAAGCCACAAGAGAAAAACAAGTTACATATAAGGGGAAACCCATCAGAATCACAGCTGACTTCTCAGTCCAAACCATGAAAGCTAGAAGAACATGGACCAAAGTAGTCCCTGTGCTAAACAACTTTAGATGCCAACCCAGACTACTATATCCAGCAAAAATGTCAAATATAGTTGAAGGAGAAAGAAAAATCTTTCACAACATGAACAAGATAAAAGAATGTATGTCTAAGAAACCAACAGTTCACAAAATCCTCGAAGCAATCCAAAGAAGAGAGGAAAGGAGCAACTATCCTTAAGCAATTAAAGAGAGAAATCAACAAAAGTATAATAGAGTAAATACAAACCTAGACCAAGAATACAAACAAAAAATAAGATGAAAGGGAGCAACACACATCTCTCAATAATAACCTTAAATAATAATGGTCTAAACTCCCCAATCAAAAGACATAGACTGGGAGAATGGATTAGAAAACAGAATCCTTCTATATGCTATCTACAAGAAACCCACCTCACTCTCAAAGACAGATGTCACCTTAGAGTGAAAGGATGGAAAAAATATATTTTTTGGTCTTTTCAAGACAGGATCTCCCTGTAGCCCCAGCTGACCTGGAACTCACTCCGTAGACTGGGCTGGCCTTGAACTCACAAAGATCCACCTGCCTCTGCCTCCCAAGTGCACCACCATGCCCAGCTTGTAAAAAAATACTCTAAGCAAATGGTACCAAGAAACAAGCTGTAGTGGTTATTCTAATATCAGACAAAATGGATCTCAAAGTAAAACTAATCAGAAGAGACAAAGAGGGCCATTATATCATTGTCAAAGGAACAATTAACTATGAAGACTTCACAATCCTAAATGTCTATGCACCAAACTCTGGTGCACCTAACATTATAAACACCACTCTGCAGGACCTCAGGACACAGATTAATCCTAACATAGTAATGGTGGGAGACTTCAACACCCCACTGATCCCCTTGGATAGATCAGCTGGACAAAAAATAAACAGAGAGACATCAGAACTGAACAATACAATACACCAAGTGGAACTCACAGACATCTACAGAATATTCCACCAAAACACCAGAGAATATATTTTCTACTCAGCACCTCATGAAACATTCTCCAAAATTGACCACATACTGGGGCACAAAAGAAATCTCAACAAATACAAAAGGACTGAAATAAGTCCATGCATTCTATCAGACCACAGTGCAATAAAGCTCAATATGAATACCAGAATAAGCCCAACTAGCTACAAGAACACATGGAGACTAAACAATACCATCCTGAATAAAGAATGGGTCAGGGAAGAAATAAAGAGTGAAATAAAAGTATTCATGGAACTGAACGAAAAAGAAAATACAACACAACAAAACTTATGGGATATTTAAAAGCAGTCTTGAGAGGGAAATTTATAGCCCTAAGTGCCCATATTAAAAAAAAAAAGCAGAAAGGGAAGAAATAAATGATCTAACACTGCAGCTAAAAACACTTGAGAGACAACAAAAAGATGAACCCTAAACCCAAAACAGGAAGAAATCACAAAAATCAGAGCAGAAACCAATGAAATAGAAACAAAGAAAACAATACATAGAATCAACAAATCCAAAAGCTGGTTCTTTGAAAAGATAAACAAAATAGACAGACCTCTACCCCAGTTAACCATAGAAAAGAAAGAACAACTCCAAATCAATAGTGTTGGTGATGAAAGGGGAAACATTACAACAGACAAAGAAAAGATCCAGACAACCGTATGGGAATATTTCACAAGCCTATACTCCACTAAATTTGAAAACCTAAGAGAAATGAATGAATACTTGAATTCCTGGGAACCAACTGTGGTGGTTTGAATGAGTGTCACCCATAGGCTGTAAGTATTCAGACATTTGTCTCCAGTTGGTTGCACTGTTTTTGGAGGTCTTAGAAGGTGTGGCCATGCTAGAGGAAGTAGATATTGGGGGCAGGCTTAGTGAGTTTAACAAGCCTCGTGTTCTACAGTTGCTCTCTCTCTGCTTCCTCTGCTCATTGCGAGATGTGACCCTTGGTTTGCTGCTCCAGATCCAGCCGCCATGCCTCCCGCCACAATGGACTCTAATTCCCTGGAACCGTCAATTGTAAGCTCAAATAAACTCTTCCTTTTATAAGTTCCTTGGTCATGGTGTTTTATCACAGCAACAGAAAAGTGACTAATACACCAACAAAGCTTAAACAAGAAGAGATTGGCAGTTTAAACAGACCCATAATATTTGAGAAAATTGAAGATGTAATAAAAAAAATCCCAACTAAAAAAAGCCCAGGCCCAGATGGATTCACAGAATTCTATAAAACATTTAAAGAGGTCTTACAACAATTACTACTCAATCTGCTCAGAAGGATACAAACAGAGGGAATTCTCCCAAATTCCTTCTATGAAGCCAGCATCACCCTAATACCAAAACTAAGCAAAGAAACAACAAAAAAGAAAGCTATAGACCCATCTCATTAATGAATATAGATGCAAAAAGTCTCAACAAAATACTTGCAAATCGCATACAGACCCACATCAAAAAGATCATCCATGGTGACGAGGTTGGATTCATACCAGAGATGCAGGGATGATTCAACATACATAAATCAATAGATATCATAAAACACATAAATGTACTGAAAAACAAAAACCACACGATCATCTCAATTGATGCAGAAAAAGCTTTTGGCAGGATCCAGCATCCCTTCATGTTTAAAGTCCTAGAGGGAATTGGACTGAACGGAACATTCCTCAACATGATCAAAGCCATATATAGCAAACCCACTGCCAACCTCATCCTAAATGGAGAAAAATTGGAACCATTTCCCTTAAAGGCAGGAACCTAGCAAGGCTTCCCCTTATCACCACTCCTGATCAACATAGTGCTTGAAACACTTGCTAGGGCAATAAGACAAGAGAAGGAAATTAACGGAGTACTAATCAGAAAAGAAGAAGTTAAGCTATCCCTTTTTGTAGATGAGATGATAGTTTACCTAAGGGATGCTAAAAACTACACCAGAAAACTTCTAAAAATGATTAAGAGTTTCAGTAAAGTGGTGGGATACAAAATTAACCTAGAAAAATCAGTAGCCTTTCTTTACACCAACAACAAACAAGTGGAGAAGGAGTATAAGAAGACCTTCCCACGTACAATAGCCACAAAAATAATAAAATACCTGGGAACAAACCTAACCAAAGATACCAAAGATCTTTATAACAAAAATTTTAAACTCCTGAAAGGGATTGAAAATGACATCAAAAGATGTAAAGATCTCCCATGCACATGGATTGGAAAAATTAATATAGTAAAAATGTCCATTCTACCCAAATTAATATACAGATTCAATGCAATCCCAATCAAAATCCCCATGAAGTTTTTCACAGACTTGGAAAAAAAATCCTTAATTCATATGGAAAAACAAAGACCCTGAATAGCTAAAGCAACCCAAGTGAAAAATGCAATACAGGAGGAATTGCTCTACCAGACTTCAAGCTATATTACAGGGCCATAGTCATAAAGACAGCCTGGTACTGGCACAAAAACAGACCCATTGATCAATGGAACAAAATTGAAAATCCAAACTTGAGCTCATACAATTTCAGCCACCTCATATTTGACAAAGGAGCAAAAAAACCTCAATGGAGGAAGGATAGCATCTACAACAAATGGTGCTGGCAAAACTGGATCACCATTTGTAGAACAAAATGAAACCCCTCCCTCTCACCCTGTATAAAAATCAACTCCAAGTGGATCAAAGATCTCAATGTGAAACCTGAAACCCTGAAGGTGATAGAAGAAAAAGTTGGTAACAACCTACAAGACATAGGAGTAGGAAAAGACTTTCTAAATCAGACAGCAGCTGCTCAGGAAATAAGGTCAACAGTTGACAAATGGGATCTCAACAAACTCAGAAGCTTCTGTACAGTGAAAGAAACAATCAAGGAAGTGGAGAGAAAACCCACAGAGTGGGAGGAAATCTTCACCAGTGATTCATCTGACAGAGCATTAACATCAAGAATATATAGACTACTCCAAAAACAAAGAAGTAAGAAAACAAATGACCTACTCAAAAGATGGAGTATTCCCAATTAGTTCAATTGTATTACCATTTCCACCAAAACCTACACCTAAATTTAACTAATCTAAACAATTCACTAAGCCTTAAAATATCCTATACTTGGTGGATAAAGCTTGGGCAGAGTTGAGTACCTGCTAAATAAATTTTACCCAATAAACACTTTGCGCTTTAACGCTATATGACTGGGCTAAGTCTTCTACTTATTTGGGAAGTAAAAATTAAGTTTAATTCCTTTAAATTGTCCTACAAGAAAAATAAAGTGTTACACTGTGTGTTTTGTAATTTTCAGAAAAATATAGAGACCAACCCAACACAAACTATAAATAAAACACTAGCATTTTATATTCCCATTAGTTCAAATGTCGTATCTAGCTCCTTTTTTATTTTTGCACAAGAATCCATTAAAACCATTTGCAAGCAGTTGTGCCCCACCCACAAGCCCAAGGCTCCCACCATCCAGCTGGAGGGGCTTGAATGTTCAATCAAGTTGATCAAATAAGTGTCCAACTATATTGTCGTAGTTTTAAATACATTCACCCCAATCGCAGCCCCTACAATATACCACTACTCCCCCTCTTCCACAGATTGTTCCTTAGGCTTAGAGAGGGCACAGGTGGACAAGAAGACAACAGTCTACTTTGTCTGAGATGTCATTTTGGACTCTGATCAGTTTCTGGCTGTTTCCTTTCATGGCTGACGATTGCCCAGGGATAGGCTTTCAATCCTAAGCAAAGTGATTAGATATATACGATTTAAACATTGCTAGTTACTAATGGCAGGTTTAACTGTTGGTATAGACACAGATGTTTGGATGGTGTGTTAATCCCTGGATTACTTTTTTTTTTCTCCCTGAGAGAGATGACAAGGCCTTACTGTGGCATATAAATCTCCTAATCACTAGAAGGTATAGCTTGTGGCAACATCGCGAGTTTATTCCTCCAAGGAGAGAGCTAATATCAAATAAAGTTTTTGGGATATACAGAATATATGGCTGCCACTAGCTGCACAGTTCTCCAAGCAGTGAGGTGTAGCTGATGTTGGTGGAGGAGTTAGTTAATTGTTTTTATTTAAATTTGTATTGGGTTAAGGTATACAAATGGCCTATATATTTTTTCTGAATTACACAACATCACATCACATTATAACACTTTCTTTTACTTGTAGGACAATTTAAAGGAACTAAGCTTAAATTCCTTCCCAAATAAGTGCATACAGTCAATGAGAAACAGTTTTGGGTAATTTAATGAAAGCTTATGCCTTGGCTTCTGTTTATGGGTATGTGTAATACAAATTAGGCATCTATAGTTCAAAACATAAAAACCCCTAAAAAAAAAAAAAAAAGAGGGATGTGGGAGGTGGGGTCTATCCTTTCTGGGATACAAATGGAAACTCTGTGTTCCAATCCTATTGATAATTTTCAATTTTTCTGATCTGAAACTAACAATGGGAGGAAAATTTTATGTTCCCACAGGTAAAAATCACCAATCTAAATGCCTGAAAATCATACAACTTATGGCTGTGCAGGATGAACTGGGGAATGCCAGCAGAGAGGTTGACCATCTGAACATTAAGGAATGAGGAACCGTCAGACTGCGTGAGTCACAGACACTGAGCATCTCTCGAATATATTGGGGTTTGACGGTGTTTGTAATGGAGCCTAATGAAGTTATACCTGCCAGATGCTGAGAAACCATTCCTACCTCTCCCCTTTTATTGAAAAAGAAAAACATGAGTGGTAATGAAAGCACTTCCCTAACTATAAACTAGAGCCAATTGTTACAGTGTGCAATTTCCTATAAACAGGCATAGTATTAATTGATTGATAGGCATAGGAACTGTGAAAAGATATTTCTTCTATCTTGAGCCAAATTCAATAGTAAAGTGTTTTTAATGCTGTGCATTTAGCATAAATATATTACTACAGGAAAAGCTCTGACATCAGCAATGAATTATCTGCCTAGGATAGTTGGCTAGTGGGAATTCAAACCCACCCCCCAAATTATGAAAGGCCTTTTGCCATAAGAGATATATGCAAGGAGAAAGGCAGTTAGTCCCTGTTGTCGAAGACCGGGTGTGGAGCATGAAAGAGAGGGATGTTATGAGACGTCACTTGCTATGTACATCTGGCCGCTGAAATCCAGACAGCATTACCAAAGGCCACTAAAGCAATACAGCAAAATATGGTCTCCCTGAGACAAACACAGTCCCCTCCGACAATATCAGCTGACACTCTCAACTAGCTGGAGATACTGTGCAACAGTGGCAGCCAGTGTCTATATCATATCCCAAATCTATTATATGCCCATCCATTGGCTCTCTCCCTTGGAGGAAATAACCTTACAGCGGATGCCCATCAAGCTTATGTCCCTAGTGGTTAGGAGATTTATAAGCCACAATAAAGAACTTGTCCACCTGATAAGATGAAACCACAGCTTGCAGAATTAACATACCATCCAATCATGTGTTCTGATGATCACAGCTTTTGGTTTAGCTTGCCATAATAAGTGGTACTGCTTAAATGCCTGTACATCCAATAGCTTGTGCTTTGTTAATATGACTAAAAAGGGTATCACTGGGAAAGCTGTCAATCCATGAAAGGAAACAACCTGAACAGACTGGAGTCCAAAATGACAACTCCAAAGAAATTAGACTGTTTTCTTCTCACCCACTTGTGCCCCTTTCCCAAAGCCCAGGGAACAAACTGCGGAAGAGGAGGCGTGGTAGATTGTAAGGGCTGTGGAGAGATAGGGGTGAATCATGAGACTACAGGAATATAATCTGGACTCCTGATTGATCAACATGCCTGTGCATACAAGCTTCTCCAACTGGACTATGGGACCTTGGGTTGTTCAAAATTTGGACATAGATACTTGAAAAATGCACCAATTACCTAATTGTATGACATACTGAGTAACATCAATGTTATCTGCAAACAACTGTGTCATTATATTGTAGAATCCCTTAAAAATAAAAAAAAATAATAAATAAAAAAAAAAAGATGGAGTAAAGAGCTGAACAGAGACTTCACCAATGAGGAATTAAAGATGGCTGAGAAACATCTTAAAAATTGTTCACCATCATTAATAATTAAGGAAATGCAATTAAAACCACTCTCAGATATCATCTCACTCTGATACGCCTGGCTAAGATCAAGAATACAAAAGACACCAAATGCTGGAGAGGTTGTGGGGAAAGGGGAACACTCATCCACTGTTGGTGGGAATGTAAACTTATACAACCATTATAGAAAGCAATGTGGAGAACCCTTAAAAGACTCAAAATGTGCCTACCACCTGACCCAGCCATACCATTCCTGTTTATATACCCACAAGACTCATCCTACCACAAAGACACATGCACATCCATGTTTACTTCAGCTCTTGTCACAATAGCGAAGAGCTGGAACCAACCCAAATGCCCCTCAACTGATGAGTGGATGACAAAAATGTGATACATCTACACAATGGAGTACTACTTAGCGTTAAAGAATGATGACATCATGAACTTTGCAGGTAAATGGATGCAACTTGAAGCCATTATGCTAGGTGAAGTAACACCGTCTCCCTCATTTGTGGATGCTAACACCAAATTCCCAGATGAAATGCAAGCTGAACAACATTATTGTTATATTTCTGTTTATCTGAAAGCAACTATGTTGTTATAATGTAAATCTCTTAACAGGCTCTAGAATTGGTCCACCACTTACTCTCAGACTCTGTAATTACTGTATATGAATGGAAAGTATGTATGCATATTTTAAAGTAACATAAAATTAAAGGAGGAAAATGTGAATTCCTGAACATAAAAAAAAAAGACTGAAAAAAAGAGAGAAAGATGCAGGATAGTTATGGCAGAGTGCATGATCTGGGGTGGGGTGGGGGAAAAGGAAAGGGGAATATATCTAATCTGAACTGAGAATTGATATCTGAAATATACAAAATATCAATAAAAGCATAAAAAAACAAAGGGGGAACTGTGGGGCCTGATAAACCCATTATGGCTAAGTTGTAAGAGAGCTGGCTTCTTACCCTGATGACCTAGAAGGTTGGAAGTAGATGGGAGCCACTCCCACTTGCCATTTTGATATCAGGTGCCTGCAACCCCCCACCCCCACCCCAGGGTAGTGTAGCTTGAAGTGTAGCATTTGTAAGTTTATCTTTCTTTTTTTTAAACTTTTTTAAAAATTAATTTTATTTATTTCTGTATGTGTATGAATGTACTGTCTGCATGCAGGTGTGTGCACCCATGTCGCGCAATGCCTCGGAGGTCAGAAGAGGGTGTCGGATTCCCCTGGAACTGGAGCTCTCCTGGAACTGGAGCCTCAGATGGTTCTCGGCTGCCATGTGGGTGCTGGGGATCAAATTTGGGTCCTCTGTAAGAGCAGTTGGCGCTCTTAACCGCTAGGCCATCTCTCCAGCCCCAGCTTATCTTTCTTGAGGGATGTCCACCGTGGTATCAGGAGGCATATGACACAAGACATAAAGCTTATCTTGGAGGGCATATGGTACTCATGCCATAAAACTTAGCCATTGCAAAATGCACATAGGCATCCCCTGTATCCCACCCATCTCCTGGTCAAAGTGTGTGCCAAAGCTGCTATATAAAACCCTATATCCTGCAATAAATGAGTTTGCTCACTGATGCTGCTCCCAGATCCTTTCCTTGATCCCTTGGATTCATTGCTGCCCCAGGGGTTCTTTCTCTCCCTCCCACTCAGCCCCAGGTAGCTGCGCCACAGCCAGACACAGCTGCCATATGTGGATTACAGGGCAGGTGACCAAGGAGGCCAGAGCCTCACAGCTGAGAAAGCCAATACTCCATGACAATAAAGAACTGGTTCTAGCTTGTGATCTTCCCCTGGCTGTTCCCTGACCTTTTGGCCAACACTCACAGTGAACAGAAATATTCATCATCATTGCCTTATGAGTATATTACGATGAAGATTATGAAATTGGACAGTAGGCGTTAAGAATGGTCATATTTTTGCTTTGATACCAGAGTAATTGGCACCTGAGTGCTTATTGATGACAATAAACAATGAGCATATATCATATTTTGGGGAGTCTAAGGTACCCTGCCCAGGCCTGTAGCTGTAAGCTGGGGAGGTAAGGGCTAAAGAATGAAGAGATTTAAAGAGCTCAGGAAGTGACCATTTGAGGATCCAGCCATCTTTGGAATTGCAGTGATAGGGCAGATGCTCAGAACTGAAGAGAAGAGAGGGATAGGGAAGGACCTGACAGGAAGAGGGAAAGAGGGACAGGGAAGGACTTGAGAGGAAGGAGGAGAGGGGCTGGAGGAGAGAGCATGGAGGGAGGGAGGGCAGGACTAGAATTGAGGAACGACTAATAAAGAATATCCAGAGAGGAGGGAGGGCATGAGGAGAGACTTGTCATGAAAACTAGAGGAAGCCATCTTTTAAATAGAGGACTAAAGGTTGAATTGCATTGAATTCTATTGAGTAGTCAATGAAGGTGACTACTGGAGAAATGTGGCCTGCAATCATCAATACAGAGGGCTAGGACAAACCAAGGAAGAAATTTTCATCCAGCCATGTGGAGGTCAAAGAGTACTTGAGGAGAGAAAATATGCAGAACAGTCATATACTGCTCTTTGGAAAAGTCTTCTGGCGTCAGTAGGAAGAGTGGACCTTGTTTGCTTTAGTGCCAGGGAGAGGGGGGCAGCTTTACAGCCGAACTGGATTCACTGAATACTAAGGGGTAACAGCAGTGAAGGGACTGGTCCTCATGTTCCATAAGGAGGCAGGTGGGTTTTAGACGGACAGACCACCTTGTCTTTATCTGCAGGAATGCTCCTGTCTTGGGCAAGGAGGGAACACAGATTGCCAACTCATGGCTTCTCTCTTCTAGGCAGAGTTAGCCAAAGACTTGGAGAAGTCTGGCTATGGATATGTGTGGAGATAGGCTGGGAAGCATCAGGGGTTTGAATAAGGTGGAGCAGGTTTGTAATAGTTTAGTCAGAGAGTAGGAAGTTAACTGACAGGGAAATGGTAGTACCAGGGGAGTGGATGGAGCTGGCAGGGGATGAGCTCAGAGCATCCTTCCACTTCGTAGCTGTGGACTCTGGCGATGCTACTTAGGCTGCGCTGTAGGCCAGGGTCATCTTGGTGTCTAGAGCCAGGAACTCCATGCAATTCACATCACAGTCTTGGTGAATGCCACCTTGGGACTCTAGAGCACAGTTCAGAGCCTTTAAAATTGTTGGATTGTCAATAAAGAGCTTTTAAGTGATGAAGTTTTTAAATGAGAGTGAGAGTACAAATAAAATAATATCAGGTTTAAAACACAAAGTATGAGAATTTTAGTTATCCTATAATTTTAGCCACATGATGAAATTATATAAGAAAAGAAAGAAATTGATCAAGCCACAGTATTGACAGCTGTTGTGTCAGGATGGTGGGATTATAGGCAGGCTTACTTCACACTGGCTTACTTCACGCTCATGTCACCACATGGGTACACAGGCCTCTCCCATAGAAAAGTCAGGAGCTGAATTTGGTCTGTGCTGTTGCTTTCTTGGAACTCTTAATGGTTTTTGAACGAGGATCCCCATGTTTTCATTCCTTATTGGATCCCACAAATTATGTTGCTGGTTCTGATAAGTAATACTGCTTTGTAATTATCATTTATTATGTATGTGAATGCTCCGTGTGTGTGGACGCATTTGTGTGCATGAGTGTGTGTATGCCCATGGAAGTCAAAAGTCAACCTGGGGATTCAATCTCAGGTGCTATTCACCTGCTTTTCAAGAAAAAGTTTCTCAATGACCTGAAACTTGCCAAGTAGGTGAGTGAACCCTGAGAACAACTGTCTCATCTCCCCAGTGCAGGGATTCCAAGTGTGTGCCATCATGTCCAGCCTTTTTAATGTGGGTTCTGGGCATCCACCTTAGGTCTGCACAACTGCATGGCAAGCACTTTACTGACTGGGTTATTGCCTGAGCTCTAATTTTCATTTTAAAACAGTATGCATATATATTTTATAAAACCTGAAAAGCAGGTATTTTATAACAATTATTTGAATTTAATGAGTTGACTAGGCAGTAATTGAGCATCCATTTCTTCACTCAGTAGCTCTTTTGCTCTCCCTGACCTGGGGTGGGAAGCTGGGGGCCTGTCTCACTGCTTTTTGGAAGCACAAGGGACAATGCTGTACAATGTGCCCAGGAAGGAAAACTCTTGAAAGTAGTCTTAGCCAGGCACGGTGGTGCACACCTGTAATCCCGGCATTCATGCGACTGAGGCAGGAGAGGTGCCACAAGATTGGCACTAGCCTGGGCTACAGAGTGAGACTGTGCTCCAAAAAACAATAAGCCAAACCAAACCAACCAGCCAAAGACCAGGCACCAACCAACCAACCAACCAACCAACCAACCAACCAACCAACCAGCACATGCCCTTTTTCTTTCTTCCCACTGGTTAATTTCTATACTGCTTTTTAGCCCATTGGTCTGCAAACATGAAAAGTCCTCCCGAGTTTGCCCTGGGCCTTCACACTCTTCAATGCCATCGGGTTTTTCTCCAGTCCTCATGGACCTGATGTCTTGGCGCATTCCACACACGGGACCAGCAACCTTGATACCCTCCCCGCCCTCCACGTGGGGCATGAGGCACCCCTACTCACTGTCTTTCTGGGTGCTGAAGCTGGTCCACCTGGAAGCCACGCTGCCTGCCTCGTTGTGGGCTACCACCCGTACCTTGTAGACAGTGTAAGGTTGCAGACCCACCAGGCTGGCTCTGTGTCCCAGGCCCCTGTACCTTCTTTCTGTGTGGCTGGGAAGGCAGGGCAGTGCTGAGTCAGGAGGGCAGGCCACGCGCAGCTGCAGCTGGTAGCTGTAGCCAATAGCAACGGGGAGAGACAAGACAGGCAATGCATATGCATCAGCTTATCTCTCACTTCTCAAACAGTTTTGTTTTTGAGTAGACATTTTGTTTCCATGGGAAAACAAACTCTTTAAAAAAACATTTCCTGAAACAGCTCCAGAAACCCATGTTAATACTTCTGGAAAGGAGGAGCTATGCTAGCCATAGAAATAAGAGAAGTTGCCTTGTATACACTTGGGGCTATCCAACTAGCAAGTAGTCACTCTGTGTACATGTGTGTGCGTGTTGTATGCAGGCCAGAGGACAACCTTGGGTGCATCCCACTTTGTGTTTGGAGACAGGGTCTTTCACTGGCCAGGAGCGTTTAGAGCAGGCTAGGCTGGCTGCCCAGGGATCCCCCAGGGAGCCCCCCCAAGCATCCCTCCCTCAGTGACACCCCCTCCCCCAGGCTCTGCCTCTTTAGGACTGGGACTATAAGTGTGTTGCCACTCTTGTTTTTTTTTTTTTTTGTCTTTTCAAGACAGGGTCTCCCTGTAGCCCCAGCTGTCCTGGAACTCACTCTGTAGACCAGGCTGGCCTTGAACTCACAAAGATTCGCCTGCCTCTGCCTCCCAAGTGCTAGGACTAAAGGCGTGCGCCACCACGCCTGGCTCACTCTTGGTTTTTTTATGTGAGTTCTAGGGATTGAACATGGAACCACCCCCCCATACACACTTGCATAACAAACTCTACCAACTGAGCCACCTCTCCAGCCCCACAAGTTGTCATTAAAAAAAAAAAAATCGTTATTTCTATTTTATGTGTGTGAGTGTACTGCCTACATGCATGTAAGTGCACCCATGTTGTACAGTGCCCAGGGAGGTCAGAAGAGGGCATCGAATTCCCCTGGAACTGGAGTTATGGATGGTTGTTAGCTGCCATGTGGGTGCTGGGAATCAGACCCAGGTCCTTGGCAAGAACAGCCAGTGCTCTTAACTGTGGAGCCATTTCTCCAGTCCTAAGTTGTCATTTTTGTTAATAAAGCGTAGTAGATATTTGTCTTGTTTAAAAGGAGAAGAAAAAAATTGCACTCTTTTACTTAAAATAAAGAAAACCCCTTTTCCTCCAGGTTGTTTTGTGTGATGTACTTCTTTGTTCTTTGCGAAAATGGCTCTTTCTGATGTTTTGAGGTCAGGCAATTCCAAGTTAGCCACAGAGGGCTCTTTTGCTCTAGCCAAGGCTGGCAGAGTACATGGCTCCTGAGAATCACAGGGAGGACCTTATTCTTTTAATGAATGTAAACACAGGGTATCTGGTCTTTCTTATTTGAAGATGATTTTGTTGTTCATTTTTATTTCCTCAGTTGGTTTTGTGATTAGAATACCTCCAGTACCAGAACTGCTCAATGAATGCTCTTTGCTTGGGCATGGGCTGTGTGAGCCCTTGGGGACTACTGGGCGGCCTTATGCCTACCTGTCCAGTCTCCTTCCTTACTGACCTTTGAATGACACCATTGGGGAACAGCGGCGGGGTCCACTGGAAGGAGGCTGTCCTGGAGCCTAGGGTCTGGACCTGAGGCTGGGACAGTCCTGAGGGTGGGGCAGGGTGAGTCCTCAGCTGAGCTGTTGATCCTCTGCTGCAGCAGTTGAAGCAGGTGCAGGCCTCAACCCCGATGGTGTAGGTGGTGAAGGGTTCCAAGTTGTGAAGTGTCTGCTGGGTGGCAGTGCCTTCAGACAGCTGGAGAAGGCAGGTGAGACAGTGTCACAAGTTAGAGATGATGTGTGACCTGCTATGAATGAAGTCCCAAGCTAGGTACCTAAGAGACTTAACGAGGCACTCGGCAATCCCTATTTAAATAGGTGGAAAATGCATCACAAGGTAACAGCCAACAGAATCTAGCGGTGAAAGGAAAGAAGCAACCAGGTCCAAAACGACCCATTATCCAACCTTAGAAATGTGTTAGGAAATGGCACAGATCACTCAAGACATGGGTCGGTCGAATTTAAAGACCTTCAAAATGACAGCTTTGCAAAGACAAAACAAAATGAAGCAAAAGCCCAATTATGTTCTGTATTTGAATTGTATTTTTACTTCTAACTTTTAGATTCGACTCCACCAGAGTAATCTGTATAGTATTTATGCATCAAAAATGCCATAGGATTGGCGACAGAGGCAAGTATAGTATTTAATACTTGGAAGTTCTTCTCTTCTAAGGGTGGTACTTTTTGTTTTTGTTTTTTTTTTTTTTTTTTTTTGGTCTTTTCGAGACAGGGTCTCCCTGTAGTCCCAGCTGTCCTGGAACTCACTCTGTAGACCAGGCTGGCCTTGAACTCACAAAGATCCACCTGCCTCTGCCTCCCAAGTGCTAGGATTAAAGGCGTGCACCACTGGCTCTAAGGGTGGTACTTTTTACAAAACCAACTACTTTATAGGATTACAAACATTTTGATTTATTTGGAGCAAATTTTTGACCCCATCTTGGGTTCCTCATTTGTAAACAAAGAGAAGCTGGAAAGTCATTTCCAGGTCGACACTTGTAACATAATTACGAGGCACTAACTATTATTTTAAAAAATGCATACAATGCACTCCAAATAGAAATTATTTGGGTTTATTAATATTATCATTTTATAAGCATGGATAATCAAGGGCTGATTGTATTTACATCATCTATATTTATTGAATATGAAGCCCTGTAGAAAATATGTTAATATTCTTTTAACATTCACTGGGAGCCTTGCCTGAATGTGGGTGGTCTTTGGAAACTGTGTTTCAACACTGGGCATACTGGCTTTAGAGAATTCTATATACTTGCCCAAATCATTCTCTAAATTGCTCTAAATACTTTATAATGTAATTCCTACCGGGATCTGCACAATCTCTCCATAAGTTATGTGAACAAAGTATTGTAACTCCACTTATTCATGGGCCACAGCCGTGTTAGAGGCAGAGACCACACTACAGAGGTGCGGAGGGGAGACGGGATTCCCTGGGCCTCAGCGTCCCCTACACCGGGCCGGGACCTCAGTTCCTGTTTGCAATGGGTCCTAGCCTCTCTCTGGACAAGAGGCTCAGCTAAAACACAGTGTGCCTATGATCCCCAATCCCCGATCTTCCCTGTCTTCAAATTTGCCTCAAATGTTTAAAAATGGTGGAGACAGAGCAGTGTTCAGTGGTTCTTCTGTCTCTTCTGAGAAGAGAAACGTTCTGGAATTCACCAAAAAGAAGACTGGAGTTTCCTTTCATTAGATCTGTGTGTGTCAAAAGGGTTTCTTACATTTATTGAATCTTCACCAGCATCTATAGCATTTGCGGGATAATTTACGTGTTTTCTATACATTTCCTAAAGGCTCACTTTGAAACCTTTGAGCGACTTTTCTGTTCTCCAGACGGTGAGTGAGACTAGGACAGGAAAAGAGATGGAGGGGAGGGGAGAGAAGCCAGGGCGCCCTAGCAAGTGCTTTTTAGGAAGAGCCCTGCTTCGCACCACCATGTGGGTCCCACTGGAGTTGGAGAACAGCCTGTAGAATCCGACATTCCCATTGGGCCTGGCAGGGGCGCTGATGTTGACTACCGCTTGTGTAGAGGACACCGAGTGGAACGTGGGAGCCCTGAGACCTTCTGGAGGGGCAGGCTCGGTTCTGCACCACGTCCAGTTACTCTGCACTTTTCCTGCCGAATTCACTGCCCAGACCTGCAAAGAGAAGCAGCAAGATCAATCAAAAGCAAGGTACACTCAGGCTGGGGGGAAAAAAAAAACAGCTGCCTAAAGCAACTAAGACAACAGAATGAACTGAACTTTGATTTTGTGGCTTTGGGTCACAGAAGATCATGGACGGAAAAGAGATGCCTGGGTAGATTGCAGCCCCCTGAAAACCTGCTCCTCCACCTCTGAAGGGCGGGGGAGGAATTTTTGTCAGCCCCCTCAGCCCGGATGGGTCCGTGGACTCCATAAAACTCAGCATTTCTTTAACACTGTCTCCATTAAATCTGCATGAAAATTAAATTTCCTTTCATCAAGGAGAGAATAAACATATGGAGAGATGTATAATCTTATTTATCAAGAACCATTTGTATAATTAAACACGAATCTCCTAAAAGGTTGCCTTAGGTCACCATTTGCATGAGTAAGTAATTTGTAGAATGTCAGGTGCAATAGACCACATGGATGGATGTGCCAGTGGATAGGGTTAAATTAGGCCCAATAATAGCCAACCACACAGTGATCAATCAGAATGATAGATCGAAATGGCAATACGGGAAGACTGACTGTGTCTCAAAGTAGGAGCGTTTCTTAGTAGCTCTCATGTTCAGCTCGAACTTTGAGGCACTTTTTTCACACTGGATATCTTTTATTCTGTATATTAATAAAAATACCATGAGCTTTTAAAAACAACTGTGAGAAACTTAGATTTTATAGTATAGACTTTTACTATAAAGTTTTTTTTTTTACTATAAAGTTGTGTGGTATTAAAAAGCACACATAGTCTTTAGACCATAAGCTATTTTTAAAAAGCACCAGAATATTTTGAAGGGAGAGTTTAGTTTTGTTTTGCCTTTGCATCAATAATATCTTCAAGGGAAGAGATATCTAGACAGATTTCTAGCAGGTAGGCCAACTCTTGTGCAAGTTTGCATTCCTTTGGGGGGGCCAGATTCCTTTGTAGAAGCAGATTTCTGAGGTTGAATTGCTGTCAAATGTAAATCCCTAGCCCCTTGCTGATAGGCTTGCCAGCAGCTCCATTTACAAAAGAGAAAACTAACCCACCTTCTAGTGAAATCCACTCCTTAAAGAGCTGTACTGTCTTTCCTGATTTGCATAGACTCACTCACGTTTGTATAAATTCTCCATTTTTCAAAGTGCTTTTTAAATTTATTTTTATTTTTTTCTGTTTTAGTTTTTTTCCTTTTTTTGGTATGTTTGAGGCAGGGTCTCCCTTTTAGTACCAGCTGTCCTGGAGCTCACTCTGTAGACCAGGCTCACCTTGAACTCACAGAGATCCACCCACCTCTACCTCCCAAGTGCTAGGATTAAAGGTGCGCATCACCACGCCCAGCTTAAATTTATTGTTTTTATTTTATGTGTTTGAGTGTATTGTCTGCATGTGTGTAAGTGCACCTGTATCATGCAATGCCTGTGGAGCTCAGAAGGTGTTGAATTCCCCTGAAACTAGAGTTACGGACAATTGTTAGGCACCATGTGGGTGCTGGGAATCGAACCCTGGGTTATCTGTAAGAGCAGTCAGTGCTCTTAACTGATGCTGAGCCATCTCTACAGCCCCACAAAGTGCTTTTTAAAAAGTATTTATTTTAGCCGGGTGTGGTGATGCACGCCTGTAATCCTAGGGAGGCAGAGGCAGGCAAATCTTTGTGAGTTCAAGGCCAGCCTGGTCTACAGAGTGAGTTCCAGGACAGCTGGGGCTACAGGGAGACCCTATCTTGAAAAAGACAAAAAAAGTGTTTATTTTAGCCGGGCATGGTGGCACATGCCTTTAATCTTAGCACTCAGGAGGCAGAAGCAGATGCCTCTACCTAGGTGGAGCTCAGAATTCAAGGCCAGCCTGGTCTACATAGTGAGTTCCAGGCCAGCTGGAGCTAAAGGGAGACCCTGTCTCAAAATAACAACAAAAAATTATTTTTGTCTGTATGATGTCTACATATGATGTGTGTGTGTGCGCGTGTGTGTGTGTGTGTGTGTGTGTGTGTGCCACACGTATGTGTTTGTGTATGAGGGCAGAGGGCTGAAAGGTTTTGAGTTTGGGGAACACTGAAGTAGATTGTCCTTTGGATAAGAGACTTATTAGTGTCACAGACAGATAGATAGACAGATAGCATGTGGGGGCTCTGGAGAGCCAGCCCCATGTGGCAGACAAGGGGTCTCATATGTTTCAGAGTGTTAGAAGAGTAAGAAAGGCCCTGAGGAGAAAATTCCTGGTCCAGAGCAGAAAATCTGTGACCCGAATGGAGTCTCCGCATTTCAGTTTTGCTGGGTCAGTCACCTGGCTTGGGCCTCGTCTGGGAAGGTGGGTTCACCTTAAGCCGTGAAGAATTTGGAAACCATAGCCTCTCCTCTTCTCCTCCCTACCTCTGTGCTAAGCACGCATCTCTAACACTTCAGGCTGTCCCAATACTTTTGGTGACTCTTTCTTTTAAAGTTCTCCTTTTGGTCATGTGGCTGCCAGTCCCCCATGTGTCTTACCCTGTGTCTGACAGATATCATGTGTCATCTGACCTCCATGTGGGCTTTAAATGGAATGGGTTATTTTTTGTTTAACTTTTCTCCTAGTCAGCTGTTGAGATTTGCAGCTCACCTGTCCTGAATGTTTTTCTTTTAAACTAATGAAATTTTGAATCTATTCTTAAATTCTTTCTTTCTTTCTTTCTTTCTTTCTTTCTTTCTTTCTTTCTTTCTTTCTTTCTTCTTTCTTTCTTTCTTTCTTTCTTTCTCTCTCTCTCTTTCCTTCCTTTCTCTTTCTTTCTTTCTTCTTTCTTTCTTTCTTTCTTTCTTTCTTTCTTTCTTTCTTTCTTTCTTCTTTCTTTCTCTTTTTTTTTTTTGACACTCCGTACCCCAAAGTCACTGTGCAGACTAGGCTGGCCTTGATCTCACAGAGATCTGTCTGCCTCTGCCTCCTGAGCTGTAGGATTAAAGGTGTGTGACACCATGCCCAGCTCAAATTCTTTTTTTTTTTAATTTTATTTATTTCTGTATGTGTATTAATGTACTGTCTGCATGCAGGTTTGTGCAATGCCGCGGAGGTCAGAAGAGGGTGTCGGATTCCCCTGGAACTGGAGTTCTCCTGGAATTGGAGTTTCAGACGGTTCTCGGCCGCCATGTGGGTGCTGGGGATCAAACCCGGGTCCTCTGCAAGAGCGGTCGGCGCTCTTAACCGCTAGGCCATCTCTCTAGCCCCATCAGCTCAAATTCTTTACTGAGATTAAGAACCTAAAATAGGACCCTGATTTTTATTTCGGAAACTTCCGGTAGTCAGGAGACCAGTAGCAAGGTCAGGTGAAGGAGAGACGTTTATTTATGCCAGCAGGCTGACCCTGGATTATCTCCTTATGGGGCCAGCTCCAAGCTTAAGTTTGTATAATCATGTTTGTTAAGGAAGTGGTTACACATAAGCACACAGTTAAAAAAGGTCACAAGAATATAGCAGTTTGACAAACAAAGATTTCAGTGCTGGGTAGATTGGTAATAAACTGCAGGGGGCAGAGGCAGATTTCCATTTACCTTCCTCATTTTTTTTTTATTTTTTATTTTCTTCTATCTCATCTTGGGGGCTTTCCATGCTTCAAGGTTCTTTACAACCACTTCATTGTCAGTAAATTTCCATTTACCACCACAATTTTTCCTTGTCATCAGGAAGGGGAAACATCCACGCCACACAGCTGATGAGTACTCCTACTTCCCGCCTCTAGTCAAGCTGTCTCTCTTTCCTGGATGTCAGGGAGAGGGAACTTGCATTTCCAGGAAGGAATGTGTGAACTTCAGGACGTAGGATAGGGGGATCCTGAGGAGGGACCTAGGTCTAGTTAATGTGTGTCCATTATACAAACTATGAGGCCTGTATGCAGAATCAGCTGCAGATAGGTGGTCTGGGTTCTAGCAGATGCCCATGTGGAGGTCAGAGGATAGCCTAGGGTGTCAGTACTTGCCTTTTACCTTGTTTTTTTGAGGCAGGGTCTTTCTTATTTGCCTCCCCCCCCCCGACCCCCCAGGGCTGAGTACTTTAGGATAACTGGCTTGTGAGCTTCAGGAGGACTCTCATCTCAGACACACACCACTGTTTTTATCAGTTCCAGGGATCCCAACTTAGGCCTTCAGGCCTAAGTTGTGCAGCAAGGGCATTCACCCGCTGATCGTCTTTCTGCCCCCTGCAAAGCACTTTAAAATATTTATTAAAAAAATAATAAAATATTTTTTATTATTATTAATTTTTATTTTATGTGTATGAGTATACTGCCTGCATGTGTGTAAGTGCACTTGTGTTGTGCAGTGCCTATAGAGGTCAGAAGAGGGCATTGGATCTCCTGGGACTGATGTTACAGATGGTTGTAAGCTGCTATGTAGATGCTAGGAACCAAACTTGGGTCCTCCTCTGCAAGAGCAACTAACTGCTGAGCTATCTCTCCAGCCCCCCAGCAAAGCACTTTGACATATCAGTTTACTCTTCTTCACAAGGGCAACTTTATATGATGAGTAAATTAGTAGCAGGCCCCTTTTGTAGGTGAGAAAACCGAGGCTCAGGATATTTCACCAACTTACTTTGTAGGACAGAGCGAAGGAGAGCTGAAACAGAAACTGATCATTTTCCAGTAGACAGAGCTTTGTAGTCTGTGGGTCAGCAGTACATGTAAATAAGAGTCTCCAGATCACAAACCTGCATGGCTTACCCATGGGCAAATACCCACAGCTCTGGGTTAGGTAGGGCCTCTTAGCCTGCGTGGTGGTGTCTCATGAATATGTCATTTTATTTTTTTGTGTCCCGCTCTACGCTGCTGCCCTCCACTGCCCTCCAATCCTCTCGCTGGGTTCTTCCTTCTCTATCCCCTTTTGGGTTCAAGTCCCATGTATCACCCACCTACCTTTCTTTCTCTTCCCTTTGTATCTCTTCTTCCTTTCTTAAGATCCCATTCCATTTTCATGTTTCTACAAGCACACACACACACACACACACACACACACACACACTTATATCTAGATTCCACATATGGAGATAATACACAGTATTTATCTTTCTGTGCCTGGCTTATTCCACTTAACATGATAATCTCCAGCTTTGTCCATTTCCTGCACATGTCAAGGGTTCATTCTTTTGTACAGCTGAATCCAATCCCATAGAATCTCTATACTACATTTTCTTTTATTTTTATGTGTATGAGTACACCACATGCATGTCTGTAAGTGCATCCATGTTGTGCAGTGCCTGTGGAGGTCAGAAGAAGGCGTGGAATCCCCTGGAAGTGGAGTTATGAATGGTTGCTAACCCCCATGGGTGCTGGGAATGGAACCTGGGTCTTCTGCAAGAGCAGCCAGTGCTCTTAACTGCTGAGCCATCTCTTTGTCCCTGTACTGCATTGTCTTTATCCATTCATCTGTTAATGAACATCCAGGCTGGTTCCATTTCCCAGCTGCAGTGGATAGAACAGTGTTATACCTGGATGTGTAAGTGTCTTTGTGGTATGCTGACTTAGAGTCCTTCGGTACATCCCCAGGAATAGCACATTATTTTCCATGTATATGTAGCATCGTATTTTATTTTTTTGAGATTCACATTTTATTTATTTTTTTCTCTTTTGTTTACTTTTTAAAAGGTATTCTACAATATAATAACACAGTTGTTTTCAGATTACATTGATGTTACTCAGTTTGCTGTACAATTAGGTAATTGGTGCATTTTTTTGGAGTGAGCCAAATTATTAAGCTTAAGCAATGAATGTAAGTGACATTCATGTAAAACCAATTTGCAAGTATCTATGTCCAAATTTTGAACAACCCAAGGTTCCCATAGTCCAGTTGGAGAAGCTTGTATGCACAAGCATGTTGATCAAATAGGAGTCCAGTCTATATTACTGTAATCTCATGATTCACCCCAATCTCTCTCTGCAGCCCTTACATTCTACCAAGCCTCCTCTTCTGCAATTTGTTCCCTAGGCTTTGGGAAAGGGGCACAAGTGGGTGAGAAGCAAAACAGTCTATTTTCTCTGGAGATGTCATTTTGGACTCTAGTCTGTTCAGGTTGATCCCCTTCATGGGTTGACAGCTTATCCAGTGATACCTTTTTAATCCTACTAACAAAGCACAAGCAATTTGGGTGTACGGGCATTTAAGCAGTACTAATTATTATGGCAAGCTAAGCTGTGAGCATAGATACAGAGTAGCATCGTATTTTAATGCTGATCCTGGAGACGGCACTAATCTTCATGCCGATTTGAGATACATAAACTTTTGCCAAGGGAAGCCATATTTTCAAGATGCGATGCAATCGATTATATCTTACTTTACTTTTACTGATTTATGTCATTATTTTTAATTTATGTGCATCTGTGCCTGTGAATGCAGATGCCCACTGAGGCCAGAAGATGGCATCAGATTTGCTTAGAGCTGGAGTTATGGGCAGTTGTCAGTTGTCCTACTTGGGTGCTGGGAACCAAACTCTAGTCCTCTGTAAGAGCACTATATGCACTTAACTGCCAAGTCTCCATCTCTCTAGCCTCCAGGTACTTATATTTTAAAACAAGTGGACCTCAGTGCATAGTGCTTTGATGTGTCTGGGAGTGTTCTTCTATGAACCAGGCAACTTAAAGTTCCTGACCTTCATGGGCATCATCTGTGGTTTCTCCTGTGCTTGGTCTTTGACAGAAGATCATCATATATCACTCTTCTTCTCTCTCCAGACTTTCTTTTTAGTATTCAGTCAATATGAGATCAAAGTAGCATTCATATAAATCAACCTGTTTATTCAAAGAGGATCAGCCTATTTACACGAGCTGTTGTGAAAATGACAGTGGTTATAAGGAGGAACCTGGCAGAAACAAGGAAGCACTGTGTGTTCATGGAACTTGAGACCAGGGTCTGTTAGGCCAACTACCAGAAGAAAAGCCAGAATCTGTGTGACACCTCTCAGTCTGTCTTTGTGTTCTCCCTCTCCCTGTTCTTTCTTCCTCTCTCCCTGTAAACAAAACAAAACAAAACAAAACAAAAAACTTGATTATCAGCTGGGTGTGGTGGCACACACCTGCACACCTTTAATCCCAGCACTCTAGAGACAAAGGCGGGTGGATCTTTGTGAGTTCGAGACTAGCCTGGTCTACATAGCAAGTTCCAGGCTAGCTGGGGCTAAAGGGAGACCCTGTCTTGAAAATACAAAAAAAAAAAAAAAGTCTATTATCAAAAATTCATTGTGGACTTTTTCTAGACCCAGAAAAGAAAGAAAGAAAGACATAAGGAACTGGAGTATAATTCTGCATTCAGAATTAAAATTTTAGCACAGATTATACCTACAGTTTCATTTTAGAAACAGTATATCGAATTTGACTATGTTTGATGGACTGGAATTATGGTTTGGATTGTAATGTCTCCCTAAATTTGCAGGTTGAAGGCTTGGTTCCCCAAAAACCAGTGTTCACAATGATGCCCTTCAGAAGTGACTAGGTCTTGAGTTCTCTGACCTCATGAATGGATTAATCCACTTTTGGATTTGGCACTTTAACGGAAAGTTGTGAAAACCTTAGGAGGTGGAACCTAGTCTGATGTTTTTTGGAGGACTGTTCTTGAAGGGTACACTTTGTTCGAGCCCCTTCTCCCTCTCTCTGTCTGAATCCTGTCCACCATTTCATGAACAGTCCTCCACACCCCTTAATATTCTGTCTTTAGAGACTTAGAAACAATGGCACTAAGTGACTATGGTCTGCACCTCTGAAACTGTGATCCAAAATTAAATCTTTCCTTCTTTAAAAACTTGTTTATCTCAAGAATTTTTGCACAGTGACAGAAAGCTGAGGAATTTGGAAAGAGGTGGCACAGAGCTCTGACATGGGAACATTTGACCAACGTCTTAGTTTGGTTTTTGTTTTCAGGAGATGGAATCTGGGACTGCACATGTACCTCAAAAGCACTCCACTACTGAGCTGCACATCCAGTCCCTTGACCTTTGAGTTTAATCAATCAATATAAAAACCAGGAGACGAAATATCTCATGAACAGATATGGAGCTATCTATTCGTCTCTATCTTCTTTACCCATCTGATCAGCGTCAAAAGATTCCAAACTATGGTGCTTGGTTAACTGAGTACTTTTTTTTTTTAATTTTTAAAATTTTATTATTTTTGTATGTGTATGAATGTACTGTCTGCATGTAGGTTTGTGCACCTCTGTCTCGCAATGTACTGTCTGCATGTAGGTTTGTGCACCCGTGTCGTGCAATGCCACAGAGGTCAGAAGAGGGGGTCGGATTCCCCTGGAACTGGAGTTAAAGACGGTTCTTAGCTGCCATGTGAGTGCTGGGAACCGAACCTGGGTCTTCTGCAAGAGCAGATGGTGCTCTTAACCGCTAGGCCATCTCTCCAGTCTAACTGAGTTCTTTGAATTGAAGGCTCTGAAGGGCTTTGGAAGCAAGTGCTTATGACCCCTCAAGCTCCAGCCTCCCACCCCTCATCCTTCCCTGCACCGAGACACAGAAACCAGAATTCCTCTGCTTCAAGGCAGGCCACAGAATCTAGTACTCCTCTTCTTCAAAGCAAACCATAACCTAGATAGGTCTATTTTTCTATTCTCTCTTGATAGCCCTTATTTCAAAGTATCCTTCCACATCCATATTCTTCCACAGGAAGAAATAATGTGACACAAAGAGGCCACATGGGGCTGGAGAGATGGCTCAGTGGTTAAGAGCACTGGCTGCCCTTGAGGACTCGGTTCTGTTCTCAGACCCTGCATGGCAGGTAACAACTATCTGTAACTCCAAATCTAGGGGTCTGAGGCCTCCCCTTGGCCTCTGTGGGTGTGCATTACACACATGTGGTACACTGACATACATGCAGGCAAAACACTCATAGACAGAAATAAAAGTAAATAAATTTAAAAAAATAGCTAGGAGGTGAACTTTTCCCCACAGACATTGCTATTGTTTATTCCATGACAGAAAAGTGTCTACAGTGGGAAAGAAGAGCAGGAAGATCAGCTAACTCATTCCCCTGATGGTTCCCTCTGGATGTTGTGAGCACCCAACTTGATCATGTCATCTCTGTATGTTGCTTTGTTCTTTTACTTGGAACCCTTCCCAAGGGACACTCGGCTTTGCCCAGAACTCTATGGATATGGAATGCCAGTTGGCTACACCCAATCAATGATATTTTGCTATCTATCTATCTATCTATCTATCTATCTATCTATCTATCTATCATCTATCTATCTATCTATATCTATCTATCTATCTATATCTATCTATCTATATCTCTATATCTCTATTATCTATCTATCCATATATTATCTATCATCTATCTATCATTATCTATCTATCTATCTATCTATCTATCTATCTATCTATCATCTATTATTTATCTATTGTCAACCTTGCTAGTTACATTCTCTCTCCCTCTCTCACTGAGTATATGTGTCTAATACACATTACATTGATAGATATGTGTTGAGAAATTAGCTCTGGAAGCAGCATTCCCCCCCCCATTTCAGATCCAAGTACATTTATCTCAAAATATCCTTCTAGACTCCTTGTCTGGGTATTGTTTGGTCCCCATACCTATGTGACAGGGAGGGAAAGAAGAGAACAGCAAAAATATGTAAAGACATTGTGTTTTGGAAAATAGCTAGGGGGAAAAATAGCTTTTACTTAATAATCTCATTCCTTTTCTAAATAAACTTCGGGAAAAACAAACAAAAAAATAATCTCATTCCATAATGAAGTATCCTAGATCATCATATGGGTGTCCTAGATCATCACAGTTGCAGAAGGATAGAGCCCATAATAGTCAGGAAGACAGGCCAGCAGACAGGACAGCATGGTGACAAAAGCCCCAGGGCAAATGGTCAAATTGTATCCACACTCAGGAAGTACTGAGTGAACAGGAAGTGGGCCCAGGCTATGAAGCCTAAGGCCTGCTCCAGTGACCCACTTTGCAGTGAGGCGCCATCTGCTAAATTTCCTACAATCTCCCTAACCTGTGCTACCAGCTGCAGACCAAGTGTTCTTCTGCTAGCTCAGGGCGCATTTCTCACTCAAATTACAACACAAATCTAATTTTTCCTAAAACAGAAACTGATCCAACTGGTTTGAAGTACAAGATCCTCTCACAGGATCCCTGGGATGCTCATAGCAGTGGTCAGTCTAGGGAAAGAAAAGGCAAGGCGGAAGACTTCCAAGACGCAGAGAGTGCATCTGCAATGAACTCCTACGTCTGCACACAATGTGTCTCCTGAGAGTTTAGGTTCTCTAAGAAGAAACAAATCAATGAGGGTTTAAGTTTCCACTGAAAGACTTGTTGTCCATGGATATCCTCATAAGATTATGAGTCTTAGAGGTTGGAACTTCCTGATAAGGAACTGTTAAAAAGGGGAGGAAGTTAAGCCTGATCAAGATGGGCTGTTTATTTCTTTATTGTTTCTGTTGTAACCATAGAAAAGTTACAGTGTAAGACATGGAAAGTACAGATTAATTTTAATAAGTATAAAATGACTAAAATGTTTAAATACAGAATCTGCACTTTTGTGGATTAATAGTATCAGTTTAATTAGCTACCTAAATGTACATACAATGCTGTTTTTAGGACAATATGGATTTAATCTAACTAGTATCTTTCTGCTTATTGTGCATTAAAATATGAAACTGTTGTTTAATTTGCTCACTTCCCTCAAAGGACTCATTACTGTATTTTGCCTTAAATAATTTTAATTACACAAAGTGTGAACAGATGCCACTAAGCTGCCATAAGCACACTGTTATGAAAATCACAACTTCAGTTGTTGTTCCTCCTTCAAAACTAAAAGTGTCTTCGAGGGGAGTGTGTCAAGAGGGGTTCCTGGGTCAGGGTCTTCATCACCATTTGGGACCCTGCATGAGAATATGTCTAGTGAGGGTGTTAAAACCTGTGTTCTCAAATACTTATGGCTGATTCTTACAACCCGGAATCATATGGAAATACAACAGGCTATTCTGTAGAACCAGGCTCAGAAATATTTCCTCCCTGTGAGGTCTATTTAGAGTGTACTTTATCTTTAGCATTACTACTACCTTTCAAACAAACAAACAAACAAACAAACAAACAAACAAACAAACCCCCTAGTGAGTCCCTTCCAGGTGGCCTCCGTTGACTTGCTAACATGCTCGTCCCGCTCCAAACAGAAGCAGACTGCACTCTGCAGATCCACCTGCCTCTTTGCTTTTGCTTCAGCAAACCTTGATATTTCTGGACCTTTCTGGGTCTACTTTTTCCTTTTTCACCAGAAGAATATTATGGAATATGCTACAAATTCCCTTCAGCTCAGTATGTCTCCTGGTTTTGTTCTTCATGCAAATCCAGAGTGATAATCTGCATTAGCAGATGTTGGGGGAGGAAAGTTGGGTGAATGGGGTCTGTGGGTGCTTACGCCAACGGCCAACAGGCCAGTTATTTTCTAGAACTTCTACACTTAACTGTGAAGAAGTTTTTCACTTTGGTGTTTCATCTCAATGAATGACAAGTCTTTTCCTTGGTTTTCTTCTTTAGGACAGATATTTCCCAACCAGAGTCTTAGTGGAATGTGAAATTGCTGAGGTAAATTGAAAGGATGTTCCTCATGTGCCCTTTCTTCGTCACAGGTTAAACCCTGAACTGAAAAATATTCTAGAATCTTTTTGGCTTAGAGAATGCTGTAAGTCTGTTGAGACCAAAGGAACTTCTTTGGAGAGGCATTCTGTCCCATCATCTGCTGCTCTATGCTCAGTGACTGGGATTGCTATTGCTGTTGAAAAAGTTTTAAATTTTGTTCTACTAGAAGCTTATTTTATTAATTTAATTTTTTTTTAATTTTTATTTATTTATTTATTTTTATGTGTATGAATGTATTGTCTGCATGCAGGTCTGTGCACCCGTGTCGTGCGACGCCGCGGAGGTCAGAAGAGGGTCTCGGATTCCCCTGGTGCTGGAGTTCTCCTGGAACCGGAGTCACAGACGGTTTTCAGCCGCCATGTGGGTGCTGGGGATCGAACCCGGGTCCTCTGCAAGAGCGGTCGGCGCTCCCAACCGCTAGGCCATCCCTCCAGCCCCATATTAATTTAATTTTTTTTGTGTGTGTGTGTGAGGCCCCAGTTCAATATGAGGTGTCTCCATCAATCACTCTGCACCTTACTGTTTTTAGCAAGGGTCTCTCATTAAATCTGGAGTCTGCCTGGCACCGTGAGTCCCAGCGACCTTCCTGTCTCTGTCTCCCTAGCCCTCTTGCAGTAGGAATGCAATATGTGCCACCATGCCTGGCTTTTTTTTTAATTGCAGGTTCTGGGCCTGGAGAGATGGCCTAGCAGTTAAGAGCACCAACTGCTCTTGCAGAAGACCCAGGTTTGATCCCCAGCACCCACATGGCAGGCTGAGAACCGTTTTTAACTCCAGTTCCAGGGGAATCCGACACCCTCTTCTGACCTCCGTGGCATTGTGCGACATGGGTGCACAAACCTACATGCAGACAGTACATTCATACACATAAATAAAAAAGAAAAAAATTTGCAGGTTCTGGGGTCCAAGTCAGAGCCCATGTAAGCACTGCACTAAGCCATCTCCCTGTCCTCTAAGCTGCTTATTTTAAGAGCTGCTCAGAGGATTAAGAGATGGAGGAATTTTTGAGCAATCTTTGCATCTGCTATAACACATTTCCTTATGGAATGCTGATTAAAAAGCATTTCAATAATTCCGAGAACGAGTTCATTTCATGCAGCACTAAGGAAGAAAGCTCGTTGCTTATACAAACTGGAGAATGTAAATGTAGTTTCTTAACAATTCACATCAGAAATTTAAAAATATACAACAGGAGCAGCCCTGCCAGTCATTAATCAGTGAAATAAACAGGTTGCATGTTAACAGGAAAACAATTAAATTATTTGTTTCCTAGGGGCATGGGCTGTGATTGTTACCATGTTCCCATGAGGGAGACAAATAGATATTAAAAAGGTCTTTCCAATACCTGTATTGGCTCAGGCCAACAGCTAATTCAATAGATTCGATCACAATTCCACACTTCTTACACTGGTCCTGATTTATGGCTTTGACTGTATTTAGTCATCAGTCACTGCAGTTTGTTCCCCAGCGCTCATAAATTATGCCTCATAAATAAAAAGATACAATCAAGGAAATCCTATCAGTTTCTCTACAACCTTGGAGTGTGTTTTCCCTTGGCATTCCAGCTAATGCTTTTTTAAAAGGTAGCTGGCCCAGGGCTTTGAATATGTTTGAATAGCAACATGTCAAAATGGGCTTTGCCAGAACTGTGGGCAGAGAGGCTCAGAGCTGAAAAGGAAAGGTAGTACATTCGAGATTACAAAAATATTTCATTTCCTGAGCAGCCTGCAGGCTCCAGCCAGAAAGAGGAAACTTGTCGAAGGGCCCTTCAAGCATCCGTCTGGTTCATTATTTGCCCACCTGACTCTCTTTCATCATCAAATGGGCTTTTCTCAGCATCTCCGTTGCTGGCTACTGTGCTCGAGTCACACATGAGTTGAAAGTTTGCAGGGTCTCTGTATTCTAGGTGCCTTTCATCTAAAACATCATGGATCAGGCAAGATAGAATGTGATTTTAATTGAATTCTGGACTTGAGGGAGGAAGTCTATAGCAGGACGTTGTCTTGCTTTCTCCTGTCTCTTTTGAAATTCAGAGATGAGAAGTCACTAAAGAAATTATGTTTCATGCGTTAGAAATGCGTGCCTGTCCCGGATGCTGGGGGCACAGCTGACATTGGCCAGGTTTCCTGTAGACCTGACAAAGACTTCTACACCATGAGGAAGGAAAAACTGCAGTAAGTACTGGAAAACACTGAAGTTAACCTTAATTCTTCTGTAACAAGAATGACAATTTGGAGTTTATAGCATGCTAAGTTTTATTGCTCGTATCTGTTCTCCCTCAGAGGAAACAGAAACTCATCTCATCTGGCTCTCGAAGGGAATGCGCAGAGGGTTTACCCTGGCACCTTTGTTAGTGTGTTATGCGTGCCCAGCCCATGGGGGCCTCCTGTCTCTCAAGACAGCTGTGTGCATGGCCTAATATGAAATTGTAAAATTACTTAAAGCATTAAAAGAGATTTTTTGTTTGTTTGCTTATAATTCAATGGTGTGGTTCTGAACTTTGAAGATGACAGCATCATGCTGCAATGTTAAAAGGTTGGACACCCCTGTAGGCCTTTCATTATTCCAACACTACCATGTAGTTGGTACACATACCCTTACTTTATAAGGAAGCTGAGGCACATGGAAGTTTATACAACTTGTTATGTGGTAGGGCCAGCTGTCCTGTACAGGTAGGAGATATGAGTTCAAACTCCTGATTCCTTTCTTTTTGATGTTGTTGTGTTGGGTCAGTGTCTTTGAGTCACGCCTGACCTCCTTCCACGCACTGTCCTTCCCTTCTTGGCTCAGCCCCAGGACTTGCCACCTGCCTGCAGGCCAGCAGTCTGTGGGCTCTGCTCCCACAAGAAGGGGGAAGGGAATACCACTGGAGATCACCCGAAGGAAAACTAAGCAGACTCACACACTCGAGTGGAGAACTGGGGAGGATAGGAACTCCGTTTATTTTCTGTCAGTGAGGTCTATATATTCAAGACTACTGTGCTTTGGGCAAGGAAGTGGGGAGCAGATGGAAGGGAGGGGTGAGCCAACCTGGTTCTAATAGAGGGGGCTGCAGAGCTCCTGTTTGTGCAACAGGTGACTAGAGGTGTGACATTTTGCTCAATGCCTCAAGGGAAGGGGCCTGGGACTTTGCAGAGATAGGGCAAGGCAAGAATCATTGTAATATCCCTATCTTCCAGTTACAGATAACTCTGGAAGCTCACAGAGATATCAGATAACTGGAGATCTTCCTGGGTTAGGTCTTACAGTTTCTCGATTCAAGCCACACATAAAATTCCATTCCCACATTGTTGGTTAATTTCAATCATCAACTTTACACGATTTCAATCACAGCAGTCTCTGTGGGGGGCTGTCTTGGCTAGGCTGGCCTCCAGGCATGCCTTTGAGGGCCTTTTTTTCTTTTAATCAGGTTGATTGATATGGGAAGATCCACCTTAAATGTGAGTGGCACCATTCATGCCCTGGGTCCTAGACTGAGTAAGGAGGGAACTGAGCATTCCCGTCCATGGTTCTCGGATTCCTGGTCCATTGGACCAGCTTCTTCATGCTCCTGCCTACTGTACCGTCCCCCACCACAGTGAACTGCCACCTGGAACTGTGAGTCTAAATAAACTCTTTCTCCTTTCTGTTGCTCTTCTCAAGGCATTTCATCAAGGCAATGGAAAATTAACTAAGGCAATTACTGGAAGAAGGAGGGCCTGACCGTAGCTTCCAAGCTCTTGGGTACTGCCTGGGCTTGTCATAGTGCCCTGTGATGACCAGCTGTTTTGGTGGAGGACCCTCCTAATTGAGGTGGCAGAAATCACCTCAGTGCTGGAACACCAACCCTGATGTATTTTATCTTGCTCTAAATAAGACCATATATTACACAGAGTTAAGAGCACCTCACACACTTCTGGTATAGTACAAACACATAAACACATTGAAGTTCCATTATGTTGGGTAAAATATGTCTGGTACAGCCTTGAAAACGTATACTGTCTCCACAATAATTTTGCTACTAAGTAATAAGTAAGCTAAGATCATGCTTGCTTACTGTGATTAGCATCTCCAGGAGTGATAGAGTTCACTGGGATTCTAGTTTGAAATCCCACTGCTGTGATAAAGCACTGACCCAAAGCAGTTTGGGGAAGGAAGGGTTTATATGTCTTAACCTTCCAGGTGACAAAGAGCATCAAAGGAACTGAAGCAGGAACCATGGAGGAACACTGCTTGCTGGCCCACTGTCTGGCTTGCTCAAAGCTCACACTCGGCTTCCCTATACAGCTTCTGACTAGGGAGTTGTGCTGTCCACAGTGGGCTGGGCCCTCCTATATCAATTATTAATCAAGGCAATACTTAACAGGCAAGGCCACAGACCAACCTTCTAAAATCAGTTCCTCAGTTGAGACTCTTATTCAGATGATTCTGTGCTGTGTCAAGTTTACAGCTAACGCTAACTAGGACACCAGACGCATGCCACAGGTATGGGCCAGAGGCTGTTCTTTGAGCTGGGCACACCACAGTAAACAAGGCTAAAGTGAACATCCACATGAGAAGTAGTTCAGAAAACCCATAAATGGGTAATGATCCATGCTAGAAAGGAATGGACAGTGTATGGTGTGTAATCATATGGTGATATGTATAGTAGGGTATAACCGTATATTGATACAGAAGGATCTTTAGGAGTGATACTCAAGCTGGATGCAGTGGGCAGGAGGCCATCATATGAAGAGCAGGAGAAACAGATGTCAAGGAAAGAGCCTGCGCAAAGGCCCTCTGCATAGAACTTGGCCGGGAGGTCAAGAAGATGAAGACAGAAGTCAGATGTCAGACCCCATCATTACTCAGGGGACCAGAAAGGAGTTTACATCTCACAGGAGACTCAAGGACAGCTTCCCTACTCACTCTGATTTTCTTTTATCAGGATTTCCCAGGCTGGCATCTGTTTGATTTTCCCCAGCCAAATTCCACTAGCAAAGACCACTTAAGCCTGATAGGCTAAAATACACGTGGGATAATAACGGCCGGAGGTTCCCGTCTGATGGTAAAAAGAACCTGTTTATTTGTTCACAGCATTCTGTTTTTATACCAGTGACGTCATATCTCAGGGCCTGCTTTCAGACCCCCTGCCTCATCTTCTTTAAACATCACAAGTGCTTGTGAGTGCCTTTAATCCCAAGGTGGTCTCATGGGTTTGCTAATGCAGGCAAATCCTGCCTAGGGCCAGGTTTCAGTGTAGACAGACAAGCAGGTGATTTAGCACAATGTAGCCACAGGTGGCTTCTTTTGTTAGCTACACATCGCCTCAGATCAAACCAGGAATCTGTGTTTTAGCAGGATGACCCTACAGGTGGGGTCAGAAAGTTCTGGAGAGTTAGGTCTCAGTTGCTTCTCTTCCCTTTTCAATTGGATAATTTGCCAAATCATTTAGGCTCCTGATTATATAAAAAAAGTACCTATCATATAGGACTACTCTGAAAGTTGCATGCAATAATACTTCTATACATTTATATGGAATGGGGTAGGAGATAAATGCATCATAAATATTTTGTCAAGAAATTTGAAAACTTTGGAGCTGCACATAAATGAAATTTGGAATCAGCTGTTCAGTAGAATTTAAGAACCAAGGGGCTGGAGAGATAGCCTAGCAGTTAAGAGCACCGACGCTCTTGCAGAGGACCCGGGTTCGATCCCCAGCACCCATATGGCGGCTAAGAACCGTCTGTAACTCCAATTCCAGGAGAACTCCAGTTCCAGGGGAATCCGAGACCCTCTTCTGACCTCCGCGGCATTGCACGACACGGGTGCACAGACCTGCATGCAGACAATACATTCATACACATGCAAAAATAAAAAAAATAAAAATAAATAAAAATTAAAAAAAAGAAAAGAATTTAAGAACCAAGACAGGCCGGGCATGGTGGTGCACACCTTTAATCCTAGCATTCGGGAGGCAGAGGCAGGCGGATCTTTGAGTTCAAGGCCAGCCTGGTCTACAGAGTGAGTTCCAGGAGAGCTGGGGCTACATGGAGACCCTGTCTCGAAAAGACCAAAAAAAAAAAAGAAAAAAGAACCAAGTCACCGGAATGCCCAGGTTCATATCTAGTCCTTCGGGTTGTACTGTATACCTTGGCCAGCTATTTGACTTCTCAGTGTCTCAGATTCTTCATCTGGATGTTATTAAGAAGACTTTTCTCAAATGCTTGTTATGAGATTAAATGATATACAATTAACTTTAACTGGCAATTTGACACAGCCCAGAATCATTGAAGAACCTAGACTAAAGGACTGTATAAATCAGATGGGCCTGTAGGCCTCTGTGGGGATTATCTTCTATTAATTTATTGAGGAGGGCCTACACCACTGTGCGTGGCAGCATCGCCTGAGCAGGCGGCCTTGGGATTGTAAGAAAGATAGTAAGCAGGAGCCAGAAATTAGGGCTCATTCATGCTTTCTGCTTCCTGTTCGACCCTAACTTCCCTCAGTGATGGACCGAGACTTGTGAGCTAAAATAAACCCTTTCCTCCCCATGTTGCTTTTGGGTTGGGATTTATCGCAGCAACAGAAAAGGAACTAGGACAGAGAGCTGATACTAGTAAAGTTCTTAGCGTAGTCTGTGACACATAGCAAATGGCTAGTCTACGATAGTTATGATGATTATATTATTGGTGTGAAAAGACAGGAGAGAGTACTCTGGCAGCTTGGAAGATGGCAAGGCAGCACCGCACCCCACAACTCACTTCTGGGTTCCAACTAGTTGCTATGGATCACAAGATATTTGAAAATTCTTTTTTTAATTTTTTAATTTTTATTTTTTTTATGTGTATGAATGTACTGTCTGCATGTAGGTTTGTGCACCCGTGTTGTGCAATGCCACGGAGGTCAGAAGAGGGCGTCGGATTCCCCTGGAACTGCAGTTAAAGACAGTTCTCAGCCACTTGTGGGTGCTGGGGATAGAACCCGGGTCCTCTGCAAGAGCAGTGGGTGCTCTTAACCACTAGGCCATCTCTCCAGCCGATATTTGAAAACTTGATGGCATTCCGAGTTTAGTGTACATCTCTTTCCGGATCTTTCTTCACTCTGGAACACTGAAGGTAAGGAGAAAGAAGAGCCTGGGCTTCTCGGAAATGTTTTTATTGTTGGACTGAGGCGCTAGCTCAGTGGATGAGAATGTCTGCAAGCATGAGGCCCTGAATCAGAATCCCCAAGACCCGAGCAAAAAGCCAGGCATGATGCCTCTGCCTCCCCCAAGGCACTGGGAGATGGAGACAGGCTGGTCCTGAGAGCCTCTGGCCATCTAGCCAGTATGTCTTCAGGCAGTAAGGTGCAAATAACAGAGGACGACACCTGATGCCTGATTTGGTGCATGGACCAGACACATCTCTCTCTCTCTCTTTCTCTCTCTCTCTCTCTCTCTCTCTCTCTCTCTCTCTCTCTCATACACACACACACACACACACACACACACACACACTGTTCTTCATTGGATGGAATTCTCTACTTTGCAATTATATTTTTTCTGAAAAGTCCCCAAGCATGCACAAAGGAAAACATTGAAGCAAGCCAGTGAGTCAAAAAAAAAAAAAAGAGTCCTATTCTGATTTTCATTACAGATATGTCTATAGGCATCAAGGAAAGAGTTGCAGATGGTTATGGGCACCTCAGCGATCCGATCCACAAGCAGATAGATAAATCCATGAACAAGAAGTCTCGACCATCTTAAAGATTGCAGTTGAGGGCATTGGATTTACTTACATCTGTTAATATTTGTTTCCACCTGTGGATTTGATGGTTCATTTGACCAAAGCATTTATTTAGACGTTGATAGAACTATATCATTGTAATGCAATCTACCTCACATTTTCTTAGTGGTTTCTCCATCAATAGACAGCAAGAAAAAAAAAAGCCTACTGGATGCTCCTCTAGCCCAGAAGGGATGCCACCGAGGCAGGCAATGTCTCCTGTGACGAGGAGCAGCTCCTGCCTGAAGAATGGGTGTGTGCTGGCTTCTCTCCAGCTTGGCTCTCCTACCTTCTCTGGTCCGCTCTGGGCACTGGAAGGCACTGGAAGGCTGGGTGGCTTCCTCGCACCCCTTCACCTAGGATCTCTCTCCTCTGGCTTCCCTTTGGCTGGGTCTCTTCTGAAGGAGGATTCAGTGTATTCCCATCTCTTCTGTCTCTGGTACTGGGACTCCACAGTGCTACAGTCCTCCTCAGAGCTTCTCTCCTCATAACTGTTGAGAAGGAAATGACTTCTGGCCGTTGCTGGTCCCTGAGTACATTACTATCCCGGCTGATCCTCTTAGTTCTGCCCACACCTCCATAAATAGTTTGTTAAATTCTCTTCATGAACTCTTCCCAGTATGCTGTTTCCTCTAGAGATCCTGGTCCATACAGGGAGGAACTTTTTTTTTTTTTTCATTGTTTAATGTTTTTTTAATTTTTAATTTAATTTTATTTATTTATTTATTTTTATTGGTGCTTTGTGCATTTCATACATCATTTTCCAACTTTTTAACTGTTATACAGGTCTAATAATGGGGCGAGCAGAGAGGTATTTGACCAACGGGACGGGAATTCCTTCCCTGCTTAATTCTTTCCTGTCTCCCTCCCTCCCTCCCTTCCTTCTTTTCTTCCTTCATCCCTCCTTCCCTCCATTCTATCTTCCCTTCCTCCTTCTTTCCTTTTGTGTGATAGAATAAACAGAGAAGTCACACCTTGCTTCTCAGTGGAATGATTTTGGTCAAATAGCTCTTGGGTAATTAACTGTCTTCAGATGAAGAGGTCCATCTGCCCAGAGAGCAGTACAATAGTGACCACCAGAGTCTGGAGTGGAGACAGAGGTGCCTCTGAAGAGGAGCTCCCCTTTTTCCTGGGTCTGTGCTGTCCTCACTCGACCTCCTGAATGTCAATGTTCGAGGAGCTAATATTTATGGCTACATTATTCACAGGTGTGCTTCTCTTAACAACTGAAGTTCGTTTTGCTTGGTGCCTCTTCCCACTCCTGGGGAGTCCACGTTCCACAAGTGCTTTGTCGCAAAGATGCATCCATCCAATTTATCACAGCTTTAAGTCATGGTAGAGGCCCTAGATTTGAACCTCCTGAGCCAACCTTAGTGATGACTAGGCATTTTCTCTGGACAGGTCAGTGCTTGATAAGGACAGAACCAAGGATTAGGCCACTGAAGAGTCTGGTAATTGATTTTCATGGCCTACCTAAGGGATTTATAATCAGCACAGAAACAAATCTCTGGGTGTGGGGGGGGGGCAGATTATCAGGTTCTGTGAACCAAGGTGTGAAAACTCACTCTAAAAGCTGGCAGTACATTCTGTGGGCTGAGGGTCCTGGACCAGACTGAATCAAGAGGAGAAAGTGACTGAGCACCAGCACTTCCTGCTCTGCTTCCGGACTGCGGATGCAACGTCACTAGACACTTTGTGCTGCTGCCTCAACCTCCCTGCTAAGATGGACTGCATGCCTTGGATTGTAAGCCAGAATAAATGCTTTTTCCTTAAGTTGGTTCAGGCAAGTATTTAGTTGCAGCAAGGAAACAACCAACCAGTCTGAGGAGTCTTCGTTTCCTGGTCATGCCCTGGAAGCACGTTAGTGAGGAGCTGTGAGGGCAGCTTGCAATTATACATCTTCATCTGTTGAAGAAAATTCTATGGCATTTAACATTTTATTTCTAGCAAACACTCAACAACAGGAGGATCAATACCAACTTAAGTGAAATATAAATCCAGCGGCTTCTGTGTATGGAGAGAATCTCATCACCTTCGCATGCATAACTATCTCTGAGGTGCTGTGGAGACTGCTAACAGTGTGAGAGGAAGGCCAGAGACAGAGAACATAAGCAAAAGAACCCAAGCTGGAACCCCCAGATGTTGACACATGGAAGGGCACAGATGGTCTCCTTTGGGAACAAAGTGACTAAGGCCACATGGTAGGTGGCCCGTGGCCCAGTGGCAGCCCTGAGTTTCTTTCCTGTCTGTGGCAATGTCCTGGTGGCCCATACTGTCAGCTGTACACTCAGGCAGTTCTATATCAGAACTATCCACCAGCTGAGTCAGAAAATGTCAATAAATCATTTAAAACCTTGAGTTGTGGGAGGTGGGGGGGGTGGGGGGAGCTTAGTTCTTATGGGAGAAACTAACCAAACAAAAGCCTCCATGCTGGTCAGAAATACGTTAGTGAGATTAATACCTAATTAAATGCAAGTCCAAAACCAAACAGAAAACACGCTCAGTAAGTCTACGCTAAATGTGAGTAGGAAATGCTGAGGAAAGGGGCTGGGTATGGTGATGGCGTCAGGAAACAAGGAGCAGGTGTGGAGAGTCAAGTCAGACTGTGGGATGGGCTCGGGGTGAGTCCTTGTCGAGAGAGAGAGAGAGAGAGAGAGAGAGAGAGAGAGAGAGAGAGAGAGAGAGAGAGAGAGAGCTGAGGACAAGGAAGGCAGCACTGCCCTTTGGAAGTGTGGAAGAAGTCTCCCCCTTTCAGAGCCAATTGTGTTTGTGATTTAGAGATTCTGTGTACTTAGATATTTTACCGTCTAATATTATATTAATGATTCATTCACACAGGACAAAGAGTTCTTTTCATTTGTCTCTTTCCCCACCTGAAGTCCTTCCTTCTTCTGGAGCAGACTGAGAAAGCACGTCGCATAGGTGCCATGCAATGCTGGCGGAGAAAATGGACGCGAGGACTGAGTGTGCTCAGTCCTAGGGCTTATTTTCTTGGTTCACTGGAAGAGACACAGTGAAACAGGCTGCAAGAGGAGAGCCTTCTCTCCGCGTTAATAGGGAAGGGTAATAAAATAACCATGAGTATATTAATACCTATATATGGGTATTGTGGGCATATGCAGTTAATATCAGTTATGATGAGAAGAGGCTTTTTGCAAGTTGCAGAGTGGTCCCTCACCAGACATGGCATTTATAGGTATCTTAACCTTGAACTTCAACATCTCATGAACTAGGAGAAATAAATATTTGCTGTCTAAGCCACCTGGTCTATGATAGTCTGTCATAACAGGAGCAGACCAAGAGAACGAGTAAAGGCACGAAGAGGTTAGTTTGCTCACGTACCCAGAAGGGCGAGATGTCGCTGTCCCCCCCCCCCCTTGCCTTTCCAGCTCAGCACTTTTATCCCGTTAGTTCTGCATGGAGACCTCAGTGCCCTCCCGTGGTTTTTGCCCGTCTGTATCTCTTCAACAACCCGCCTTCCATCTTCTTCTCTGGGGACAACGCTGGTTGATTAGAAAGCAGCAGTCTGCTCCACTGCCTGAGCTCCCTCAGCGCAAGCCCCGGGACCAGACACTCACATCAGTGAGTCACAGGCTCTCCTCTAAGTCTGACCTGCAGCCTCTCAGTCATCTAGTCACTAGGCACCAGAAGCCTTCTGAGCCCTTGAGTGTGTGGGGACACTTATCGCAAAAATCTGTCAATGTAGGGAAGTTTCAGGAGAGCTAATTAAGTCACTGTCAGCATGAGTCAGTGAAAGCGAGCCCTGGCAGGCCCTTGAAACTTGTGGTGAGTCATTGCCTTAAGCAAAAGTATGAATATGAAGGCAGAATTACCTAGAGCTGCTCATTAGCCCGAGTTCTCTCCCCAAGGTAAAAGCTGAAGCACAAGCTGGGGGCAGAGCTCACTGGTAGGACTGCTTGGCCTGTGTGTGCAAAACCCCGGGGTTCTACCCCCAAATCTTTGGACATCTCATGCCCCAAACCTTGGGACATCTCAGGGAGTGAGGCTCACCTAGGTTCTTCCTGAAACCTGTGGGAAGACCATTGCCCTAATTTGCTTGTTCAAGCATCAAGAACTTTCTGACAGAATTTTGAGGTATATCGGGAATATATCAGTACAGTTCACATTGAAGGGTTGAAGCTAGAATGAGCAGTCTGTAAAAACATACTGGATTGGATGTGTAAGTCTTCCATGGCTCTGCTGAATAGTCTGTGATCCCCATTTAAGGAAAGTCTATGTATCAGAAGGATCCCGTATAGTTCAGAAGTTTGAAAACACATTTACAGGGTTCAGAATTAGATTCTGGTAGACCAACTTTTATTGACACACAGAGACCATCTTATTTCTAACAGAACTCTGTATGCAATGCTCCTAAAAGCCACTTGCTTACGCCCCCTGAAATACAAACAGGCATTTCCTGATGATTTTTATTACAAGTTTATATCTTACTGGTTTTATTACAACCTATGTATGTCAGACTTGGAGCCTTCAGAATCTCAGAATTTGGAAGTTATGCCAAAATTGAAAAGTCCTGTTTTACCAATAAGGATGAAGAGAAACAACACAACACAACAACAGGAAAGAAATAGAATTTATGGGGAAAGATGTTCTTTCATCGAGACATGAACTTCCCAGATATCATAGTCTGTCTTTGTTTCTAGCTTTCAATGTAAAGAATAGGTTTTTCATTAGGAAAGCTAGATTAAGTTGGCTAAGGTAGCTCGAGTGTGCAGGAGGACGGCCACGCCATCAAGGCCAGCCTGGGCTACATAGAAAATTCCATGCCAGCCTAAGCTTCATGGCTAATTTCAAGGAAGGTGAGCTATAAAGTAAGATCTCTTCAAAAAGCACAAAAAGGGCCATTGGAACGGTTGCGGCACTGAGCAGCTGGTCGGATGAACAGGCTCAGGCTGGAGAGTGCGGCTTTACTCCTTCCATTGCTGAAGTTTAGCAGCTCTTTTCAAGGACAACTGCAGAGATGAGCATGGCGTCAGAGACATGTGGCAGCAGAGGGCAGGGGCCACCTCCAGCTCTCTCAGGACACACTGGGGGGACCTCTCTGCTGAGCCAAGCATCTCTACCTTCAACGAATGGTTCCACACCTCCGGGAAGTTTCTTGGCTCTTGGTTTTTACTTTATTTATCCTTACACATAGATGAATGACCCCAAGAACACATTTCTCCTTAGAAGACTTAAATCACTGTCAGGTGTCAGGTGGAAAGCTTGTGTCTAGGACAATGATGGTATTTTTTTCAAAGGCAGTCTGGGCCAATGATCAATACCTGGCATGTTCACAGAAGGAGCAGAGATGAATATATATATATATATAATATATATAAAATCACCTATTTTCCCCTGATTAAACGAGTCTGCAGGAGCTCACAGTCTGCCTGCTTTTCACCCGACTCCCAGTGTCTGTGTGTTGATTCGGCATCTATTCATCCCCATTTCTCGGCTGTGACCTAAACTTCTCTGGCGGGACTGGAGGAGGTTACAACAATCTCTCCAGTCCAGGTGCTGACTCTTTCTACAGTATTCTGCTTCCTTCAGTGGCATCCATAAGCACTGTTCCTTTGTGACACGACAAGCTAAAATCCTAACCAAAGCCATCAAGCTTGCTGGGCTTTAAAATTGTTTTGGAGACTGGAGAGATGGCTCAGCAGTCAAGAGTGTTTGTTGCTTTTGTAGAGGACTTGAATTCTGTTCCTACCACCCACATGGTGGCTCACTACTGCCTGTAACTCCAGTTCCAGGGAATCTGATGCCCTCTTCTGGCCTCCATGGACATTGGACACACATGCACATACCACACTCAGACAAACATACATACACATACTCAAGTATAGTAAATATTTAAAGCATTATTTTGTTTTTCAGGTTTCAGAAAGGTAATAAACTATTTCCTGTGTGACTATATCCAGAATTATCTGAGTACTATTTTATCATAAAACATAATATTTCTTCAGTAAAATATATACATATTTGTATGTAAATGGGGATAAATAGACAATGTAAGTAAGGTTCCCTTGATTTAGCCTGGGTTTTGCTCTCCAATGGGCAGCACCTGATCAAGATGATACTTTTGTTTTCAAGAGAGTTTTTAGATTTTGGAATTACAAACAAGAAACTTGGATTTCTTCTTGTGTATTTCTCCGATTTCAGAATCTATTTGCATTTTTCATACTTACTAACTTCCCTGGCTAACTTGTCCAAATACATTATTGTCCGGAAGCATTCCTTTCATGCATAAAATGTTATCACTAATTAAATCATCCTACTCATTTATGTGCCCATTTTATTCCTGGTAATTTTGTTATTATTTCTAGTTTTAATGCTGAGTGTTGGGTTCCAGTCATGAATAGCCACACCCAGTTAATGCAGTATTGGGGCTGGAACCTGGGGCTTGCTGCATGCTCCACCAACTGAGCTACATCCCCAGCCCCTTGATAAGCCTTTTCAGGCTTAGTCTCTTCTTCTTGAAGATTTCTTCTGGGATATACCTGACCTTTAGCATCATCATCAAGCTTTCTGGATTGCAAGCTAGAGGACTGAGCCTGGCTGGAGTAGAAGAGCTGTTACTGGAAGCATCTGGAATGAAAAGACTATTGGAAGAACTGGGCTTGGAAATAGCATGGAAGAATGACTCTCAGTTTGAAGTGAGGTGTGTCCTGTAAAGACTTCTTATTTCTGTCTTTGGGAATCCCATCCCAATTCTCTGTTTAAGGTCAGGGCTTGGTGAGTCTGGTGCAGCCCTGTGTGACTGCAGACACACCTTCCATAGGAAATGGGGTTCCTGCTGTTGGAAGAATGAATGTGGACATCAGTGGCGATAGAAAACCTCACAGACATTTTCTATAGATTTCCAAATATTTCAGAATATCATTCCAAATTCATTTAGAGACATGTGAAGTCCTTTAAAAACACTATTTACTTTTTTCTTAATTTTTTTTTGAACTTTTGCTCATTTCATACATTTCCTAATCAAATTTAGACCCATTTTCCCCTCCCATGCCCCCACCCCAGCAGAGCCCATGCATTCTCCCATACATGCCTTGCATCTTTTTCTCAGTCTTTTTTTTTTTCTTTTTAATTTTTTTTAATGCAGAAGTTTATTGTTTTGGGCAGAATTTTACTGTTTCAGTCAGTTCTTTGACCCACTCTTTTTTGTTGTTGTTATTCCTTTCAATTTGTAGTGATTCAAAACATGCATATATGAATGTCACACACATAGTAAAATCATGACATCTGAAAACAAACTATAGGATGAATCCAAAGCATGCTTAGGGGATACTATTTACTTTTTGGGGGGTATTTTTTAGACAGGTCTCCCTTTAGTCCCAGCTGGCCTAGAGGTTTCTATATAGACCAGGATGGCCTTGAACTCAGAGAGAACCACCTGCCCCTGCCTCCTGAGTGCTGGAATTAAAGGCGTGTGTCATCACACATGGGTACTATTTACTTTTTAACTTGGGCTCATTAGTCACAGCCTTTTAGATTTTTCTCCCCCTTCCACTTCTTTCTGGAGCAGAGTGCCTAGAGTTGGTGCCATTGTGTTCCATTTTGTCTTCTTACAATTAATGAATTATAAAAATAGCAGATATCTTTTAAAAAATATTTTAATAATTTTTATTTTATGTATATGAGTGTATTGCCTGTACGTATGTAAGTGCACCCATGTCAGAGGTCAGAAGAGGGCATTGGATCTGATGGAACTGGAGTTAGAGACGGTTGTTAGCTGCCATGTGGGCGCTTGGAATTGAACCTGGGTCTTCTGAAAAAGACGGCCAGTGCCCTTGACCACGAAGCCATCCCTTTAGCCCCCATAAGAGATCTTTTAAGGACTATCTTCTACCAAGGCAAGATAGATGAAGGAAAGCTTGGTAGTAAAATAACATCACTAATAAACAATTCACCTGAAATCTAGAGAGAAAAACTAGGCATATACCACGGGGATCAAGAACCAAGAAAATGACGAAGGCAAATGAATAGCTTTCCCTTCCTCATTGACTGCTTAGAAAAATTAAAAGAACCTTCCCTAAGACCACATTTAGTCAAGTGGCTTTTGGAATTGCAAGTAATTTTTACAGGCAGTCTCTGATGGGTGCACACCATCTCAGCTTGAATGGTTGGAAACACACTGTTCTTACCTGATATTCGTACTCTGTGAAAGGCAATAGCTCCAGATCCATAAATGAATTCAAGCTTCCATTGTATGTTAACACTTTACTGGACTTTTCCGGCTGGCCTGCTATCTGTCTTCTGTACAATTCAAAGTATAAGACTTTCCCACTGGGTTGCTGTGGCCCTGCCCACCACAGGACTACCATGGGTTGGAATCCTCCTGCAGCTGTCTGCACCTTCAGCTGTGGGGCTGGCTGCATCAGTGGTGGCATCTCCAGGGTCCGGGTAGATGTCCAGTCACTGACAGTGCATCCCAAGATGGTCCAGGCTTGAACTCGAACTTCATACCTGTAGGGCACAAGACAGAGTCAGAGATGATTCAAAAACCGGATATGTCTGGGTCCAATTTGTAAAGGAAATGAGTTTTTATAAAAGAAAAAGAAAGATAAGTTTATATTTATTTATGCACAACTAATATTTAAATAAAATAATGAAGTCTTTTTATGGTGGTAGGGGGCAGGGTCTCATTATGTAGACCAGGGGCTGGTCTCAAATTCAGAGAGTTATTATACCTATCTCTCACTCCTGAGTGGTGAGATTTAGAGCTAAAGTCTAACTGTTATGGAGTGTTTTGAACATTGTCTGTCCTCTGATTTACAGACTGAAAGAAAGATCCTCGTGTATTTGGTGATGTGGCTAATTCTTGCCTAAGGAGGGGCGTATGTAATAAAGAAGCTCCCAGCACTGGTTCCCTTCTAGCCTTGGGCCCAGGCCTGGTTTTGCACTTCCCACTCCAGAACTCTGGACTACTCTCTACAGTGCCTCCCTACAGTGCCCAGATTCCCTGCACTCAGACCAGCTCATTTTTCTAGCCTGTTAGACCTTCCACAGTCTGTCCCTACCCCCCCAACCCCCACCTTGCCCTTGGACTCCCAAGACCAGCCTTCTTCCTTGACCAGCTGCAACAAACAGAGGGTATTATGGGCTTCTACAACTGCTCACACACAGAGCATATATGTCTGAGAGCTGCTCAGCCCCAAGTGACTAATCTACGGTGGAACCTGTATACCCAAGGCTCATGGAACATAGCAGAACAGGAGGTAGAGAGAATACTAATACATCCTTTAACTCTCAATAGCAAAGCTTCCTCATACAACACAGTGCAATACACACAAGGCTACAACTGGCTAAGTTTTAGAGAATAAGAAACTGTGACCTACATAGGACTCCTATTAAACCTTACCCACCCACAACTAAGGGACCATTTCAGAAGAGGGGGCAGAAGGATTGTAAGAGCCAGGGCTTGTGCACTAACATAAGGAAACAGTCTTCCAGGTCTCTGGGAGCTTGCTCATGAACTTGTAATAATGGTGACAGCATACAACGATCTGAAGAGAAACCAGAGTATGGCCTAGCAGTTAAGAGCGCCGACCGCTCTTGCAGAGGACCCAGGTTCGATCCCCAGCACCCACATGGCGGCCGAGAGCCATCTGAAACTCCAGTTCCAGGAGAACTCCAGTTCCAGGGGAATCCGACACCCTCTTCTGACCTCCGCAGCATTGCACGACACGGGTGCACACACTTGCATGCAGACAGTACATTCATACACATACAGAAATAAATAATAAAAAAAATTTTTTTAAGAATAGGGGAAATGGGCAGCAGGCTCAACGAACCCTAGCCAAGTAACTATTAGCAAATGATTACTAGTGGGTGAGGGCAGAGGCCGATCTCTCCTTAAGGAGATGTACTTCTAGCGAGGCTGACTAACTCCAGTGGAATGTACTTGAACCAAGGGGCATCTGGCACAAATGCTTGATTGGACAGGACTTAAATGTATGATAGAATCTTGCAATTTTTTGGGGGGGGGGGAATGCGGAGAGAGAAGGAGGGGATGGAGATGGAGGAGGGAAGGGGTTAAATTGATTAAGACTATAGGGAAATGCGGAAATACATCAATTAAAAGGAAACTCTCACAGACTCTTACCAACATGACATTCTGGTATTAAACACAGCACTGAAGAATACAGCTTGTGTTGACAGACTGCAAAGTGAAGTAACACGGTCCAGAAAAACAAAGATGAATGGTTTTCCCTCATCGGTGAATGTACCCAATTTACCTAGTTGTAAGTATACTTCTTTTGTAGGGCTCCTTGAGCTTTTGCCAGAGTTGGGAAGTGATACATACTGGACAAGAACATCCACTAACAACAACAACAACCAACAGCAACAGAAAGCGAAGTGTCAAAGAATTGACTCTGATACAGGGACCTTGTGCTTGAAAACAGTCCAACTTCTGCATTGAGTAATTTATTGAGAAAGCGACTGAGAAAAAGATACAAACATGTCTCTTTGGCAGAATGACATTAGCTTGATGGGGTGGGGGGGTTGAGGGCCTGTAAAGGGGCGGGCAGGTTACTAGATTTGATTTGGTAACATAACTTTATATAATAATGATAAAAAATATTCTCAAGACCCTTCACAACATGAACATTCTGGTACTTAACACAGCAGTGAAGAATACAGCCCTGTGTGTGAGCAGACTGCAGCAGCCCAAGGCTCCTCCCACCTGTGCAGCTTGGGCCAAACTCCCTGGGAATGCTTCCAGGTCCATGAAGGAACATGGTGGTGGTGGGTGGGGGGTGGTGGTTAAGTTCTCTGTGGTGACTGAATCCCTAGGCATGATATATGATGTCTTAAAACAGGGTCTCTTACCTTACACAAAAATCCTTAGGGGCCCAAGTTAACTCAACTACATACTAGATTATTCATCGTGGAGACACGTTGTCACTGTCCAGTTAAACTCAACTAATCAATGATGTTTTGCCTCAAAGCTGGCAACTGGCACTTGGAAAGGTCTGTGTACATAGCAGAGCCCTTTCCATGACAGCCCTATGGTTAGTGCTCAGTACCTGGGCTGCCCCTGGCCATTTGCCCCTATGTTCCCAGGCCCCACTGATTTTGTGACTCCCTAATATTCCCTCCACTCCCTCTCTTCCCCCTTTCCTTCTTTGGTTCCAGTCTTTTCTACTTTCCCTCCTTCCTGCTCTCGTCTTTTGTTTTTCCTCCTCCTCCTCCTCCTCTTCCTCCTCCTCCTCTCCTTCCTCCTCCTCCTTCTTCTTCTTCCTTTCCTCTTCCTCCTGCCTCCTCCTCCTCTTCCTTCCTCTCCTCCTCCTCCTCATCCTGCCTCCTCCTCTCCTCCCCTTCCTCTCTCCTCCTCTCTCTCCTTCTTCTTCTTCTTCTTCTTCTTCTTCTTCTTCTTCTTCTTCTTCTGGTTTGCCTTGCTCAGTTGTCTTCTTAATGTAATACTACTTTTTCTTTGTGACTTTGTTGCAGTTGGAGTTACTTATCAACTTGATGGGGTCTGGAAACACCTAGGAGACTGGCCATAGGACACTTAGAAGGGTAATTAGCCTTCAGGCAGGCCTGTGAGGGATTTTGTCCACTGAGTTATTAGAGGTGTGATGATCCATCCTGAAAGCATGTGGTACCATTCCCTGTGCTCTGGGGAGGGGTCTTGGACTGAATAAAAAGGAGAACGTTAGCTGAGCACATGCATTCATTGTTCTCTGCTACTAGGCTGTGGAAGCAATGTGATGGGCCGGGTGCCTCCAGCTCCTGCCGGAGCGCCCTGCCACAACGGACTGTGATCTAAGCTGTGAGCCTGAAGGAGACCTTTCTCTCTGAAGTTGCTCCTGTCAGTGTAGTGGATCACAACAACAGGAAGTGTAACTAAGGCAGGCATCTTTCCTCCTCCTTTCCTCCTCCCTCCATCCATCATTGAGCCTGTCAGATCTGACTGCTGAGCCATACTGCGAGGTCAACTTTGATTTTTCACACCAGGATTGTTCATTTTTTGGATTATCTGTAGTTTGTTTTAAGGTCCTGAGTCAAGTTGGATATTGCAGCTCAGTTGACAGAGTGCACTGCACCAGTCAGGTGTGGTTGTACATGCATGCCTGTAGTCCCAGCACTAGGAAGGGAGGGAGGGAGAGACTGGAGGAGCAGGACTCCAAGCTCTGTGAGATTCAGTCTTAAAAATTCAACAACAACAACAACAATAATAACAACTACCATCCTAGGTGTGGTGACACAAACCTATAATCTCAGCCCTTGGGAGGCAGAGGCAAGAAGGGTCAGGAATTTAAGGCCAAACTGCTTCCTGGCAGGCCTAGGCTAGCATGGGCTGGAGGAAAGGCTATCCCAATACTGAAACTGAATGAAAACCAAACCAAACAAACATTAAGTCCTGGGTCAATTTCTTTGTAGTTCTAGAAGATTCACAGATGATTCCTTTCTACTGACCAGCTGGAGATGCCTCAAGGTAAACACACTAATTTTCAGTCTCCAGTAAATACTAGTATCCTTTATAGACTATAAAAACAAAAATAACGGGAAGTCACCTGTACCAGCTGTGATAGTCTACTAGGTGCGTTCAGTGTCACAGTTCTGCCAGTGTGGCTAATAATAACCCCCCCATGACATCAAATGTCATTGTGAAATTTATCACATTAATCATTTACATTTTTTATGCCCAGGAAAAGTGTTCTTTTCATATCTTCTCACATTTTCTTCTCTGAAATCTTTTCAGATGCTAGTTTTCAAAGGAGGATAACATTGATATGACAGTTGCAAGCCACACTGGCAATCAGGTAGAGGAAGGATTATAAGATGCAAGGCTTTGCATCAAGATGGACTTTTTTAATGTCCCAAGTGAGAGAGAGATAAAGGCCAACTCGCATAGCATGAAGATTAGCTGTGGAGGGCACCTGAGGAAGTTTTAATTACTGTTTAATATTTAATATGACCCTAAGTAATTGCCCTGAGTAGATGCATAGGACCATGAATGTTTCATTCAAACAGCGCTAGACATCAGAGATCATTGCAGCGTGTTAATCCATGTGCAGTAGATGGCAGTTGTGGCTGAATCACACCTGTGTTGGTTGGGCATCAATACCTTTTCAGCCTTTGAATATTTAGAAAAGGAGGGTTCTGTCCATTTTCTAAATTTTATACATAAAATGTCTTTCATGTCTGTACTCTGGGGATGGATGCGAGTTACTTGAAATGGGGTGTCGGAAAAGCACTAAGCACTTCTTCATTCACTGGGAAGAAGGCTGGTGGTGAGAGTCCCGTTCATGGGGAAGCAACACACACCCACACAGGTCACAGAGACCAGGCAGGACTCTGTGACAACACAGGCCTGCAAAGTAGTACCATCAGAGGTCAGAGCGGTTATGGATCCTGTAGGGGATGCAGAGAAGAACCCCATTATCCAGAGAAGAAGGACTGGATTTGATGAGGTGAGCTGTCCCCAAGAAAATACTGATCTAGTTAGTACAAGTTTGACTGATGCGTTTTGCTTTGCGTGTCTATGTGTTTGCATGTATGTGTTCTATATGTGTGTGTGGGTGCCTGTGAAAACCAGAGATGGCGATCAGCTTCCTCCTCAACCTCTCTTCCATCTTACTTTTTGATATAAGGTCTTTCCCTGCACCTGGAACTCGTGACTCAGCTAGTCTGACTGGTGAGCTTCTGGGATGGGCCTGTCTCCACTCTGCGCCAGCGCTGAGGTTAGAGGAGCATGCTCGGCTTTCTATGTGGGTGTTAGGGATCAAACTCAGGTCTCAAATTTGGATGGCAAGCACTTTATCCACTGCACCATCCCTCCAGTCCCTGTCACAGTTCACTGACTGCTCAGAGGCCTGAGCACTTTAGGCAACTGTCCCTACCGCTATGCTATCTCCTCTAGAGATGACCAACTGCAAACATTTCTGAGAAACTGGCACTAAAGCATCACCTCTCCAGAGACTGTGAAAGCAGGCTTCAGTCAGGTGAAGACAGGACTGTGGATGGTCACAGGTACAGTGGTTAAGGCAATGTGGATCTTGCTTTCGGAGTCTTACTAACACTGACAGAGAACACACATAATAAGAAGGACAGTGGCCACGTTCTAGAAAACCCAGATTGGCTACTAACCTGTGAAATGGCTTCAGGTGCTTTACTGTGAATGACTGTGTACCAGAAATCCCATGGGTCACATTAATGTGTATGGTTTTGATCTCCCTTTCAAACAGTTCATGGATGAAGAGGGTATAATTGACGGAATCACCACTTGTCTTCACTGGAGAATCCCATTCCACTACGATCTCCTGGGCATCGCTGGCATGCAGTTGTGGAGGTTCCAACCCTGAAGGTGCTGAGGGGCTGGTTTGACCTTTGACCAGTGGACTCAGGACACTTCCTTGGCTGTTGATGGCAGTCACTGTGTAGCCATACTCCACATGAGGGGTAAGGGTAAAGTCACGGTAGTGAGTTTTCAGACCCGTATATACGATGTCTCCATCCCTCCTAAGTTCATAACTTCTGATCTGGCCATTTGGATTTCTTGGGGGTTTCCATGTGATTTCTATTGACTGTGAACCTGTGACTTGCAATTCTGGAGAGCCCATATTCTCTGGAGGGGTCTCCATGGTCCAGGCAGATGTGGACGCACTAGCAGTACATCCTCCCTCTGTGCAGGCTACAAGGGTGAAATTGTACTGGGTGTAAGGCTGCAGGCGAGAAACCAGCAAGGATAGGCCCTGCTCAGCAGGGTACTCCTGAGCCTCACATCTAAGCAAATATTTTGTAATCTTTCCATTTTGGATTGACGGTGGAGACCAAGATGCATTGATCTGGCTGGCACTGATGGGCTGAAGAGCTGCAGGCCTGAGTTCGTCTGGAGCCGCCTCAGGAGTTGTGATGTTGTTGGGTTTGCTGGTGGAATGGCCTCCACCTGTGCTGTAGGTGGAAAAGGGAAGCGCATCACCGTCAGTGTAGTTGAAGGCGACAGCAGCGAAGATGTAGGGATAGAAGGTCCCATTCCTCCGAAGCCTGTAGGACTGGACGAGGCCATTAGGGTGTTGGGGCAGGACCCAGGAAATCAGCAGTTGCAGACGACTCATGGACACATAGGATATTTCGGGTGGAGCAAGGCCCTCTGGAGGTTCCTGCAATGTCCTCACTGCACTCCAAGAGCTACAGGTGTGCCCTGCTGAGTTCCAAGTGCAGACTCTATAGGCACACTGTGTCCGTGGCTGCAGACCTATGTCATTAAACACATATGTGTTCCTTTCTGTATTATATTCTGTGAAAACAATGTTCTCATCCTCCTGGGCTGTCCCGATCCCCCAATCTTCTCCTTCAAAGCATCTACGGATGATGTCATAATGAATTATCTTCCCATTAGAGTTAAAAGGCTCAGACCAGCACAGCTCTACACTGGTAGTTTCCACCGACTGGATAGTAGGTGCCAACTGGGAGTCTGGAGGGGCTTCGTCTGTCCAGACAGGCTGTGGCTCTGAGTGAGCACAGCCTGCCACTGTGCAGGCCTCCAGGGTTAGGGTGTAAAGGGTAGAGGGGGCCAGGCACTGAAGGAGGAACTGATGAGTCAGGCCAGTGTACTCCAGGATCCCGTCACTGAAGATGTTGTAAGTCTGCCAGATAAAGAGAGGAAAGAGGAAATGTCAGCTCCCCTGTGCCTCTATTTAGCCCTCCTAAAACATTCAGATCACCCTTCTACATCCTGATGACCCCAATCTTTTGAAAGTGAGATGTGCCCCAGTTAATGCAAGAGCCACAGAAAAGAAAGGCTGGATAGTATGCAAACACTTACCTAAACCTTAGGTCTATGGATACAGCTTACCTAGTGCTCATGAGGGATCTCCTGTTTCTACTTTTGGAAGATAGGGAAGACTGTTCAAATCTCCTGCCACAGACTCTGATCTCACCCTGACTAGGCTATCTGGGACATATCCCAGTCATCTGCTTTCTGTCAAACTCTGGGAAATAGAAGTATGTTCCTCCACCTTCTAACTGAAGGGTGCCAGAGTTGAAAAGGTGTCTTTATGTGTATATGTATGTCGGCCCACATACATGTTATATAAAGATATGTATAGATACATATGTATATGTCATACTTGGATAGACATTTATATAGTTTTAATAATGAGATAGGAAAGGCAAACCCCTTGTTTTCTCTTTAAGATCATGGCATCAAGAATCAACTGATTCTTGGGGTGAAGTGCTAATTTGGTCTAGGGACCACCATCTGAACACTCTTGCTACCACCTCCTGGTGAACAGAGACAGATTCTAGCTGTTTTCTCACTTAGGTTATTCTGACTTAGGATTGGTGGCTGCAGTTTGATGAGAAGGCATATTTGAACAGCTATGTTCTAAACTTTGAGTATGATAGATACTCAACACTTTATTACAAAATGGTCTTTGTTTGAGATGATTTTGGTCCACTGTAGGCTAAATTAAGTGTTCCGAGAATATTTAAAGTAGGCTAGGCCAAATTATGTGTATTAAAACACACTTTCAGTTGAATAGTATTTTCAACTAGTGATTGATTTATTTGGATGGCTTTTTGTCTGTCACTGTGGCTGAGATGTCTGTGTCCCAGTTATAGGCCACCCGAGCTTTGTCTCCCCATCCTCCTTTCTAACGACTTCACTCTTAGAATGCTCCTCGTCTTGTCCCTCACCGATTTCTCCCCTGGTTATTCCCATTAGTGTCTAAGTGTGCTTCAGTCCCACATTGATTTTTACATAAAAGTCTCAACCCCCCCGTCTCCTGGCTGCTGCCCCGTCTCTCTGCCCTGCTTCCCTCCCATGCCTCTTTAATGAGTTGCCGTCTTTTTTTTTTTTTCCTGGCCTGCCATTTTCTCCAGAAGCCATGCCACCCAGGGGTATACTCCAGCTCTACTTCTTCTCATTAAGGTCATAGTGACATAGTAACCTCACCACTCCCAGAACTACTTCTCCACTCTCAGGGCCCCTGCCCTCCAAGTGCCATTCGCCATCTTCTCGCTTCCCTCTGGGGAACCCCAGTCCCCTGCTCTCCCTTCAGCCTCCACTATCTCATTTCATTCTTCTCAGCCAGCTTTTCTTCCTCTTCATGACCTGTTCATTTCACACACCCGAGGGCTTGATCCCAGAATCGTCATCACTAGCTACAGTCTCCATAGTGACGCTGCCTCAGTGTCATGGTTTTAATCGCTGTCCATCTGCTACAGATCCCAAGAACATAGCTCATGGTCACCTGTCCTAGGGGCTTTGAACTTGGACTTCTGACTGCCTACTTGCCCCTTGCCCCTGTTTCTCTTCCAACCTCCCCTTCCTACTTAGTTAAGAGTTCAAGGCCAAGCCCCAGAGGCCACCCCACAGTGCTCTTTTCTCTTCATGCCTCACAACCAGCCCATTAACAAAATTTTCTTCTTCACTTTCTAAGTATAACTCCAGCTGTTTCTTGACTTCACAATTCCTACACAATTTGAACCATCTAATTTGAATTTTACCCTGAATTCTCCAATAGGCTCTAACACTCTACTGGTGTGCAGGCAAGGTAATCAATTCAATGGTGGGATTCCTTTGCTTAAAGCCTTCAGGAGTTTTTCATGCACCACAATCTCCCGGTTCCTTGCCATAATCCGAAAGGCTGGGCACTGCCTGCCTCCAGTTTGCCCTGGTACAGTCTCTTCCTCCTCCTCAGCACTTCAACCACAGGGGCTTTCTTCCCTTTCCCTGCACACGCCAAGTTCATTCCTGCCTCCAGGCCCTGCATTTGCTGTTCATTTTGTCTAGAACATTTTGCCCCCGTATCTTCACATGACTGCCTCTGTCTTGTCATTCCAGGCTCAGCTCAAATGTCAACTCAATTCAAATGATTATCCATTTTAAAATAGCCTGAGCAGGCATAATTACATGACTCTATTTAATTTTCTTTATGGCATCCATCGCTGTCTGAAATTCCCCAGCTTGTTTATTTACCAGCTTACTGTTTGTGCCTCTGTCCCCATTGTGCAGTACTCTCCCCAGCATTTATTCAGACCCATGTAAAGACCTTGACAACAGGGACCTTTTTTGTCTTGTTTCACTCTTGAATAAGTGCATGGCACTTAGTAGAAGCTCAATAAATATTTGGTGAAATGCAGATGAAGGCAAGCGGAGTCAATATTCCTACGGTCAATCATGCTAGGAAGGGGACAAACACAGAAGTTTGACTGAAGGGAAGGAAAGAGCTCTGTGCTCTGAGGGCAACTTACTCTGGGATTCTGGAGCTAGGACTGGGGATTTAGACCTCTTACTTGGCCTGGGATAGTGGATTATCTGTTGTCTGTTGGTGAAAAGAGGCTTGCCTGTGGGTATCTGTTATTGGTTACAGGCCTACAACTAGGCCGAGAGGCAGCCCAGGTAGAGGCTCGCCAGGGCGGAGCTGGCTTGAGAACTCCTGGTACACCCCGGAGATGATGCACACACAGATGTCCCGGCTGCCATTCTCTCCTGGGGCTTTCAGGAGAGCCTTGTTGAGATTTGGTTTAGTGGAATTAACATGTGCATTTTCACCATCTTGGAAAAGAACCAGGAGGGAGAGGCCAGGGGGCTGCAGATCCTGCAGTGCTGTGGGAGGCAGCTGCAGATCCTACAGTGCTGTGGGAGGTAGCTGCAGATCCTGCAGTGTTGTGGGAGGCAGCTGCAGATCCTGCAGTGCTGTGGAAGGCAGCTGCAGATCCTGCAGTGCTGTGGGAGGCAGCTGCAGATCCTGCAGTGCTGTGGGAGGTAGCTGCAGATCCTGCAGTGCTGTGGGAGGCAGCTGCAGATCCTACAGTGCTGTGGGAGGCAGCTGCAGATACTGCAGTACTGTGGGATATAACTGCAGATCCTGCAGTGCTGTGGGATGTAGCTCAGGAAGGGGTGGAAGGATAGAAGACTGGCCATCCAGGCAGTCACATGGATGCTGGGTGAGTTGCCACCAGCCTTGGAAAGGAAATCAAAGAGATTAACAAAAGGATGAGTACTAGGGCTGGGGATGTAGTTCAGTGGTAGAATGCTTATCTAACAAATGAGAGACCTTGGGTTCAATCCTCGTTAAAAACAAAAACAAAAAACAAACAAACAAACAAAGGCGAAGTCTACCTTCCATGTGGGTAAGGGCTCAGGGATTCAGAATGTGGGCTATTCATGAACATGCTGTCTCCTTTTTACCCCCAGGAAGATAAGCCTGGGTTCTACTTGTGACATTTGTGAGATGTTCTCTTGCAGGTCAGAAATGAGCAGGCAGATGTGTCTAGTTTAGTTAAGTAGGTAAATACCCAAGTAGCTTGAGGTCTTTTCAAGTTCATGTCTTGTGGGACTTCTTGGTTTCAAATCCCACCTCCATCTTTGGTAATGTGGCCCAGAGCATCTATTTAACCTTTATGAGCCTCATGAAGTTTAGTGAGTCCTAGTGGGGTTGATGTGAAGACTAAATGAAGTAATCTCAGCACACTGCTGGGTCCATAGCAAGAGAGAGAGAGAGAGAGAGAGAGAGAGAGAGAGAGAGAGAGAGAGAGAGAGAGAGAGAGAAATACTCTGATCTAGGATGAAATGCCTAGAGGAACCATCAAGGAGAATTAAACTGGCTGTGAAGAGACTTTTCTCACAGTGACCTGATGGCACAACAGGGCTCCTTTCTTTATCTAGAGGACACTCAAAGTGGTTTCCCGTGCAGGACAGACTTTACCTTGATCACCCCCTTGGTTCTTACAGGCTCTGACCATTGGAGAAGCAATGCGCAACCTCTGTCTTTCTGTTCTGTCATGAAGTTGCTCAGTCCATTTGGGGAAGATTCTAAAGTTTGGATCTGAGTCCAGGGGCTTGAAACTTCTCCCACACTGTTTGCAGCCACCACACCAACATAGTATGTTGCGAATGGTTCTAACCCCAAAAGATGGGCTTGATTGATTGTTCCCTATAAGAAAGTTGACAAGTTAGGCATTCTTTAGACATGGACAGAATGGCTAGAAGGGCATTCTTGGAACTGTACAGTTTGCTGGGACATAGCATATTAGCAGCAACAGCACAAACACAGCAGTGTTTCAAACGAGCGTTAAGAAGATGGGCTGGATATACATGCCTGTTTAAGATAGGAATTATGTTTACATCAGGAGGTTGCTCACAGCACATACATAGGAAATGCACACACAGACACAGACACACACAGACACACACACACAGACTTTATTTGGGGAGATTTTATTTTTTAAAATGTTTTATTTATTATTTTTTATGTGTATGAATGTACTGTCTGCATGTGGGTTGGTGCATCTGTGTATTGCAAAGCCGCAGAAGTCAGAAGAGGGCATCGGATTCCCCTGGAACTGGAGTTAAAGAGGGTTCTTAGCTGGCATGTAGGTGCTGGGAATCAAACCTGGGTCCTCTGCAAGAACAGTCAGTGCTCTTTTGTTTGTTTGTTTGTTTTTGTTTGTTTGTTTTTTCGAGACAGAGTCTCCCTATAGCCCCAGGTGTCCTGGAACTCACTCTGTAGACCAGGCTGGCCTTGAACTCACAAAAATCCGCCTGCCTGTGCCTCCCAAGTGCTAGGATTAAAGGCATGTGCCACATGCTCAGCTACAAGAACAGTCAGTGCTCTTAACCACTGAGCCGTCTATCCAGCCCTGGGGAGATTTTCTATTATGCACCATATCCATTGACTATGAATGATCATAATAAAGTTCTGAGTGAGTCATGATATTTATGTTTAATGATATGTGAGATCAGGTTTGTTTTTTTAGATGTCAAGATGTAATGTTGATAGAAAGTCTATCATTTCTGTTTCTTGATGGCCAAGGGAGGAGGAGCGCAAGGGAAGGAGAAGTGAATTCTGAGCGTAGCTAGCTGAGAACCTTAGGCTTGGTTATGTAGAAGGACTTCTTAATTCAAGGATATCCAAATACCATTTTGGATTAAATCGAATACATGGTAACAAATTCAAACCGAGTCATTTTCCAGACACACTGGCCAGACACAATGAAAAGACTGTAGACATACTGTTTTACATTTTCCTTATATTTTTGGTTATAAAGTCCAACTGAGGTATTATCACTTATTCTGTGTAAAACCCAGGCTGAGAGAATACAATTTCCTTTACGTATCAGAGACTTGTAAAGTCAATTTTCCTGTTTCAATAAGTCCTATTATGATATTACAGGCTAACCTCTTGAAATCTTTTAATATTTAAACATTTTCTAAGCGGCCAGACTCTGAAACAAATTTTACAGAAATACTAATTTCTCTTTTTTAAAATATTAAAAGTTATGTCATGAATATTTAAAAACTTATTTCCCCACAACATTGGATTGGCCTTTTAGATAAATATAGCACAGGACCAGAGTGACCATAATGAATATTAAATTTGAAGATGCTACAAGTCCTGATTACAAACATTCTTTTCTGATAAATGATTCCTTTTCTCTGGAAATAGGGCAAACATGGGTAAGATTAATAATGCAAAAAAGAATAATTCTTTGTTCAGAAGATTCAGTAATAGATGCCAATAAAAGCAGAAGCATCAAAGTAAACTTTAATCACCTCTGACACACACACATATATATATATACACACACACACATAGGCTGTTAGGGGACATTTAGAGATAGTTTTTATCGTAGGAAACTGGAAAAGCATGTGGACTATAAAGCAAAAAACATATGTATATTGTCAATAGTGGCACCTGCTTCATTACAGTTTATTTCAGAGCTGAGACCTCTGTTCAGCCCCTAGATGGCAATACTATCAAAGACTTTTGAAAACAGGAGTACTTAATGATTAACAACCAGCATTCAGTCTTCCAACATACTCCCAGCAACCATTAAAAAAACAACAGAACTGATTTCATTATAGATTCTTTTAATAAACATTTATGGCTCAGATCCTTGAAAGCACAAGTATTCAGGATGCTCTGGCCTCTAAACCTTCCACCATCTAATGTGGAAACATGACCCGTATGTCTCAAGTTCAAGTTCCTGCATGCCTAGCACAGATGTTTTGAGGTTTGGTTCTACAAAGGGTGATTACAACAGGGTTGTTCTTAATCTGGCCTAAGTTTACCCTTTGAAAAAAAAATGTAAGTAATCACATGTTGGGAGGAAAAGAAATTTTGTATAAGGACATTTACTGAGGGAAGGGTCTCTCCCTCTTTCTTGTTCTTTAACACACACACACACACACACACACACACACACACACACACACTTCCCCCATTCTTTCCTTTCCTTCCCAGGCTCTCTGTCCACTCTTCCCTTCTTTCCCATGCTTTTCTTCCATGGAGGTTTTCCTCCACCCTCTTTATTCTCATTATTTCATCTCTCTCCTCCCATTCTCTCCTACTGATTCTTTTTTAAAATTATTTTTATTTTTTGTGTACAAGTGTACTGTCTGCATGTATATAAGTGCACCCATGTTGTGCAGTGCCCACAGCGGTCAGAAGAGGGTGTTGGATTCTCCTGGAACTGGAGTTAGAGACAGTTGTTAGCTGCTATGTGGGTGCTGGAATTGAACTTGGGTCTCTGCAAGAGCAGTCAGTGCTCTTCACTGTTAAGCCATCTCACCAGCCCCTGATTCTTTTTTTTTTAATTACTAAATTTACATTTAAATTTTCTTTGATGCAGAGTCTCATGGATCCCAGGCTGCCTTGAATTTGCTTTGTAGCAGAGAATGACCTTGAACATCCAAATCTCCTGCTTGGATCTCTGAAGTTTGAGTGCTGGCATGCACCATCAGGTCCAGTTCTATGCAGTGCTGGGCATGGAACCCACAGCTTCCTCTATGCTGGCAGCCCCTCCGGCCAAACTGAGATTCTTTGGAGCCATGTACTTTGTAATTGGTCAACTTTTAGCTCCCCATCCCTGCACCTCCCTTTTGTCTTAGCCCATCCTATGTCCACATTTCTATCCTAGCCATATTTTTTATTCTAGACATCTATTGGCTACTTTTGTGAGGCAGCAGAGAAAGAGAATAACTCAATCAGGGCAAACAGGAAGGAATCTTTTCCTAGAGCTAATCCTCTCTCCTCCATCTAATGGTTCCAATGAGATTTAGCCTCTTTTACTTTTTAAAATTTATATGCATGAGTGTCAGAGCCGGGATACAAATCAGTGCGTCATTTATGAGGCATAAAGACAGGACCCTCTGGAACACTCTGCCAGTTGAGGTTCTGCTAGCAATTTGAACTACATTTTAACCTCTCAACTCTGCTCCTGGGGACACATGAAACTACTCGGAGTCTTCAGCAGTCTGACAATTTTACACCATCTCCTCTGATTATTTTTGACGACTTGAAGTGCCCCAAAGGTGGCCAAAGGGTCAATAGGTTTATGTAGGTTGAAAATGATCAAAAATTACCATTGATCTGTAGCTGTCAATAAAGGGCTGCGTGGGGAGAGTCCCTGCACAAATGTTTAAACTGCAGAAAGCTGCCTAACTTAGACATCTTTGAGTCTATTGATCTGATGATCCAGCAGTTTCCAAAGCTTTCCCTCTGGTCTTTGTGGTGCATTTTCACTAAGCTGGTCTACCTTAGCCCTTAGGAAGCTTTTTCACCTTGCTCCTAGTAATGAAGAAGCAACAATGGCGGGCCGCAAGCACGGCTGTTTATCAACGGGGTATTAAGGGCGCTTACTGTGCTTTGGAAAGGGTCCATCTTCAGGCACCGAGCACTCCATCCCTAGCCAATGGGATTTCTTCTGCTTTTGCCTTTCATTCTCCACTCCCCCTTTCCCAGGCTCCTTATCCCCAGACGGATCAGTTCTGGCTTATAAATCCTGACCAGCCACGAGGGTTCTTTACCTCCTCAGTTTTCATAAATGGCAAATCCCAGAGGTAATTGACTTCAAAAGGGCGGGGGGGGGCAGCTCAGTTGGTAAAGTGCTTGCTATGTAAGCAGGAGGGCCTGAGTGCTACCCCCAGCACCATGTAACAAAGGCACTGGTCTGTCACCCCAGTGCTGAGAAGATGGAGACAGGCGGATTGCTGGAGCTTACTGGCCAGAGCAGCTGAACCACTTACCTCTGGTTTTAGTAAGAGACCCTGACCCAGGAAAGAGGATGAAGAGTAGGCAAGGACGCTGCCCCATGCTGGCCTCTGGCCTCTACATGCACTGCTACACACATGCACTGACACACACGAACATCTGCAACACACTCAGCTGCTCTTTTGTACAAAGAACACTTCATATTTGAATATGTCAGCCCCTTAGATACTTTATTAGTTATGTGTTGCTTTGTGATTGTGACAAAAATCAAGGGATAGTTTGGTTAAGAGCTGTAGTGTCAGGTTGAGATCACAAACGAAACTGGAGAGCAGTTCAAGCACTTGTGTCCCAGTTCTTAAAAGTGCTGGGTTTAGATGGATATGGAATCCCTGTGTTCACTGGGTCACTGTTCTCCATTGTGATGCTAGCAAATCAACACAAAACAATCTTCCAGATTTCTTAAACCTACATAACCTAAAGAGTAGGTTTTATAGGGTCACTTTTTCCTTTTGCATTTATAAAGGGAGCATTGTGATCAACGCAACATATTTGTATCTAGTATTTATTTTGCACAAATTAAATAGGTCTCCATCAAGAAATAATACCTTTACTATCCATTAGGCAAATATTAATTTCCAAGACTGAAAAATATAAATTTCATCAGAACATTTCCATTGATTCATGTACATACTTTGCTACCAACTTCTCTGTTTATGGATCTCTAAGTTGGCAGAATGAAGGAGTCAGGAATCAAATGTCAATTCACAACATGAGAAAGGGAACCAAGGTACTTTCCAGTCTCTTGGCCTATGGATTTAATGTATGTTAAAAGTGTGTAGGCAACAAGTTGCCATCACTAAGAGATGAGATGGAGCTATGCAGATTTTCAGGGGAAACTGAGTCATTTTCTCCTTCTATCATGTGGGTACTAGGGATCAAACTCAGGTCATCAGGCTTGGCACAAGCTGCCTTTAACCCATCAAGTCATCTCGCTGGCTCCTGTATTCTTTAAACATTTTGAGCTTTGGGGGCACTAAAAGTTCTGTAAAGCTGCAATGGGGACGCAGGTGGGAAGGGCAGAGCCTCAATTCTGAATAACTTAGATTCTGATTGAGCTGATCAACACTGTGCAAGGAAGCCACGCTGTAGAAGGCCATTCTGCTGTCTATGTCTTTGAAGGCCAGGGAAACACCGAGTGAGTCTTCAAGTTCTAAAGAGGTGAGGCGGAAACAGGGGAAGATGTAAATGGGAAATCATATTGGATTCAGGCAGGAAGGACGTAGTTTCAGTAATGGCAAGGGACTGGAAGAAAGAACAAAGGGCAGAAATGGCAAGGTCTGTTTGAAAAAGAGCTGGCAGCTCAGCACAGGGGTGGAGGGGGCAGTTTGAGGGGCCATGGGTGCAGGACTGGAGAGGGCTGTGAATGTCACCCTGAAGTCTTTAGACTATACTCTTTAGGACATATTAAATGACATTAGGCCAAAGAACTTGTAAGAACAGACTACATGTTCATATCTCTGCAGTACAACTTGATGGAATAATAGAAAAACTAAAACCCTGTAGTGGGTGCAGATCCTGGCTAGGGACTGATGAGATAATTCATTTGCTCATTTAATTGCTGTTCAGCTGACAAGTGGAGATGGCGGTTTGCGTGAGGTAAAAGATGAGTGTTTGCGTGAGGTAAAAGATGAGTGTTTCCTTGGGAATGAGGCTTAAAAGCCTTTACTGAATGGTCTAGTTCTTTCTTTCTTTTTTTAAATTTTATTTTATTTTCATATGTGTATGAATGTACTGTCTGCATGTAGGTCTGTGCAACTGTGTTGTGCAATGCCGCGGAGGTAAGAAGAGGGCATCGGATTCCCGTGGAACTGGAGCCAAAGACAGTTTTCAGCCGCCATGTGGGTGCTGGGGATGGAACCCAGGTCCTCTGCAACAGCAGTTGGCACTCTTAACTGCTAGGCCATCTCTCCAGCCCTTGAATGATCTATTTCAAAACTCAGTGATTGTTATATTTAGAAATATTTTATTTATTTATTTATTTATTTATTTATTTATTTTGGTCTTTTTGAGACAGGGTCTCCCTTCAGTCTCAGTCTCAGCTGGCCTGGAACTTGCTCTGTAGACCAGGCTGGCCTTGAACTCATAGAGATCCACCTGCCTCTGCCTCCCAAGTGCTGGGACTAAAGGTGTGCGCCACCACACCCAGCTTATTTATTATTTTTATTTTAAGTGTATGAGTGTGTTGCCTGCATGTAACATATGTGTATTGGTGTCATGCAATGCCTACAGAGCAGCAGGGAAGTGATCTGCTACGTAAGCATGAGGACCTGAGATCAGACCCCCAGGACCCATGTTAAAAACAAAAACAGAAGGAAAAAACAGGCATGGCAGCATGAGCCTAACACTGAAGATGGAGACGATCAGATCCCAGGGACAGTGAAATTGGGAGAGACCCTGCCTCAGAAAAACAGGGTGAAGAAAAGATTGGGCGAAGATATCCATCGCCAATTTCTAGTCTCCATGTGTATCCACATGGGTGACGTGTGCGCAGATGCACACACACACACACACACACACACACACACACACAAATCAACAAAAACTAGTTAGGAGGATAGCAACTGAGTTGCATTAAAGCCATTTGTTCAATTTTTTCTCATGACCCACTACCAGAACCCACCTGGGCTTCCCTTTACTGGGGATGTATTTGTGCAGAGCCAGCCACACCCTTGCACCAGTGTCTTGTACTACACACCCTTGCACCAGTGTCTTGTACTACACACCCTTGCACCAATGTCTTGTACTACACACACACACACACGCCCTGATTGCTGGGAAACAAGGGTGGCTCAAAGGACATACGGATACTAATGTGCTCTTAGCTCTGAACTCTAATGTTGTAGAACTTAATTTCAAAGATCCCAAGAAAGTATAAATGCACATTCCCCCTTTCAGCTCACTGTGACATGTGTTAGTCTAGTTAAGTCCGGGCCTTCATTGGAACCACTTGGTGCATTCCTTATTGCCTCCACTTGAACAAATATCTACATGTGGAAAAGAAAACTAGGTGAGAAAATAGGGGTATTTCTCCTCCCATTGGGGTACACCATTCATTTTACAATAAGAGGGTTCATATAAAATGAAGATTTAATTCACAGATATTTTCTTTAATGGCAAATTGGCTGTATCAATTAATGAATAACGTGAAGGCCAGAGTCCTTGTAATACATAAAGTGTGATACCCCATTATTACCATAAGAACATGTGGAGAAGGAATGGTTTGAATTGGCACATTTTTCAAAGGAGAAGACGAAAAATTAAATTTGTGATAATTAAATTTTAAAGTGGCAAATCAGTCACACTAAATATTAAAGAGCAGCACTTCTGATCCATCAAAATTAAAAATGTGCACAGTCTGTGACCCAGCAATTCTACCCTGCTAATCTATTTCATGGAAAGCTAGCAAAATTGTGCTAAAGCACATGCAAAAGAATTTCACTCCCACCACCGTGCTGAATGCAATCTAGAGAGCTCACTCAGGTACTGAGCACCTGCCTAATTTCCAAAGTTGACCCTCGGCAAAATCACAGGAGATAAGGGTACTAGCTCATTCAGTTCTAGATACTGTAATGAGGGAAAGTGGAGAGACAGAGAGGGGAAGGGGAGGGGAGGAAGAAAGAGAGGGAAGATAAAGAGGAGAAGGAAAGAGAATGGGGAGGGAGACAGAAAGGAGGAAGGAAAAAGGAGGAAGACATAATGTGGAAGCGGGCATACACATACAAAAATAAATAAAATTAAAAAAAAGATAAGGAAAAGGAAGACAGTGGGAGAGGATGAGAAAAAGGAGGAAGAAAGGAAGAAGAGGAAGAGGAAGAGGAGGAAGAGAGGAGGAAGAGGAAGAGGAGGAAGAGAGGAGGAAGAGGAGGAGGAAGAGAGGAGGAAGAGGAAGAGGAAGAGGAGGAAGAGGAAGAGGCAGCATTAGACTTTGTGGGAAATTCTAAAGACTAAGTCACTGATGTTTGGCCTGAGTGACTGGAAAGGAGGAGTGAGGTCCTATGTTAATAGAGTGGTGAGGGAGGTCCTTGAGAAAGTCACACTTAGGCAGGAATTACAGGAGAATTCAGCCTTGCGAAGAATCAGGGGCAACATGTTTAGGCCAAAGGAATTTCTTAATGCTCTAAAGGAATAACAAGGGAGGTGCTTTGTTGACAGGAAGGAGCCAGAGCGTGGGGAATGGACAAGACCTGGTCCAAGTGACAGATGGCGTGAGTCCTGTAGGCCAAGGTCAAACATCTGAGTCTGGCACCCAAGTTCAGTGGAAAAGTCCAGAAGAACTTTACACAAGGGAGTGGCATCTTTTCCTTAGGGTTTTAAATAGATCGTGTTGGGTGTTGCGTGAGCCTGGTTAGGCTTCTAAAAACAGGAAGTAATTTCTCACAGTCCTAAAGGCTGAAATCCAAGATCAAGTGTATCAGGGTTGGCCCCTCTGCCTCCTCACTGTGACCTCACGTGGCTTCTCTTCACTAACAGAGGAAGATGGACCCCGGACTTCTTCTTCTTCTTTTTATTTTTTTAAATATTTTTTAATATTTTATTTATTTCTGTATGCGTATGAATGTACTGTCTGCATGCAAGTGTGTGCACCCGTGTCGTGCAATGCCGCGGAAGTGAGAAGAGGGTGTCAGATTCCTCTGGAACTGGAGTTCTCCTGGAATTGGAGTTTCAGACGGTTCTCGGCCGCCATGTGGGTGCTGGGGATCCAACCTGGGTCCTCTGTAAGAGCGGTCGGCACTTACCGTGTACTGGACCGGCTCCATGTAGCCTCAGTTACCCCTCGTAAAGGCCCTGTCTCCACAGGTGTCCTGGGCTGGGCATCGGGGCTTGAACATGCCTTTTGTGGAAGTGAGAACTCATTCAAGGGAGGAGGCATTAGGTCTCTCTTGCAGAAGAGAAGACTCTTGCTCGCTCAAGGGGAGGGGGAAGTAATATCTCTTCCTGTGAGTTCCCTCTCCCACGTGCACAGCATTTGATTTCCCAGAATGCAGTGTGTCTGAGGGAACCACCAGAGGTGTTTCAGGCCAAGCCTTCAATTTACTTTAAAAAAAATTTTTTTTATTTATTTTTATTAATTTTATTTATTTCTGTATTTGTATGAATGTACTGTCTGCATGCAGGTCTGTGCGTGTCGTGCAATGCCGCGGAAGTCAGAAGAGGGTGTCGGACTCCCCTGGAACTGGAGCTCTCCTGGAATTGGAGCCTCAGACGGTTCTCGGCCGCCACGTGGGCGCTGGGGATCGAACCCGGGTCCTCTGCAAGAGCGGTCCGACGCTCTCAACCGCTCGGCCATCTCGTAACAACTTTCTCCTGCCTAGTGTTCAGAACAATCTTTGGATTCACCTCTTTCACAAAGAACGGTCTATTTAACTTCAGAATACACCTGGAATCCTGTCAATTCTCACCTCACTGCTAAGTCTTGATGCAGTTATTTTCTTAAATGGTCTTACTATTTTTTTCTTCTTCAGTGTTGGGGATCAAACTCATGGCTCTGCACATGCTAGATAAGTGCTCTACCACTGAGCTATACCCCCTGCCATCTTTTCGAAACAGTTTTTTTTTTTTTTTTTAAAGTAGTGTGGCTATTTCACAGAAGCAGGTGTGGTTGGCAGTGCCAGATGAGGCTGGGATATTCGGAAAGTTTGGATAGGAAAGTCTCTGTTAGGAGTGACAAGTGGGTTTGTTCAATCTGTTTTCAGAGCAGTGTTGGGGAGGAGGAGGTGAAGAAAACCAAATGTATGGAGGTAGAAGCAGCAAAGATTAGCGGAACTTTTAAGACATTTGGCACTAAAAGGGGGTGTGGCTAGGGCATGGGAACTGGGGTGCCTACAGAGCCATATGATTTAAAAACAGGGGATACCCGGGCACATTTGTGGCTAATGAGAACCTTTAACAATGAGGTAGAGAATGATGACATGTAGAGAAAAGTACAATAGATTAAAAAACATTGGCCTTCTCACAAGCAGAAACCAATTTATCCAGGAATCTCTATCACATGAGCTTGTGTGGGGCGTGCCTCACCTTGGGGTGCTGTTCTGAGTGAGCTGTAGCTGCGCAGCACAGCCCACTTATAGCCAAAGCCAGTTGCCAAGTGCTTAGCTGTGTAGAGGTTAATTTGCAGTAACCAAAGCTTCCTTTTGGAAATGGTATATAACTGCATCTATGAAGAGCTGGTAATTCTTTTTTAAATTGTATTTTATTTCATTTGAACTCAGATTTGTCAGATTTGGCAGTGTCTTTACCTACTGGGTATCCTTCCTCCCTCCCCTCCCTCCCCTCCCCTCCCTTCCTCCCTCCCTCCCTCCCTCCCTCCCTCCCTCCCTCCCTTCCTTCCTTCCTTCCTTCCTTCCTTCCTTCCTTCCTTCCTTCCTTCCTTCCTTCCTTCTACAGGGTCTCACTATGCAGCCTGCTTGGAACTGACTGTGTAGAACAGCCTGGCCTTGAACTCACAGAGACCCTCCTGCCCCAGCTTCCTGAGTGCTCCAAGCTCTCTGGTATACTCTTGAATCCAGAGCGCACAAAGGAAATATCCTTGCCTCTCTTGGCACCTCAGCCATCCAGTTCTTGTCTTCAGTGGCAATAAAAATGATTGGTGTATCATTTCCTGGTGTATCCAAATGCAGATAACAATGAAGCCAAGCTTGCTTCTACTACTCAGACCTGGCTTAAATGTTTCACAAGCATTATTTCAGTTCATCCCCACAGGGAGCTGGGAAGTTGATACTATTGCATGCAAGGAAACTGAGGCTCAAGCAAGTTAGCTTACCCAGAGTCTCACTGTTAGCAAGCTAAAGGTTAGGATTTTATTCTTGTACTATATCGAGTTCAAATATACTTGTCACCTGTATCAGCAGTTTGAGATTTTTTGTTTCAGAACCCTGTTTTTCAAAAGCAATTGAGATTCCCCTAAAACATTACAAGTATTTTATTTATTTTTAAATTTTATGTGTAAGAATGCTTCATCCACATGTATGTATGTGTGTGTGTGCCTGGTGCCCTCAGAGACCAGAAGAGGGTGTCTGATCCCCTGGGGCTGGAGTTATGGTTATAAGCTGCCACGTGGGTGCTGGGGTCCTAAACCTGGTCTTCTGTAAGAGCAGCAAATTCTCTTCAGCCCTCACCTTGTATGTTATATATCAGTATTTATCATACTAAAATTAAAGTTGAAACATTTATATGGGAAGAAAATGTAGAAGCATATATATATATGTATATATATATATATATGTGTGTGTGTGTGTGTGTGTGTGTGTGTGTGTGTAGTATTGTATTAGGGGAGCAATGACATTTGTATACACCATTAGAGTCTAAAGCACCACTGTACTCTCACAAGGGGGTGAGTATGAATTTAATATTAGTATAAAAAAGGCTGGGTTTGGCAATGCACACCTTTAATCCCAGCACTCAGGAGGTAGAGGCAGGCAGATCTGTGTGCATTAAAGGCCAGCCTGGTCTACATAGCAAGTTCCAGCCATCTGAGACTATAGGGAAATCCTGTCTCGAAAAATGAAAAATGAAAAACAAAGTTTTAACCAGATAGACTGAAAGATGTCCTGGGGCCGTGACTAGATCTGGACCATCCTAGACCACGTGGCCTATAAATAACAAAAACTGACTTCTTGCATTTCTGAAACTGGGAAATCCAAGATTAACATATTGTTAGACTCTTTCTGCTCTGGATGATGGCCTGCATCCTTACATGGCAAAAGCTTGGAAGGCTTCCCCAGGGCCTAATCGCCTACATCATCCTTTAGTATCTTATTGTGGACAGGATTTCAACATACGGATTTGGAGAGAAGGACACCAATACGAAGGCCACAACAATGACCACATAGAGCTTAGCACTCAGAAAGTTGATTCACACACCATCTTTTCAGATAGAATCAGTAACACTCAGTCTGAATGGAATCTCATTGCTGAGGGAAAATAGAAGACATTGTCCCTCTTCCTGATGGACAGGTTTAACTTCAGCCTATGAAGAACCAGAGTTAATGATGAAGCTTTACAAGTCTCCTTAGTGAGTGACAAAAAAGCAGGACAGATAACCACGACACTGGTAGTCCTAGCTGATGCAAGAGGGGGCAGAAGAGGTAAACACTGAGGGTGCTAGTGCTTGGTGCTCCTCATGCCCTCAGCTTCTCTGCTCCTGAGTAGGGTGATGCAACAAGGTAATGCTTTTTCCCAGGCTACGGGCATAAGGAAAGCCATTCCAGGTCCAGAGCCCAGAAATGTTCCCAAGATTCTACTTTTCTGCATCAGGGTCTGACTTTGTCCTAGAGAGGAGTGGGCAGGTCCATGGATGATTTTTGTCATGTTAAGCACCGATATTGGGAGTTCTTTTGTTACAACAGACCATCCCTATTTTTTCTTGTCTTATTGTGACTAATACGAGGTCTGTGAGTTTTGAAGCCCAAGAAATGATGACCCCAAAGTTCCAGAAAATCGAAGACAAAAACACAATTAAAAGCTCTTATGGAATCCAGCAATGCTAAGATCAGACAGAACTCAGTGATACTTCCCAATAACTCTGACACCCAAATTCTCAAACTTACCACCTACTGTTACAGACAAGGTGGGAATTGGTAGTCTACATTCCAGATGATGAGTTAGTTTTAAGAGATCTAAACGTGTTCTGAGAGGTTTGAGAAAAAAAGAGAAAGTAGAAGGAAAGAAACAAGCACATAAAAGACAGCTTTGGCAATATGAAACCCGAAACTGTCAGGACCAGGAGTCCAGTCCAGTACCCACCCTCCCTCCCCGGCCCCGCACAGGTGCCCTGCCAACTCCTCTACTTCCTTTTAATTCCCCCCTTTCCTTGCTCCCTCACGAGATGGACACCAGTTCTTCTGTGAGCTCCTTCACAAGCATGACACTGACAGCCTTTCTGACCAGGGTCTCTTCTGCAAAGAGAGGAGAAGATCTGATTGGCTGGTGGGTAGACAATGGATTTGCAGGTCCATGTCAGCAGCTGTGGATGAGGAGTGACAAACTGACAGAGACTTTGCCTCAGTCTTCCCTTTCAACAGGAATTATGAATGGTGGATGATCTCAGAGCGAATACTGTGGGTTACCCTAAATCCCCAAACTTTAGATGTGTAGAACCTATCTGCCCCCCACGTTTTTTTTGTATGTATGTGTGTGTGCATTCATGGGTACAAGTGCAAGCACACACATGGAGGTCAGAGGACAAGCTTGGGTGTCGAACCCCAACTTCTACATCACATGAGACAGCATCTGCTTATTGCTTGTTGCTGCATTTTCTAGACAGCTGGCCCTGGAGTCTGTGGCACTGTCCCATCTCCACTACCTGTCTTTCCCCACGAGCAGTGTTATCACAGACACACACCATCATACCCAGATTTACATGGTTTCTGGGGTTTCAAACTCAGTTCTTTTTTCTTTTTCTATTACTTTTTATTTTTTCATTTTTTAACAATAAGTAATAATTTGTGAGTACAAGCATCCTTCATGTAAAACCAATTTGCAAGCAGTTGTGCCCAAACCCACACAGCCCAAGGGTCCCACCATCCAGCTGGGGGCTTGTATGTTCAATCAAGTTCATCAAATAAGTGTCCAGTCTATATTGCTGTAGTTTCACCATTCACCCCAATTGCAGCCCTTACATTCTACCATGCCCCCTCTTCCACAGATTGTTCCCTAGGCTTAGAAAAGGGGTACAGGTGGATGAGAAGCAAAACAGTCTACTTTCTCTGGAGCTGTCGTTTTGGACTCTGGTCAATTCTGGCTGCTTCCTTTCATGAGATGACAGTTTGTCTAGGATTAACTCTTTTTCTTTTTTTTTTTTTTTTTTGGTCTTTTTGATGACAGGGTCTCCCTGTAGCCCCAGCTGTCCTGGAACTCACACCAGGCTGGCACTTGAATCTCAAAGATCCGCTTTGTCTCTGCCTCCCAGTGCTGGATTTAAAGGCTGCGCCACACCATGCCCGGCCAGGAATAACTTTCATCCTACTAATGAAACACAGCAATTAGTATATATAGTACTTAAACAGTACTAATTGTTATGGTAGGTGAGTTTGGTATAGACACAGATATGTGGATGGTATGTTAATCCATGAATTACATTTGTTTTTCTTTAAAATATGACAGGGCTTACTGTGCGTATAACATCTCCTAACACTAGAGGATGTAAGCTTGTGGCATCAGCCATGGGTTATTCCTCCAGGAGAGAGCTATAGCCAATTAGAAGATTTGGGTATATGGGCATATGGCTGTCACTGCAGTGGTATTTCCAGGCAGTGGGGTGTAGCTGGTGCTGAGGAGGAGTCTTGCTTGACTCAAGGAGACCTATATTTGCTTTATTGGTTTAGGGCCTTTGGTAACAGTCTCTGATTCCAGAGACCAACTGTCACTTGCAAGTGCAGTTCAATACATCTTTTCCTATGCCTTACATCAGGTCTCGACAGCAGGGCCTTATTGCCTCTCTTCTCTGTTCTTGCAGGTATCCCCAGTTTACAGCAAGAAGCTTTACCTTTTGGGGGAGCCCTTGGCTTCCCTGGCCACCATCTCCTTGGTGGAATAATCCATTTGCTGTATCAGAGCTCCCCTGTATTATAAATATTTTGCTTAAGTGCACGCTTAAGGAGACTTTGTATTATATTTGGTTCTGAATAGAGATAATCCTTTTCACACTCCTATGTCTCATTAGTCAATTAAAGAAGGCATTTTTACCAGTTTTATAAGATGTTACCTCTATGACAGTTGGCTCCAATTTCAGTTAGAGGAACAACCTCATCCTCATCATATTCCTCCTTTTTCAAGAATGTTATATGAAAGATCTCATCATATAAAACTTTGTGGCATCCATAATAGGTAAGTTTCATTAGGATCATTATAATAGTTGTTACAATAGGATCCACAAGACGGGGTTTTGATGCCTGTGAGCAGTCTGAGGTTTTTCTTCCTGTCAAGTGTTTGGACAGGCCAACCTTTCTGCTGGGCACTTCCTGGTATATCCACACAAAGCAACAGCTGTGTCTTTTCATTCTCAGCTGTTAGTTGGTGACGTTTTTGACCTTGCAGGCAGGACATCCAGGAGCAATGACTTTCATCAAATTCACCCAAGCTGTTTGGTGGCGTGATGTATTCTGTTAAAACTATGGGAAGCAAACTTAATTTCTTAGTTAAAAATCATCTTACAGGTAAAAGAGAATGCTTACAAGATGCATACTGTAAACAGCAAAATTATATGAGAAAATTTGTTATGTGCCAATCCCCAAAGTTATTGTTATAGATTTTAAGTAAAAACAAACTGTGGGAAAACAAATTTATATTTTCAATAAACTAAGGTGCATTACCTTTTTATCAGAATCTTTCAACCAATGTTGTTTCAATATACAACATATTTACTTTTATACTAAGTCCTCAAACACCATGTAACCTTAGCACGAGTTTGGGCAAAACTGATACTTGTTGACTCACGTCAATTAAATACATTACATCGATATATACACCCGTGTCCCTCTCCCCCGCCCCCCCACCCCTCCTGATTCACCATTTCAGTCCGTTTCTGATGCAGTCTTTCTGTTGTTGTTCTTTTAATATGCATCCCCTCCACAAGACATATTTACAAACTGGGGTTTATTGGCACTAGCCTCGGCAGATGAGGGATCCATTCATTGTTTGTTTTTCCTGGGGACTGTGTGTGATCTTCACTAATATGAAATATTCTAGCTTCCATCTCAATTAGCTGGCAAGTTCGATTTTTTGTCTATTCTTTACAGCCTGCATGAGCTTAATTGTGTACCATGTACGCGCCATTTCTCTGTCCACTCGTCATTGTAGGAGGGCTTTGGGTTGTTCCAGCTTTTTGCTATTGTGAACAGAGCTGCAAAAATATAGTCTGTGGCATGTATTTTTGCAGTAAGAATGAGTCTTTGGTGTATTACCTAGGAGTGGTATGAACTGGGTCAAATGGCAAGCTCATTTTGAGTCTTCCAACGGGTTCTCACACTGCTTTCCATATGGCTGTACAAGTTTACAATTCCACCAGCAATTGATGAGTGTTTCCCATTCCCCACCACCTCTCCAGCACTTGATATCATTTGTTTCTGATCCTGGCCAGTCTTATTTCAGAGTGAGATGATTATCTTAGAGTGGTCTTAATTGCATTTCCCTAATTTATTATTGATGTTGAACAGTTTTTAAGATGTTTAACAGTCATCTAATTCCTCTCTGGTGAAGTCTCTATTCAGTTCTTTTCTCCATCTTTTGAGTGGGGTTCATTGTTTTCTTTCTTCTTTGTTTTCTGAGTAGCTTGTATACTCTGGAAACTAATGCTTTGTCAAGTGTATCTGCAGTGAAGGTTTCCTCCCACTCTGTGGGTTTCTCTTCAACTTCCTTTATTATTTCTTTTGAAATAATAAAGAAAACAGAAGCTTTTGAGTTTAATGAGGTCCCATTTGTCACTTTGTCATCTTTATTTCTTGTGCAGCTGCTGTCTGATTTAGGACGTTTTTTTCCTATTGCCTACGTCTTGTAGTCTTCTGCCAAGTTTTCCTTCTATCACTCCAGAGTTTTGGTTTTCACGTTGACGTTTTTGATCCATCTGGCATTGGACTTTTGACAGGGCAAGAGGTAGAGTTTAATTTCATTCTCTACAAGTGTTGATCCAGTTTTGCCAACACCACTTACTGAAAGATGTGTCTTTCCTCCATTTGTGTCTTTCTTGGCCCCCTTGTCACATATGAGATGGGCTTTTCTTTTTCTTAATTGTATGTGCTTCAGGTTTGGATCTTCAGTTTTGTTCCATTTGGTCCAAACAGGTCTGTTTGTGCCAGTCGTACCAAGCTGTTTTTATGGATATAGCCCTGTAGTATCGTTTGATGTCTGTTATAGCGATCCCCCCTGTATTGCTCTTTTCGCTCAGGGTTGCTTTGGCTATTCTGGGTCTTTTGTTTTTCCAAATGAAATTGAGGATTTGTGTTTTTTCCAAGCTGTGAAGAAGCTCTTGGGGGATTTTGATTGGGATTGCTAAATCTGTACACGAGTTGGTGGAATGGACATTTTTACTATATTTATTTTCCCAATCCATGAGCCTGGGCAGGTTTTTCCATCTTCTGATTGTCTTCTTCAAATTTCTTTCTTTAGGGGCTTAAAATTTTTTGGTTTGTAGAGCTTCCTGGTGTCTTGGTTAGTTGTTCCTAGGTCTTTTATGTTTTTTGAGGCTATTGTGCGTGGGAAGGTCTCCTTTGTGTTCCTTCTTCAGTTGCTGGTTGGTTGTAAAGAAAGGCTCTGATTTTTTCTAGATTTATTATCGCCACTTTACTGAAAGTATTAATCATTTTAGAACGTTTTCTGGTGGAGTTCTTAGCATCCCTTAGGTTTAGCACTCATCTCATCAGCAAAAAGGGATAGCCCCACTTCTTCTTTTCTAATTAGACTCCTTTAATTTCCTTTCTTGCCTTATTGGCCCTGCAAGGTTCACGCCACTATATTGAGAAGAGTGTTGACAGGGGGAAGCCTTGTCGAGCTCCTACCTTTAAGGGAATGTTTCTTTGTTTTCCCCATTTAGGATGATATTGGTGTGGGTGTCCTGTATATGGCTTTGATTACATTGAGGAATGATACCTCAAGTCCAATTCCTCCTAGGACTTTAACTATGAAGGGATGCTGGATTTTGTCAATAGGCTTTCTCCATGGTTTTTGTCTTTCAGTCCATTTATATGCTTGATGTTATTTATTGATTTTCATATTGTTAAACCATCCCTGCATTCTGGTATGAATCCCAACTTGGTTAATGATAGATGCTCTTCTTGATGTGGGACTGTACGCGATTTGCCAGTAACCTGTTTAGAACTTTGGCATCAGTGTTCATTAGGGAAATGGGTCTATAGTGCTCCTTTTTGGTTGTATCTTTACCTGGTTTGGCTATTAGCGTGATGCTGGCTTTCATAGAAGGCAATCTGGGAGAAACTCCCTCCGTTGTATCCTTCTCTAAACAAACTTGAGTAGTAATGCTTGTCTTTTGACATCATGTTATAGGAATTCTGCCATGTGAAACCATCTGGGCCGGGACATTTTTTGGTTGGGAGGGCACTTATTACATCTTCAGTTTATTCACATATTATTGGTCTATTTAGGCTGTCGATCTCTCTTCGGGCTTTAAGCTTTTGGTTGATTCCCAGGATTTCAGATAGTCAATCCATTTCTTCTAGGTTTTCAAACTTAGTAAGTATAGGTTTTTGAAGTTTCCGTTTGATCGTCTGGATCTTTTTATTGTCCGTTGTGATATTTCCCTTTCATCACAGATTCATTGATTTGAGTTGTTTCCTTCTTTCTTTTTGTTATGCTAAGTTTCTTTTCTTTTTTTATTTTTTTTTTTTTTCAAAGTACCAAATTTTGATTCATTGATTGTTTTGTATGGTTTTCTTGTTCTATTTCACTTGCTCTCTGTTCTGCTATTTTGTTATTTCTCTTGTCTGCTCTGTGTAGTTCATGGGTCTTCAAGTCTTTGCTCAAGTGTTAGATCATTCCTTGTGCTTTCTGTTTTTTTTTTTTTTTTTTTTTTTTTTTTAATGTAGGCACTTAGAGCTACAAACTTCCTCTTAGGACTGCTTTTAAAGTGTCCCATATGTTTTGTTGTGTTGTTTTATCATGTCCTTCAGTTCCAGGAGGTATTTTTTTTTTCTTTCTTTATTTTTTCCTTGACCCATTCATTATTTAGGAAGGTGTTGTTTAGCCTCCAGTGTTCTTGTAGGTTGTAGGTTTATCTTGGTGTTGATATTGAGTTTTATTGCCTGTGGTCTGATAGAATTCATGAGATTATTTCAATCTTTTTGTATTTGTTGAGTTTTTTCCTATGTCCCAGCATATGTTCTATTTTGGAGAATGTTCCATGAGGTGCTGAGTAGAAAGGTTTCTCTGGTGTTTGGGTGAAATATTCGATAGATATCTGTGAGTCCATTTGGTGTATTGTATCATTTAGTTCAGTGTCTCTCGTTTATCCTTTGTCCTGTTGATCTGTCTAAAGGACTTAGTGAGGTATTGAAGTCCCCTTCTATTAGTGTGCTGGGGTTAATCTGTGCCTTGAGATCCTGAAGAAATGTTCTTTATAAAGTTTGTGCACCGGCGTTTGTGGTATATATTCATGTTGTGAGATCTTCATAGTCAATTTTCCTTAATAAAGATTTAATGGCCCTCCTTGTCTCTTTTGATTTCTTTTGCTTTGAAGTCTATTTGTCTGATATTAGAATAGCACACCTGCTTTCTTTTGTTACCATTTGCTTGGAATATTTTTTCATCCATCTTACCTTAGTTGGTGCCTATCCTTGAAATTGAGATGGGTTTCTTTTTAGACAGCATATAGATGGGTTTTGTTTCCTAATCCATCTCCCAGTCTATGCTCTTTATTGGGGAGTTTATCCCCTTAATATTTAAGGTTATATTGAAGATGGATATTGCTTCCTTTCACCTTATTACCCATTTGGACTTTTAGCCTCTGATTCTACTCTACGGTTATATTTTCATTAGTTTCTTTTCCTAGGTGTTTGAGGATTGTTGCTCCCTCTTCTTCTGCTCTTTGAATTGCTTCAAGTATTTATGAAGAGTTGTTTTCGGACATGTATTCTATCATCTGTTTATTCATTTGAAGATTTTTCTCTCTCCTTCACTTAATCGACATTTTTGGTGGGTATAAGTATTCTGGGTTGGCATCCATAGTCCTTTAACATGGGAATGCTTTGCTCCATGTTCTTCTTGCTTTCATGGTTGTGCTGAGAAGTCAGTTGTAATTCTGATGGGTTTCCCTTTGTACGTACTTGTTTTTCTTTTGTAGCCTTCAGAATTTTGTCTTTTTTGGGCGTCTAGCATTTTAACTATGATATGGTGTGGGGAGTTTCTTTTCTATCTTGTCTATTTGAGTCCTATGTGCTTCTTGTATTTTTTTTTATGTGTTTGTCTATTTTTAGTTGGAGAAATTTTCATCTATTTTTCTCTTGAAGATCTGATCAATACTATTCTCTTGAGATTCTTCTCCTTCCTCTATTCCTATGATGCGGAGGTTTGATCTTTTCATAGTGTCCCACAGTTCCTGGTTGTTCCACTTTTGTGTATTTTAAAAATTTTCATATTCTTTATTTGAGCTTTTTAGTTGCTCTGTGTTATCTTCCAGATCTGATATTCTTTGTTCGGCTTCTTCCATTCTACTTCTGAGGCTTTTTCCTTTCCATTCTTCTTGATTGGATGAGTGTTCTATTTCCTTTTTTGTTTCATCCTGTGTTTTCTTTAGTATTTCCATTTCCTTTTTGTACTTCTCCATCTCTTCTTGGTGCTCCTTACTTCGTTGGTTGGCTTCCTTTTTCAGTGTTTCTACTTCCTTTCAGAGTTTGTTTTTTTCTCCCTCTAGTTCTTTCTGGAGTTTGTCATTCTGTTCCTTTAGTTCTTTCCGAAGTTTGTCATTGTATCCCTCTAGGTCCTTTTTGAGTTTTTCATTCTCTCTCCTTAGTTCTCTGGCTTCTTCTTTGTTTTCTTTAATTTCTCTGCATAGGTCTGCAATTATTCCTCTAAGATCTCTTTCTTGGGTCGTCTCCAGGGGGATCCCATTGTATCTATCCCCTACAGGGATGGGAAATCTTGGTGCAGAGTTACTCTGCACCTTTCCCATGTTATCCCTTCACTGTGTCCCAGGCATGGGGGTTTACTTTTTTTTTTTTTTTGCCTGTATTCAGATGCCAATCACAAATGTCTCTTCATTATGTTGAAGGCTTGTTTTGCTTGCCTCCTTCCAACGCTTTTTTCCCCCCTCCTTGTTTATGGAGTGTTGACTTGTGTAGGTTTCAGGCTTTCAATTTTGTTTATGTATTGGATATTGGAAGTCTAAGCCACTCTTCCCTTCCTGTTCTGAGGGTTCTCCAAAAAAAATCCACTTGGATACTCTCTCCTCTATTCAAGTTGGGGGGGGGATGTAAATATTACTGACTTAGCCCACGACCCAGTACCTGTCTGGAATGAGGTCCGGGCTCCTGTGCTTCAGGTGGTCTTAGCAAGACCCCAGCCTGAGCCCCCTGCACACAGACTCACAATGGCGCCAGGTGCTGGCTGCAAGGGCAAAGGGTAGCTCCACTCAAATTCAGTTCTACACACTTGTGTGGCAACTACTTTACCCACTGAGCCATGTCCCCAACCCCTCGGGCCCTAACCTTGATGTAAAGTGCCCACATGGCTGAGGATTGCTTTATGATTCTCTGACAAGGCTTCCCTCTTGACAAAGGCCGGTTATTGGTCTGGTCATCACCCTGTCTTTTATTTTGAGACCGTCCTGAATGTTTCACTAGAAATGAGGATTGGTGAACCTTCAGGTTTTTGGTACTCTACTTTCTATTTTCTGCAACTCAACTCTGTTTTCACAGGAGAAACCTATTTCCTCCTTTAAGTGTGCTTTTATTATTTGCTTTTCCCTAGCTTCAAGGAGAAGAAGCCATTCCACTTTCAGGTAGGGATGGCTAGTGACCTGCCCCAGAGCTTCTGAATGGTGCCCAGCCTTGCTCACTGGTTTTCTAATATCCTATTTCATTGTCAGAGTCCCGCAGAAGAGTCAACAGTCCAACCTTTCTAATCTGAGTATCTAAGGGGTCTGGCCAGGAAGCAATGGAGGCTTGGAGCCTGGTCATCCTCAGTAAGCACTCCTGCAGCCCGCGCCTCTCCGCCTGCCTCTCTGTTCCAGGCCCTTTGCCTCAGCAGAGTCTCCAGGAAAGCTCTGCTTCTGTTTGTAATTGACCACATTCTCAGACCGCCCTTCTGCGCCTGGAGACCCTAGCCATCTCCAAACCACAAATTGAATGTCGCCTCCATTTGGAAGAGTTCCTTGAATCCCCAGACTTGCTTTTGTTCCCTTTTCTTTTTCTGTTTTTCTTACCCACTCTGCATTGCTGTGACCTGTTTACCTGCCTTTTCTCCACACCAGACCTTCAACTCTTAGAGGACAGGGCAAGGTGTACAAACCATGCTCGGCACCATATGGGTGCTCAATAGATGTCTGACGAATGCATAAATTATCTTTTATTTAAATACATTATCCTATTGGCAATATGCTAGCTGTTTTGAAAAAAGAATATCATGGCATATACCTAATGTTTTTGAATCTACAATTTCATCTATTTAAAAACACCTTGGTAAAAACAAAACTATTTTATGTATCTTTAAAGGGGGGGGAGTATTCCTAACTGAATGAACAGACAGTTTTAAAAAATCATTTAGAGATTTTATTTTATGTTTGTTGAGATACTTTTAAACTCATATGGGTGTAAGTACTGTTTTTTTTTAATCACTCATGACAGGGTTTTTCTGGCCTATTTTGCACATATATTAACTTTTTGTTTGAATGCCTAACCCTAGCTAGTATCATCTTTTTGGAGACATTTTAAGTGGGAATTAAACCTAATGTGTGTAGCAGGATGAATAATGTGTGTAACACAACTAAAGGGCTGGTGTATGGTCAGCATTGATCACGTCTGTGCAGGTACAAGGAATGACCAACACGACACTGCCACCAACAGCAGCCAGCACGTTAGATGCACACGACTTTACAGAGAGAAATGTGAAAACACTCATCTTAAAAGCAAAGCAAAACCAAGGCTGTCTCCTGACTACACTTTTCAAACAGAAAAGGGACTCTTCTGAAATAGCCAGGGCATAGGTTTTAGTCCATTTATTGAATTTTGCAGAACAAACTGGCTTGTTTTTTTTGGTCACAACCCTCATGGGACCGAAAGCTACAGTTAAGAGTCAGTTTAAGCACAGTGCTGCCAGACCAGAGCATGGTAGTCATGGCACTCATCAGAGCCCGACCCATGAACTCACACAGGACACCCTTTGGAGGGTGAAGACAGGTATCTAACATCTTAGATATTCTTAGGGATCATGCTAGCAGGCATGGCTGTTCAGAAAGAAACACCTGAACACTACAGTCACTAACCAGTGCTGTTGTTTCCCAAGTTATTCATTCTCAGCCTATTCTTTTTTAAATATTTATTATTTTTACTTTTTGCCTGTATGTATGTAAATGCACCTGTGTCATGCAATGTTCACGGAGGTCAGAAGAGGGCATTGGATCCCCTGGAACCAGAGTTACAGATGATTGTTAGCCACCATATGGGTGCTGGGAATTGAACCTGGGTCCTCTGCAAGAATACCCAGTGCTCTTAACTGCTGAGCCATCACTGCAGCCCTCAGCATAAATTCTTGATCCTCTTCATTCTTTTCCTACAGAGCATCTTAAAGGCTTATAATAGACAGTGCTTCCCAAGTTTGAAATATATTTCAAGCCTTAAAACAACTTCAACCTCAGGAGGCAGACACTATTATTACCCTAATTTTTCAGATAAGGAAAGGGATGAAAAGAGAGTTGAAGCAAATTGTCTATGGCCATATAATTATAAAGGATTTGACAGGAGGCATTCAGACTGGAGAGTCTGTGCTCATGACCTTGAAGGCATGTTGGGTATCACGTTATATCACTCACTCTCTCCACTAATATACTAGGAGATTTTGTGAGGCAAAGCTGCTGAGTGCTACTTCTCATGTCTTCCTTTCAGGGAACCAAGAAAGGCTTGCTTCTGCTTCTTAACCTAGGCATGCCTACTGCTTTTTGCTTTGAGGAGCTGGGCTACACAACAATCTCAAGACAAATAGAAGTTCTTGTAAACAAGAACTCTAGGGCTGGGGTGCTAGCTCAGTCAGTTAAGCATGAGGACCTGAGTTTCATACCCTACAACCCTCATAAAAAGTGCTGGGTGTGGTGGCATATGCTGGTCATTCCAACACTAGGAAGTTGGAGAAAGGCAGATCCTGGGGGCTTGTTGGCAGGCTAGCTAGCCAACTTGGGAGCTCTAGGCCAGGGAAAGGTGCTCCTCCGAAGACAAGGTGGATAGTACCTCACCTGGATGTGACAGCTGAGATTGTCCTCTGGGCTCCACAGAGTTATTCATAAACGTGCAAGTGTATGAGTGTACACACAGACAGACAGACAGATAGACAGACACACAAATACACACACATACACATCCCAACCCCAGTAGTTTGGCAATAAATCAGGAAAAGCAGACATTTAAAAGACAAAAATATAATAATAGCTGAGGCTAACAGAAAACCTATTAAGGATAGACCACCAAGAGACTTCCACAGCTTACTTGTACTTGGCTCTAAGGGGTTAACCAGTGATCAAACCTCAAGCCTAGGTGGTTGGGCAGATTTGGTGGCACACATTAGCAGTTGTGGCATGATAATATTGAGTTGTTGCTTGAAAAATATTTTAATATAATAGGATTTAAAATTTCCCGTTTCTTTGGGTTTTCCAGTTAATATTGGAATTAAATTAAAGCATTAAGTCAACCAGCTTAGTGCAAAGCAAATTATGTCAGGTTCAGCATTGAGAGCTTTGTTATGGCGTATCTATTGACTCAAGCTTATTAACTTGTAAATCCTCTAGTTTTAGATTATGATCTATTGATTATCTGTTTTTATTTGCGTTTTAAATGAATAAACAAAAAGAAATGATCATGGCTTAGTCATTACACCTTAAGAGAAAATGTACTTAAGCTAAGCATATTTAATTAAAAATAAAAACAACTTATATTTGTTTTGAGAGTTAGTTGTTGTGGTTCTTGCCTTTGCCTAGCAGAGCAACAAGTATTTTTAATCCACACATTTCTCTCAGGCATTTGAACACAACAGGAAAACTGAGGATAGAAAGCATTCAGTGAATTTGGTATCCTGATTGCATGATCGGCTATTTTAGAATCAATGATTTTACTTTTTAAAATCTTTTCAATGAGGCAAAATGAATTCCTATTACATATGAAGTAATATGAATTTCTATTACATTAGTCTTGTGACTAATGTCAAGGAGAGAGGCAACTTTTGAGACTCTAGATGCTTTATTCAAAATGAGAGTTGACTTAGATGACTAGACTTCAAGTCTCGGCTTTCTCCGTACCCTGGGGGAATCTAACTTAGGTTCACTGTCTACTTTTACTAAGTCTTAGCCCCTAACAGTTACTAACTTTCTCAGGTGCATTGTGAGAAGTGAGTGATCATCACAAAAACCCCCGGCACATGCTGGGCACTCAAGAACAGTGCTGGAAACCGTCATGATCCTTGCTCATGAGAACCTAAGGAATCCTGGAGATCTGATGATTCCCCAAAGCATGTGTTAACATTTTACTTTATGCTTTGTTCAAAGCTCACAGCCCAGAAAGTGCTGACATCGGTTTAAGACCTGAGGGATAAAGCCTAGTCAAATATTTTATTTAGAAGAATTCTTTTCCTGGCATAATGCTGAGCACTGGAGGGAGTGGAAAGGGAGCAGAAAGTGTCTGGAGATGGCAGGTTATTGGGAATGTGGCTCAAATTCATGAAACCAACCCAGAAATATGTAAGAAATTACAGCGGCCCAAGTAAACCCCCCAAACCACTGTGTAAACATGAATGGACTTTAAATATCAGCACGCAGGAAATGCATTGTATCTAGGATCAAGCATATCCAAACCTGTGGCCCAACACGTTCCAGATCACAATGTCATGTCACTATCTCAGGCTGACTGATTTAAGTTCTCTGTTAAGCTTAAAGACTAGAGTGAGGGGGCTGGAGAGATGGCCTAGCGGTTAAGAGCGCCAACCGCTCTTACAGAGGACCCGGGTTCGATCCCCAGCACCCACATGGCGGCTGAGAACCGTCTGAAGCTCCAATTCCAGGAGAACTCCAGTTCCAGGGGAATCCGAGACCTTCTTCTGAACTCTGTGGCATTGCACGACACCGGTGCACAGACTTGCATGCAGACAGTACATTCATACACATACAGAAATAAAATAAAATTAATAAAAAAATTTTTTTTAAAAGACTAGAGTGAGAAAGACCAAATGTAAATCTGAGTGTTTTCTGCAAGGTATAAAATATTTACACTGCGTCTCCCTCCCACACTGCTTACAAGATCTCAAGTGGCCAGTTAACTGTAAAGAGGAAGCAGGGGCCTTGGGTGCACAGGGAGCTGCCCGTCCCAGGGAAGCGGCATTCAGTTATCATGGTGACTGTCACCCTAGCAATTGAACGAGTGCACCGTTCACTGTAGATGACTAGAACAGATGAAGAGGAGCTGAAAAACGGGAGAATTTCCCTTGTCTCGTATCTTTCTTTGATAGCCAGGCAGACTAGAGAGTATGAAGGATGAAGCTGCCCAATTCAAACCAAAGCACGTAGCCACCATCTGGGTCTTTTAAAAGTAGGACACATGAAATGCTCAGATGAATCCCCCAACAGGGTGCGATAATATAGCAGTAAAAAGAAAACTACAGTGAACTGTGCTTCCAACCATTGTAGTGCAAGAAGGGGCAAGAGTTTCCCAGAAGCCTTTGTTCAGGCACATCGCCTCTGTCAAGGTAACCGGGACATAGATGGTTCTGGTGTCTGAGTCCTATGTGGTATGTGGATGCATGGGGAAGAGGGCGCTCTTCTAGTGCAAAGAAAGGGCTCTGAGCATTTGGGTAAAAGGGTTTAGCCCCCGGGGTCCAAAAAGAAGGGCTCTTCAGACCATAAAAACGAACAGAGGCACTTCCTTTGAGAAAAATCCACTTCTGAAGGAAGTGTTGATGTTTGGTATCATACAGAGGTGCACAGCTTTTGACTGTTTCTTCCAGACCCTTAACTTCCTAGATGAGGATTAAAGTTAGGAAATTAAGAATCTAAAGCTATGTTTAAAAGGGTGGACATGGGGGCTCCGTGATGGAGCACTACTTAAGAGCACTGGCTTGCTATGTGCAAGGTGGAAGGCTGGCGTGATGGAGCACTGGTTAAGAGCACTGGCTGCTATGTGCAAGGTGGAAGGCTGGCATGATGGAGCACTGGTTAAGAGCACTGGCTGCTATGTGCAAGGTGGAAGGCTGGCGTGATGGAGCACTGGTTAAGAGCACTGGCTGCTGTTGCAGAGGACCTGGGTTTGGTTCCAATACCCACACAGTGGCCAATAACAATCCTTAACTCCAGTTCTAGATCTGTCATTCTTTTCCGGCCTCCACAGGTGCAGGCAAAACACTCCTATGCATAAAAATAAAATAAATAAAAAGGAGTGCGTTGCCAGGAGGGGGTGGACTGAGAGGAGTTATGGGATGGGAATAGAAGGGTGGATGTAATTAAAATACATTGTGCACATGCATATTAAGAACTCTCTTTTGGATCTATTGATGAGAGTAAAAGTTCAGAATTTCTTATTTCTGGAAATTTCTAGATCTGGCAGTTTTGTGATATACTAATATTGCACAGTAGGTCATGGCTATATCAGCTAGGAAAACCTCAAACCTTCCCTTTCTTTTGATGTGCATTTGGGAGGGGAGGGAGAGGGAGAGGGAGAGAGAGGGAGAGAGGGAAAGAAGGAGAGAGGAAGAGAGGGAGAGGGAGAGGGAGGGGAGAGAGAGAGAGGGGAACTGTGAGAATGAGTTGTTTATAAGACTCAATGGCAGATATACAGAAGTAAACCATCTTTGGGTCACAAAATGAGAATGCATGAGTTGGTATGCTTAATTGATATATTTCAATGGAGTTTTAATTATATCATCTCTTTTTAAGATATTTCATATTTGCAAAAGTGAGTATTCATGAGAGCAAGCTGCTCAAGTGCTAGGCTGCTGTTGGGGAGAGAACAGAGAAGGTGTGAAGGGGAGGTAGAAAAGAAAGAGCATCGCTGGACTGGTGTGGTGGCGCACACCTTTAATCCCAGCACTCAGGGGGCAGAGGCCGGCAGATCTCTGGGAATTCAAGGCCAGCCTGGTCTATGAAATGGGTTCCAGGACAGCTGGTGCTACAGGGAGACCCTGTCTCAAAAGGACAAAAAAACAAAAATTATAGGTTGAAATTGAAATATGAAAACTATTCTTCCTCAAATTGATTTGCCTGTGAACAAACAGATGTCTTCATGGGATAAAAAAAGAAAACAATTATTGATCAAGTTTTTAATAAATTCTAGACAGTGTAACAGTAGTTTCGGGTATGGATATGGACCTGGAATGAAATAAAAACCACTTGTTCATTAGTGATTTCATCCATTCATCGATTAGGGATTCATCATCAAAGCTCTGTGCAAAAGTGACATAGGTCTAGGGGTTAGAAAGAAGGGGCCCTAGGGAAAAAGCCCCTGTGCACAGGCTTGCACTCAGGCCATGAGCAAGGCAGAAGAAAGGTCAATGGGTAAAGTTCAGTGTTAAGAAGAGAAATTACGGGGAAAGCGGGGCTGGAGAGCTGGCTCTGTCAGGAAAAGTGTCTGCGTCATACAAGCAGGAAGAGCTGAGTCCAGATCTCCAGCACTCACATTCAAAGCCACGTACAGTTGAAAGGCATCTGTAACCCCAGAACTGGTGGGGCAAGAGGAGACGGGAGGTCCCAGATTCTCACTGACCCATCAGTCCAGTCAATCAGCGAGCTCCTGCTTCAGCCAGAGAGCATGCTCCAAAAAGTAAGACAGCCAGTGCCAGCCTGTGGCCTCCACATGCACACACTCCGGGTGTGCAGGCACCCACGTGCACTCCCACACAGACACATGTATGCAACACACACACAAAGCAGAAAGCAAGAGGGAGAGAGTGTGTGGGGGCAAGGTAGAAGACTGTGTGGTAGGTGTGGGCTAACCGAGGGTGGTATTTGGTCAAGAAAGGATAGGAGGGCCATGAGAATCTTATGTATTGAAGGAGCTTTTTGCCAATCCTGGGGACCTGAGTTCGGTCCCTGGAAGACACACAAAGTAAACGAGAACCCACTCCATGATTTGTCCTCCGACTTTCATATGCACACTGTGGCGTGTATGCCCACTCACACGAACATCACCCACACATTTAATTAAGATAAATAAAAAGATTAAAAGAAAACAAATACAGAAGGGCAGCTATGAGCACACCTGGGAAAAGAACTTTCCAGAAAGAAAATACTCCAGATCATTCCCCCTGCTCGTGACCCAGGGGAAATAACTGGATGGTCCTCGTTAATATTAATGCATGGAGCAACACAGGAAATTTTATTTCGTTTCCTGGTGTGGTTCTTTTTCCTTCTTTCCCCCCTTTGTAGTTTTTAAGCATTAATTAAAACACAAGTATTTTCCCTTGGGGGAAGTTAGGAGAAAAAAAAAGAAAACAGAGCTTAAAGAAAACTGGAATTAAAGAGAGTATTTTTCAAGTTTATATGCATCTCACTTGTACCAAATTTCTTATTTCTTCCAGCTGTAATGCAACAGACCTTGCTTTTACCGTCTGAGAAAGCCAAAGTAGTGAAGGAGCTGTGTGTTTTCAGAGAACAAAATGCCAATAAGCTCTACCCTGGGAATCCTTTTTAAAGTTCCGGGTTTTTTTTTTTTTTTTTCTTTTTTTTTGTTATAATAAAACAGAAAGCTATTGGAAAATTCAGAGTCTTACCATGATCTTGAAAAATTCTCCAAGGCACAGGATGATTTCAAATAAACTCCCTTTTAGTAGAATTTGTCCAAAGAACCCAATTGGCTTTTTCTTCAGAAAATATGGTGAAATTCAATCTTAAGCACTAACACTCTTAAGGAGGGGAGGAGCATCCTGCCCCTTCACCCCGACAACAGACACACTTAGCAAGGTCAACTGGCACCGCTCAGTTGAGAACCGGTCGGTCACTCTTCTGGTCTGTTTTGCCTTTCAGATTCCCATGGAACGATTGAGGGTCGGGGAACTATGAGCTGCAGATCTCGCTTTCAACAAATACTCTGATTGGCTAGAAAGAGAATTGGAAAGAAAGACTGGGGACGGACAGGCTTTCTCCCAGAAAACCATTCAGAGGACATACTTGACTCATAGACACAGAAAGAGTTTTCAAGATACTTCTTCCTTTTCTATTTGTATCTATTTATGCGGGCTTGGCTGCCACTATGTTTATATAATTCTGACAGTGTTCTTAATGACACACTAACAGATTGTAAAACATGCTGCTGGCATTTACTTGTTTTTTATATTTTAAAACAATGTCCTTCATGTAACAGTAGTTAAGCGCGGCAGAAGGACATCATTAGAGCCATGGTTAAACTGTAATTTACACCATTAGGAAGGCAGGAGCAATTTTTATTGCCTGGCAATTTTCTTGCTGAAATATTTGGACCATATGGCTCAATTTGTGTAATAACCTTAATTTCTGCACCCTTCAGGTCTGCCTCCGTCTCCCACGGAATGGTAAAATGCGCTTTAACAGAAAAGGCAACTGTCTATACTTAGAGAGTTGAGATTAATAACATGTCACGTCCTGTTTTTGGTGAAGGAATTCGAACGGCAGCCAGATGGTATCTCTACAAATAACTGTCAGGGGTCTTGATCTAATCAATACAATGTATTAATACACCTCCCTTTGCTGTTTCTCCAGGGGCTGGTGCAGAACATCTGGAAGGAGTGGGGGCGCCCGCCAAGTAGAAAGCCGATTCTTTTCAGAATCAAACTGAGCCCAATTAATTTTTCATGTATCCTTGATAACTGTTTCATAATGAGCTATGCGTCTTGACGGATTTGGGGTTGGCAGAGCAGGCTGCCCCTGCTCTCTATCCCCATTCAGTCCACTTATAGAAACCAACCCATTAATCAAGCTATCTGGCATAAAACTTGAATCTCAGCTCTGCAAGAGATCAATAACTATCCTAAAAAAGAAAAAAAAAAAAAAAAAAACACCCCACGAATCATCCCACTAAATGGGCATAGGTATCCAGCCATGACTTTAGTAATTACTTGAGCAAAAATAAAACTCTGTATCATAATCACCCAATAGGAAGTTATATGATAAAATTCATTACTTGTGTCTTATGGAAAGGTAACATTTACATCTGTTAAAAATATACTGTCATTTTCCTATCTAGTCAGTTCCATTATCTCTCAGGGTTGGACAATCTTCCCCTTAGAATGGATTAAAAGTCCCTGATTTTATAATGTGAATATTTTAATAATCAGGTATTCTTATAAAATGTTTAAAAAATGAGTTTTTGCACTATTTAAATTTCAGAGCACCTGAGGGGCTTCCGTCCATTCACGCATCTTACCCTGGCTTGGATTTTGCGCTCAGTGAGCCTATATGGTGGTTAAGAACTCTTGACACCACATCTCTTTACTTTTGGATTGGTTTGATGGCAACATTTACAATGTAATTCGTAAATCCTTATCACTTTTCAAAGCAGGATGGTTTTGTTTCAAACCCCATTCTTTGACCAAATTCAAGCCGGTTCACAGACCTCTCTTGGCTCTGGCAATGGTGGCTGGGTTTTGGCTCTTTCCAAAAAAAGATTTTCAATACCTGTCTAGGGAGCAGAGTTGAGAATGAGTTAGGGGGACAGAGGAAACCCATTATCTGCTGGGTAAAGCTTTCCTTATTGGCTCTTAGACAACAGGTGGAAACCTGTTTCAGCCCTGGGAGATCCTGAGGTATTAATTAGAAGAAAAAGTCCAGGGAAATACTGCCAAAAAGATAGTCATCCGTTGGCAGATCGTCTGACCAAACCCTGCCAATGTGACAGACAGGCCTCAGGAATCACGGAGGCAAGGTGCGATTCCATCCATCTTCGCTGACAGTGGGACTTGGGAGTCCTGATGCCAGGGTTTGTCCTGTCAGTGGGTTGTGGTCCTGTAGGCTGGGGGTGGGGTTTAGAATCCAGGTTAAGAATTAAGGCCCTCTGGCTTTTTCAAGCATTTACAAGCACAGTAAATGCTTAGGCACGGCCAAGTAATTGCTTATTACACCATCGTCTGCATCTCTAGCTATTCCGGGCAGCCCAGAGAAATAGATGATTTCTTCTTTTTTATCTTTTAAGTATTTAGGCACAGTAGATTCTCAAAAGAAAAGCAGGAGGCAGCTAATTAATGGCCGAGTCCCACAATATTTGTCGGTCTTGATCATCAAATTAGATCTGATGTGTTTTGGTCCTCAGTTGCAAATAACATGCAATTTTCATATTATTCATGAGATTTCAAAAAAAGCATAACTCAGGTTTTCAACTTCATTTTGTCTGTAGCTGTTGTTGCTTCATAAATACAAAACACTCTGGCTTACAGCAAGTTTGGAGTGGAGTTTGATAACTCTAAACCAGAAAACGACTTAAAGAGGAGAACTACATAATTATATAATATCTGGAATTGGGGATCCACGATGCCTGGCTTCTAGAATTTTCAGTCAGTGTGATGCCATTGTCAAGATGATTATGCAAACATAAACTCTCTTAAGACAAAGCCAGGACTATTTCCCATTTTCTTACCTAGGTTCATAGGCCTGAGCAAGGAAGTTAGAGGGCTGAAAGATATTTTGCCTTAGAAGGGAGATAAAAAGATTCATTTGCAAGCCTATCACACACACATTCACAGGTGGTAGGTGTGGGTCATTGCATTTGGATTAAAAAGGAAATGTCTCTCTCTCCATGAGAGGTCAGTAGCTTGTGTAACGCAAAATCTTTTCACTGTTTGGCATAATTAGAATATTCCAACAGCAGTTTCAGTAATTTGGAAATCACCGTATTGTTGTAATATTTTTCTAGGCTTCAGGAGCTCACGATTGTTTGGCTCAATCAAATCTGGGAACACTGGAGAAGTTATCACCCATCAAGGTAATTACTTTCAAGTTGAAATAATTACTCTATCAATGTTAATGGTCTTTCAACTTCAATAAAGCACTCACCTGCCGATAATCACGGCTAACCTCTTGCTCTAATGTAATTCCCTCTCTATTTAGTGGGTTATATTACAGCCGTTACAGTGGTCACTTGTCCTGAACAGCTGCTGACTTTCGCTTTGATCGGCCGTGAACCATAAAAAAATTGGTCACCTGTGTATGATATCTCCCTCACCCATAAGCCCTTGCAGAGCTGAGGAGGAGATTGCTGGGCTGTAATGGGGTCCTTTGGGGCAGCCATCTTGTCCCTGGTAGTGGGCACTTTCCACTTGCGACAAGAGCAGAGTAGTTCAATTAACTTCTGCCCTTCCCTGCCATTTACAGCTTGCTGTCTCTGCTAACTGGCATATATTCTGAATTTATGGCCCTGGCCTACTGCCATGTGGACCAGTTTGTTTTACTTTGAGGTATGTTTTGGAAGGCTCCTTGGGGGTTCTTGGATGTCTGTGTAAGGTTTCCTCAAAAGTGAGTTAAAGGCCAGGACCTAACAACATACTTGGCCCAAAGGTCTTTGAGTCTTTGCACCAACTGCTCTTCAGGTGCTGAGAGCCTGCGTTTTAACAATGGTCAAGCAAGTTAATGACAATTTGTGTGATATGGGAAGGGTGTGTGTGTGTGTAGATCCTATTGATATGTTACCAGATCTAAGGGAAAGGTAGAGTCGCCTGAGTGTAATGTCGTGGTAGGGAGACATTTGTATGTAGAGTGGTCATCTTCCAGAGAGAGCTCTTAGAGTGACAGGGATGGGGGGCTACAGTGGCAGGGAAAATGGATGATACTCAACTTCAAGGAGATAACAACATATTCTTGCTCCAGGCAATTGAGAAAAGAAACAGAACCAAACCTGGCATTCTGGAAATTACCTGGAAATGATAGCGTGGTTCAGAAAACATTCAAATTTGTAAATTCAGAATTGTATTACAAGGTGAAGAACTTTTGAAACAAATATAAAGCAAGGTTTTATACAAATTAGTACAGCTGTTCTCTGTGTCTACCAATTTACGTCTACCTGTGTTATCCCAAACGGAAGGAGCAGTACAGTTTTAGTTCATCATTCACAGTATATGTTAAGTACTGTAATTGATTAGCTAATGCAGCAATCCTGTGATACTGTTGTAGTCCAGACTTTGCAGGAGTAGAGGATGACAGATAATATTTTGGGGAATGCTCATTCTAGGATGAGGAAACAGCATGGCTGTAAATGCTGGTGTGTGCTTCAAGAAGGAATCATATATAGCTTGAAATAGACTCAAGAGTATTTGGGGCAGGGCCTTATCCCTGAAGCTCTGTGTAAGATCTGTGAAAAGAATATCCAGGCTTCCTTGTGGTGGTGAGATAGCAAAGCTGGTGAGGGCAGTTGTCCCCAAGCCTTTCAACCAGAGTTAGATCCCCAGGACCCACTTGATGGAAAGAAGACTGATCCTGCAAGTTGTCCTCTACTTTACACACACAGCACACACACCATAAAACATGTCTTCTCCTTTTTACTGTAGACTCCAAAACATATGCCAGCCTTTGATTTAAAGTATATTTTAAAAAACAGTCATGAAAGGAGTCTGAACGTGGGTTGGTGCTTGTCACTCGAACATTTTTGATCTCCCTTAGACATTACTGACAGGTGGACAGGGTGGTCTTGGTGGGGCTCGGCCAGAATAAGGTGAGCAGAGTGAAAGCTTTTTCACAGAATTGCATCTTCCAGAATATTTCTGTTACTATAAATGGGTCTGGAAGAAAGGTGAGAAACCATCACCATTTTCACAAGCTACAACTAATTAAGATTCATATGTAAAGAGCAATTAATATTTACATTAAATAAAGGCCAAAATGAAAAATGGATTTAAAAATGAATTCATCAATTTACTCACAAACCTTCTGTAATAGGGCAATTATGAAGTATCTCATAATGTGTTTTGGCTACAAATCTATTTAATGGCAAAGAGAATCTGGGAACAAGCTACTTAGGAAATTTTTAAATACCCCTCCTGACACAGCAAAGGGAGTTTGGCAACCTGAATGTAGAAACCGTTTTGTTAATTCTGGACTTCATCCCCGGATGGGGAGCCAGCTCTTGGTGACCCAAATCATTCACTTCGCCCATCAGTTCCCTGTGCTTATTCTACACAGGGAGCGAGGGGCCATCTATGTGTCCAGGTAGGTTGTGGGCTTGGCGTTTTATGAGCCTGTGATGAAGCAGGGGCATGCTTGGGGCACACCCTGGCAGGTAAAGCACCTTTACCTTAAGTCCCAGGTTACTTCTGCCAGTGCAAGGGCAGGTGCCAGTAAGCCAGAGCAAGCAGACCGCGTGCTGGCGGCAGCCTCGCCAGCCTCGCCAGCCTCGCTGGGAGTGTTCCTGCAAGCAGCACCATGGAACTCCTACATGCCAGGCAAGCTAAATACAGCCTCTCTCCTGACACCGCACCATTCATCACAGAGCTAATTGGGAGGGAAGTTTAAGGACTTCTTACTCAAGTCTAACTTCAGTAATGAAGGCTATGCGGGTCTGAAGAAACCCCAAGAATCTTGGTCTCTCTTCCCCTCAGAAAGACCTACTTACACTCAGAGGAAGATGACTTTTCGTGATGTTGGGAAAGAAAACTAGTGATGCATAAAAAGCCGTGTGGTCTCCCGGATTTCCTCTACATAGCATAGACCTCTGCTGCTGCCGCAGATGCTCCTGCCAACACAGACGCTTGTCACCCCCACAGAGGGACCCCACTGCCAGTTCTCCATCCACTGCCACCTCCAGAAGGATTCATGGCTCCATCGCACTGGCTTCATGTGGCTCTCCCAGAAATACACAGCTGCTATAAACAACTCTGGGGGACTCGTGCGAGCTAGTAATGGCTCCACACCATGGACAGTATTTGGGCGGCTCCTTGAGAGAGGACCCCAAAAACCAAGGGGCTAAATGAATAACAATAACAATGTCCTTTGCAAGGGCGTGGGTTAAATTGTTTATTCTACAACTGTGAGTTCACACTCTGGGCTTCATTAATAGCAAATGTAGTTTCTTTGCTGGAGAAAATTTTAGCTAGAGTGATCAAGAAATGAAAACTTGAAAAAGTTCCACTGGGGGGACACTGAAAAGAAGGTGGGAAATGTTCAGCTTAGGTAGGATGGATTTAGATTAAACACTGAGTAGGAGTCTGGAGATAGGTTTAAAGGGCGAAGTCTTACACACAGGGCAAGACAGTCCAGCAGTGAGGGCTTAGAAAACTCCCAGTGACCACTGTGCTCCACACTGATTGCTTACCTTTCCTACATAGTCTCTGCTTGGCCCAGTCTCAGAGCCCAGAAACTTAGCTGAACATCAACTGAGTACTGATGTTTCGAACATAATTCTCAGTGATTATTTGCCCATTGTGATTGAATCATCTATAATTTGTTCTTGACCCTGAAATTCTGTTGTTTTACGTAAGTTAGGGAAGTCATGTAGAAAAAAGAAAAGAGATAGATTTTAAATTATGGGGGAATAGATTTGGCTGGGATAATACTCCTCTCTATTGGAGAGTCAGAGAGAACACGGAACAGGATAGAACTTCCTTTATTCAGATATCATTTCTAAAGGTTAAACATGGTCACTACAAGAGGGAATGTAGAAGCAGATGAGGCTCGTAGGCTGCAGTCTGTTTTGATGACTTCATTCAAAGGTGTCAGTCCATGTGCAGTCACAGGGACTGGTGCCCTGGCAACCTGGCCTGTTGACCAGAAGGTGTGAATCCTGGCCTGGGTTGCTGTATGCAAGATGGCCCTGACTGCTAGGAAAATTCAGAGGGAGCATTATTGATGGATACAACTAAGTCTCCTCTTGGGAGTCTACACTCAGTCAATGGTCTGAAATTTGAGAAAGTCACTGGGACACAAAACAATTCAAAAAAAGAAAAAGAGAATAGCTGGGCATTAGGTGGCACACGCCTTTATCCCGCACTCGGGAGGCAGAGGCAGGTGGACTCTATTGAGTTCAAGGCCGCCTTGGACATCTACCATAAGAGAGCCCCAGGCCAGCTGGACTAAAGGGGAGACCCTGTCTCAAAAGAAGACACCACACACAAAAAAAAGAAAATAGGGCTGGAAGATGATGGCTCAGTGGTTTAAGAGCAACCTGCATGGCTCTTGCAGAGGACCCAGTTTCAATTACCAGCCCCCACTTGCAGCTAACAACCATCGAACTCCAGTTACAGGAGATACAACACCCTCTTCCAACCTCAACAGCATAGCATGACACGGGTTCACAAAAACTACATGCAGATAGTACACAAAAATACATAAAACAATAAAAAATTAAAAATAATTAAATATAAAACAAAAAAAAACCAAATATTATTGTTCTTTTGAATTCATTCTGGTTATCTGATTCAGCATCATAGAGGAATAATTTTAAGAAAAATGGAAGAAATGACAGAAAGGGTTGGTAAGATTTAGAGATGATTGTAGGAAAGCTCCATGACAAAGGGCCTGGTGCAGCTTAGAGCTTGTGACCATAGGCTGTTCTCTCCTGTGATAAATATAATGATAAAGTAGATAAAAAGATGATAAAAATATAACACAACAGATCAAATAAAGACAGAATTCTTGAGTCTATAAAGCTTCAAGTCATGGTATTTTCATAATAAAACCATCTAGGAAGGAGTGACTAGGAAGGAATTCCTAAAGGAATTCCATCAGAATGGGGGAGAATATGTTACTAAGCTTTTACTCCTGAAAACTGCATTTTTGAAAGACCAGAGATTTAGTCATTATTACTAGTGTCTTTGATATAGATTATCATAGTGTTTTAATATTTTTATAAAATATTACATTAAGATTGAAAGTTTAGGGGACTGGAGAGATGGCTTGGCAGTTGAGAGTACTTGCTGCTTTTGCCTAGGATCTAGGTTTGGTTTCCAGCACTAACTTGGTGGTTAAAAAACATCCATTAACTCCCATTCCAGGAGATTCTGATGCCCTCTTCTGGACTCTAAATCACTGCAGTTGACCATGTTGTACTTACATACATGTAGATAAAATACTCCATACACATAAAAAATAAAAATTGGCTGGTTGTGCGTGGCGTTGCACGTTCCTTCCTTCCTTCCTTCCTTCCTTCCTTCCTTCCTTCCTTCCTTCCTTCTTTCCTTTCTTCCTCCCTCCCTCCCTTCCTTCCTTTCTTCCTCTTTTCTTCCTTTGTCTCTCTTCATATGCACCACTTTTAGGTCTGAGCTGCTCTAGCCCTTCACTGCATCCTGCCTGTTTTGTAATGAATAAATAGTGCAAACTGTTAATTGAACACCCGGAGTTCAAAGAGGGGAAAAGCGGAGTTGATGTCTGAACACTGGGATGTGCTGACAATGTATCGACCACACTCTACTTCACAGCATTTGAAGGCAGCTTCCTCGGTCTCTTCACACATCCCTCCCCACCTCAGCTCTTGACCGGCTGTGAGAGACTAATATAATTTTTTAAGTGATTTATTTCTAACAGATGTGGTCCTCTAGCACAATGTCCCCTAACAATTTTAACTTCTGAATATAATAAGCATCTAGTCCACTAATAAATAATTATCACTCTGCTAAGGACAAATGCCAGGGCTTATATGGTATGATGACCCGGTCGCTCTGAGCAGAAAGGACAAGGCCTGTCTCCAGAGGGTCTTTACTATGTTGAAGCCAAAAGTGCTAATTACAGCATTTCTAAAACATGGTAGGCTATGAATTGGAAGGAAATTAGTCACAGTTTAGTGCACATGGTGATTTAGGAAGCTTTATTTATTTATTTATTTATTTATTTATTTATTTATTTATTTATTTATTTATTTGTGTGTGTGTCTGTGCACATGGAGGCCGCAGGTCAACCTCAGGCATTGTTTCCCAGGAGCTGTCCACCCCGCTGTTGGGGTCGAGGTCTCTCACTGACCTTGCCATTGGGGACAGGGTCTGTCACTGACCAGGGACTCACACTCTAGAGCAGAGTGACTGGCTAATGAGCTCTGAAGATCTGCTTGTTTCCACCCCAGCATCACCGCACTCTGCTTCCTTAGGTGGGGTCTGGGACTTGAACTCAGGTCCTCAGGCTTACATGGCAACACCTTCACTAACTGACCATCTCCCAGCTCTAGAAAGTGACTTTTAGGCATCCCCATGGCTTCGCATAGACCACATAGCACTAGATAAGAAAGATGGCAGCGCATGGTGGGGTGAATGGTCTACAGGTAAGCATAGGAAGGGGGGTTTACTGTTCTTTCCACCTGGGTTCTTCTGTGTCTCATCACCTTGCTGGGAGCAGCAGTCCTGGTCGAAGTCCTAGTGGACACTGTCTTAAGTCACTGCTTAGTCACGCCACATAGAGCAATTCAGACTGTGACTCAGTACTGCCTTGAGGAGGGAGGTATGGCTTCCGGGAATATTCTGAGTGAGTTAGGATCTCAAGTTGAGCTTGCAAGAAAGAAGCTTCTTGCAATTTCTCCGCAAACAGTCTTCCTGGGTGGCTGTGCCTTTTGTCCTCCTCACAGCAGCTTTGTCAGTGCACAGGGCCACTCTGCTGGGATTTTACTGAACAGGACGCCATCTGAGGAGAGCTTTGCCATGGAATGGAGGGTCAACAAGAAAAGGAGAAGTCTTTGCTTTTTTATGTTTGATTTTGTTGTTATCTTTTAAAACAGGGTCTTGCCATGTATATATCTCAGGCTGGGCTAGAGGTTTATGTAGCTCAGGTTGGCCTAAAACTTGTGATTCTCCTCCCCAGTCTCTTGGAGGAGGGAGTTAGTAGGCAAGTACTGTCAAGCTTTTTTGTCTGTTTCTTATTTGTTTTTGTTTAATTATTGACTCCAGATAGGAGGCATGGCAGAAACAATCTTCCAGAATCTACTGATGAGTCCTTGCCATACTGGCTGAGCTGGGGGCTGTCATTCTGCTGTGTCCTGTTAGGTCTCTTCAGGCTGATCTATGGGGGGGGGAAGGGACCACAGCTAGCCTCTAACCTATGCTTGCCAACCACAGGCCCTCAACTCTTGCTGTTGAGCAACTCACTGGACAATTTTATAGGCATCTTTTGGGGTTATTTTGATATACTTAAAAAAATCATCAGTTTGAAATCAGACTGGAAAAATGATCTTCTGTCTATCTTGAAGCAGGAAGCTGGCATCCAGCGCATCAAAGCAAAGATATTTCCCCAAAGTCTTCTTGGAATCTCCTGGCCCTAGTGATCTTTAATGCATTCAATATTTTATACATTGCTCCTTTTGTTCCAGGCAATGAATTATATCAAACTATGTAGAAGTCTTTGTCTTCTTAAGCTATCATATTTGGCTTTCACTGATATTTAGATTTTCATAAATAATATCTTGTTCTTCCAGGCAATAGCTCAAGAGGCCATACTGCACAGTACAAAGCACTGACCTCTCACTCAGAACTGAATTGACTCATAGTCCTGTTGGCTGTGTGCCCGTGAACATGTTACTTAACATCTCTGTCTGTTTCCTCAGTACTAAACTGTAGATGATGCTACTCTACAGAGACTGAGTAAGATAAAATGAAATAGCATTGTGTAAAGTGCTCACATGATCTATGTAGAAAGGTCTTGGCTTATAGGTTGAAATTGAAATATGAAAACTATTCTTCCTCAAATTGATTTGCCTGTGAACAAACAGATGTCTTTCTGGGATAAAAAGAAAACATTACTGATCAAGTTTTTAAAATTCTAGACTGTAACAGTAGTTTGGGTATGGATATGGACCTGGAATGAAATAAAAACCACTTGTTCATTAGTGATTTCATCCATTCATCGATTAGGGATTCATCATCAAAGCTCTGTGCAAAAGTGACATAGGTCTAGGGGTTAGAAAGAAGGGGCCCTAGGGAAAAAGCCCCTGTGCACAGGCTTGCACTCAGGCCATGAGCAAGGCAGAAGAAAGGTCAATGGGTAAAGTTCAGTGTTAAGAAGAGAAAGACGGAAAGCGGGGGCTGGAGAGCTGGCTCTGTCAGGAAAAGTGTCTGCGTCATACAAGCAGGAAGAGCTGAGTCCAGATCTCCAGCACTCACATCAAAGCCACGTACAGTGACAAGCATCTGTAACCCCAGAACTGGGTGGGAAGCAGGAGACAGGGAGGTCCCCAGAGCTCACTGACCCATCAGTCCAGTCAATCAGCGAGCTCCTGCTTCAGCCAGAGAGCATGCTCCAAAAAGTAAGACAGCCAGTGCCAGCCTGTGGCCTCCACATGCACACACTCCGGGTGTGCAGGCACCCACGTGCACTCCCACACAGACACATGTATGCATACACACACAAAGAAAGCAAGAGGGAGAGAGTGTGTGGGGGCAAGGTAGAAGACTGTGTGGTAGGTGTGGGCTAACCGAGGGTGGTATTTGGTCAAGAAAGGATAGGAGGGCCATGAGAAGGCTTAGTGTATGAAGGAGCTTGTTGCACAAGCCTGGGGACCTGAGTTCGGTCCCTGGAAGACACACAAAGTAAACGAGAACCCACTCCATGATTTGTCCTCCGACTTTCATATGCACACTGTGGCGTGTATGCCCACTCACGAACATCACACACAATTAATAAGAAATAAAAAATTAAAAGGAAAACAAATACAGGAAGCAGCTATGAGCACACCTGGGAAAAGAACTTTCCAGAAAGAAAATACTCCAGATCATTCCCCCTGCTCGTGACCCAGGGGAAATAACTGGATGGTCCTCGTTAATATTAATGCATGGATGCAAACACAGGAATTTTTATTCGTTTCCTGGTGGTTCTTTTTCCTCCTTTCCCCCCTTTTTAGTTTAAGCATTAATTAAACACCAAGTATTTTCCCTTTGGGGAAGTTTAGGAGAAAAAAAAGAAAAACAGAGCTTAAAGAAACTGGAATTAAAAGTAGAGTATTTTTTCAAGTTTTATATGCATCTCATTGTATCAAATTCTTCTCCCAGTGTTTAATGCAACAGACCTTGCTTTTACCGTCTGAGAAAGCCAAAGTAGTGAAGGAGCTGTGTGTTTTCAGAGAACAAAATGCCAATAAGCTCTACCTGGGATCCTTTTAAAGTTCAGGGTTTTTTTTTTTTTTTTTTTTTTTTTGTTATAATAAACATGAAGCTATTGGAAGAATTCAAGTCTTACCCATGATCTTGAATAATTCTCCAAGGCACAGGATGATTTCAAATAAACTCCCTTTTAGTAGTGTGCCAAATGAACCCAATTGCTTTCTTCAGAAATATGGTGAAAATTTCAATTTAAGCACTAACACTCTTAAGGAGGGGAGGAGCATCCTGCCCCTTCACCCCGACAACAGACACACTTAGCAAGGTCAACTGGCACCGCTCAGTTGAGAACCGGTCGGTCACTCTTCTGGTCTGTTTTGCCTTTCAGATTCCCATGGAACGATTGAGGGTCGGGGAACTATGAGCTGCAGAGCTCGCTTTCACAAATACTGCTGATGGCTAGACAAGAGAATTGGAAGAAAGCTGGGGACGGACAGGCTCTTCTCCCAGAAAACCTTCAGAGGGGACAGTGTACTTGACATCATAGACAACAGAAAGAGGTTTCAAGATACTTCTCCTTTCTATTTGAGTTCTTTTGTATGCTGGCTTGGCTGCCACTATGTTTATATAATTCTGACAGTGTTCTTAATGACACACTAACAGATTGTAAAACATGCTGCTGGCATTTACTTGTTTTTTATATTTTTAAAACAATGTCCTTCATGTAACAGTAGTTAAGCGCGGCAGAAGGACATCATTAGAGCCATGGTTAAACTGTAATTTACACCATTAGGAAGGCAGGAGCAATTTTTATTGCCTGGCAATTTTCTTGCTGAAATATTTGGACCATATGGCTCAATTTGTGTAATAACCTTAATTTCTGCACCCTTCAGGTCTGCCTCCGTCTCCCACGGAATGGTAAAATGCGCTTTAACAGAAAAGGCAACTGTCTATACTTAGAGAGTTGAGATTAATAACATGTCACGTCCTGTTTTTGGTGAAGGAATTCGAACGGCAGCCAGATGGTATCTCTACAAATAACTGTCAGGGGTCTTGATCTAATCAATACAATGTATTAATACACCTCCCTTTGCTGTTTCTCCAGGGGCTGGTGCAGAACATCTGGAAGGAGTGGGGGCGCCCGCCAAGTAGAAAGCCGATTCTTTTCAGAATCAAACTGAGCCCAATTAATTTTTCATGTATCCTTGATAACTGTTTCATAATGAGCTATGCGTCTTGACGGATTTGGGGTTGGCAGAGCAGGCTGCCCCTGCTCTCTATCCCCATTCAGTCCACTTATAGAAACCAACCCATTAATCAAGCTATCTGGCATAAAACTTGAATCTCAGCTCTGCAAGAGATCAATAACTATCCTAAAAAAGAAAAAAAAAAAAAAACACCCCACAGAATCATCCACTAATGGGCATAGGTATCCAGCCATGACTTTAGTAATTACTTGAGCAAAAATAAAACTCTGTATCATAATCACCCAATAGGAAGTTATATGATAAAATTCATTACTTGTGTCTTATGGAAAGGTAACATTTACATCTGTTAAAAATATACTGTCATTTTCCTATCTAGTCAGTTCCATTATCTCTCAGGGTTGGACAATCTTCCCCTTAGAATGGATTAAAAGTCCCTGATTTTATAATGTGAATATTTAATAATCCAGGTATCATATAAAATGTTTAAAAATGAGTTATTGCACTTATTTTAAATTCAGAGCACCTGAGGGGCTCCTTCACGCAATCTTTACCCTGGCTGGATTTTGACGCTCAGTGAGCCTGAGGTGTTAAGAACTCTTGACACCACATCTCTTTACTTTTGGATTGGTTTGATGGCAACATTTACAATGTAATTCGTAAATCCTTATCACTTTTCAAAGCAGGATGGTTTTGTTTCAAACCCCATTCTTTGACCAAATTCAAGCCGGTTCACAGACCTCTCTTGGCTCTGGCAATGGTGGCTGGGTTTTGGCTCTTTCCAAAAAAAGATTTTCAATACCTGTCTAGGGAGCAGAGTTGAGAATGAGTTAGGGGGACAGAGGAAACCCATTATCTGCTGGGTAAAGCTTTCCTTATTGGCTCTTAGACAACAGGTGGAAACCTGTTTCAGCCCTGGGAGATCCTGAGGTATTAATTAGAAGAAAAAGTCCAGGGAAATACTGCCAAAAAGATAGTCATCCGTTGGCAGATCGTCTGACCAAACCCTGCCAATGTGACAGACAGGCCTCAGGAATCACGGAGGCAAGGTGCGATTCCATCCATCTTCGCTGACAGTGGGACTTGGGAGTCCTGATGCCAGGGTTTGTCCTGTCAGTGGGTTGTGGTCCTGTAGGCTGGGGGTGGGGTTTAGAATCCAGGTTAAGAATTAAGGCCCTCTGGCTTTTTCAAGCATTTACAAGCACAGTAAATGCTTAGGCACGGCCAAGTAATTGCTTATTACACCATCGTCTGCATCTCTAGCTATTCCGGGCAGCCCAGAGAAATAGATGATTTCTCTTTTGTATCTTTTAAGTATTTAGGCACAGTAGATTCTCAAAAGAAAAGCAGGAGGCAGCTAATTAATGGCCGAGTCCCACAATATTTGTCGGTCTTGATCATCAAATTAGATCTGATGTGTTTTGGTCCTCAGTTGCAAATAACATGCAATTTTCATATTATTCATGAGATTTCAAAAAGCAGTAACTCAGGTTTTCAACTTTCATTTTGTCTGTAGCTGTCTGTGCTTCATAAATACAAAACACTCTGGCTTACAGCAAGTTTGGAGTGGAGTTTGATAACTCTAAACCAGAAAACGACTTAAAGAGGAGAACTACATAATTATATAATATCTGGAATTGGGGATCCACGATGCCTGGCTTCTAGAATTTTCAGTCAGTGTGATGCCATTGTCAAGATGATTATGCAAACATAAACTCTCTTAAGACAAAGCCAGGACTATTTCCCATTTTCTTACCTAGGTTCATAGGCCTGAGCAAGGAAGTTAGAGGGCTGAAAGATATTTTGCCTTAGAAGGGAGATAAAAAGATTCATTTGCAAGCCTATCACACACACATTCACAGGTGGTAGGTGTGGGTCATTGCATTTGGATTAAAAAGGAAATGTCTCTCTCTCCATGAGAGGTCAGTAGCTTGTGTAACGCAAAATCTTTTCACTGTTTGGCATAATTAGAATATTCCAACAGCAGTTTCAGTAATTTGGAAATCACCGTATTGTTGTAATATTTTTCTAGGCTTCAGGAGCTCACGATTGTTTGGCTCAATCAAATCTGGGAACACTGGAGAAGTTATCACCCATCAAGGTAATTACTTTCAAGTTGAAATAATTACTCTATCAATGTTAATGGTCTTTCAACTTCAATAAAGCACTCACCTGCCGATAATCACGGCTAACCTCTTGCTCTAATGTAATTCCCTCTCTATTTAGTGGGTTATATTACAGCCGTTACAGTGGTCACTTGTCCTGAACAGCTGCTGACTTTCGCTTTGATCGGCCGTGAACCATAAAAAAATTGGTCACCTGTGTATGATATCTCCCTCACCCATAAGCCCTTGCAGAGCTGAGGAGGAGATTGCTGGGCTGTAATGGGGTCCTTTGGGGCAGCCATCTTGTCCCTGGTAGTGGGCACTTTCCACTTGCGACAAGAGCAGAGTAGTTCAATTAACTTCTGCCCTTCCCTGCCATTTACAGCTTGCTGTCTCTGCTAACTGGCATATATTCTGAATTTATGGCCCTGGCCTACTGCCATGTGGACCAGTTTGTTTTACTTTGAGGTATGTTTTGGAAGGCTCCTTGGGGGTTCTTGGATGTCTGTGTAAGGTTTCCTCAAAAGTGAGTTAAAGGCCAGGACCTAACAACATACTTGGCCCAAAGGTCTTTGAGTCTTTGCACCAACTGCTCTTCAGGTGCTGAGAGCCTGCGTTTTAACAATGGTCAAGCAAGTTAATGACAATTTGTGTGATATGGGAAGGGTGTGTGTGTGTAGATCCTATTGATATGTTACCAGATCTAAGGGAAAGGTAGAGTCGCCTGAGTGTAATGTCGTGGTAGGGAGACATTTGTATGTAGAGTGGTCATCTTCCAGAGAGAGCTCTTAGAGTGACAGGGATGGGGGGCTACAGTGGCAGGGAAAATGGATGATACTCAACTTCAAGGAGATAACAACATATTCTTGCTCCAGGCAATTGAGAAAAGAAACAGAACCAAACCTGGCATTCTGGAAATTACCTGGAAATGATAGCGTGGTTCAGAAAACATTCAAATTTGTAAATTCAGAATTGTATTACAAGGTGAAGAACTTTTGAAACAAATATAAAGCAAGGTTTTATACAAATTAGTACAGCTGTTCTCTGTGTCTACCAATTTACGTCTACCTGTGTTATCCCAAACGGAAGGAGCAGTACAGTTTTAGTTCATCATTCACAGTATATGTTAAGTACTGTAATTGATTAGCTAATGCAGCAATCCTGTGATACTGTTGTAGTCCAGACTTTGCAGGAGTAGAGGATGACAGATAATATTTTGGGGAATGCTCATTCTAGGATGAGGAAACAGCATGGCTGTAAATGCTGGTGTGTGCTTCAAGAAGGAATCATATATAGCTTGAAATAGACTCAAGAGTATTTGGGGCAGGGCCTTATCCCTGAAGCTCTGTGTAAGATCTGTGAAAAGAATATCCAGGCTTCCTTGTGGTGGTGAGATAGCAAAGCTGGTGAGGGCAGTTGTCCCCAAGCCTTTCAACCAGAGTTAGATCCCCAGGACCCACCTGATGGAAAGAGAGACCTGAATCCTGCAAGTTGTCCTCTGACTTACACACACACACACACACCATAAAACATGTCTTCTCCTTTTTACTGTAGACTCCAAAACATATGCCAGCCTTTGATTTAAAGTATATTTTAAAAAACAGTCATGAAAGGAGTCTGAACGTGGGTTGGTGCTTGTCACTCGAACATTTTTGATCTCCCTTAGACATTACTGACAGGTGGACAGGGTGGTCTTGGTGGGGCTCGGCCAGAATAAGGTGAGCAGAGTGAAAGCTTTTTCACAGAATTGCATCTTCCAGAATATTTCTGTTATCTAATAAATGGGTCTGGAGAGAGAAGGCTGAGAACCATCACATTTTCACAGCTACAACTAATTTAAGATCATATGTAAAGAGCAATAATATTTTACATTATAATAAGCCAAAATGAAAATGGGATTAAAATGAATTCATCAATTTACTCACAAACCTTCTGTAATAGGGCAATTATGAAGTATCTCATAATGTGTTTTGGCTACAAATCTATTTAATGGCAAAGAGATCTGGGACAAGCACATGAGGAAATTTTAAATACCTCCTCCTTGACACAGGCAAAGGGAGTTTGGCAACCGGAATGTAGAAACCGGTTTTGTAATTCTGGACTTCATCCCCGGATGGGGAGCCAGCTCTTGGTGACCCAAATCATTCACTTCGCCCATCAGTTCCCTGTGCTTATTCTACACAGGGAGCGAGGGGCCATCTATGTGTCCAGGTAGGTTGTGGGCTTGGCGTTTTATGAGCCTGTGATGAAGCAGGGGCATGCTTGGGGCACACCCTGGCAGGTAAAGCACCTTTACCTTAAGTCCCAGGTTACTTCTGCCAGTGCAAGGGCAGGTGCCAGTAAGCCAGAGCAAGCAGACCGCGTGCTGGCGGCAGCCTCGCCAGCCTCGCCAGCCTCGCTGGGAGTGTTCCTGCAAGCAGCACCATGGAACTCCTACATGCCAGGCAAGCTAAATACAGCCTCTCTCCTGACACCGCACCATTCATCACAGAGCTAATTGGGAGGGAAGTTTAAGGACTTCTTACTCAAGTCTAACTTCAGTAATGAAGGCTATGCGGGTCTGAAGAAACCCCAAGAATCTTGGTCTCTCTTCCCCTCAGAAAGACCTACTTACACTCAGAGGAAGATGACTTTTCGTGATGTTGGGAAAGAAAACTAGTGATGCATTAAAAGCCGTGTTCTCCCGATTTCTCCTCTCCTGCTGCCTCTGCTGCTGCCGCAGATGCTCCTGCCAACACAGACGCTTGTCACCCCCACAGAGGGACCCCACTGCCAGTTCTCCATCCACTGCCACCTCCAGAAGGATTCATGGCTCCATCGCACTGGCTTCATGTGGCTCTCCCAGAAATACACAGCTGCTATAAACAACTCTGGGGGACTCGTGCGAGCTAGTAATGGCTCCACACCATGGACAGTATTTGGGCGGCTCCTTGAGAGAGGACCCCAAAAACCAAGGGGCTAAATGAATAACAATAACAATGTCCTTTGCAAGGGCGTGGGTTAAATTGTTTATTCTACAACTGTGAGTTCACACTCTGGGCTTCATTAATAGCAAATGTAGTTTCTTTGCTGGAGAAAATTTTAGCTAGAGTGATCAAGAAATGAAAACTTGAAAAAGTTCCCTGGGGAGACACTGAAAAGAGGTGGAAGATGTTCAGCTAGGGTAGGATGATAGAGTAAACGGACTGGGTAGGAGTCTTGGAGAGAGGTTTAAAGGGGAGTCTTTACACACAGGCAGACAGTCAGCAGTGAGGGCTTAGAAACCCCAGTGACCACTGTGCCTCACACTTGATTGCTTACCTTCCTACATAGTCTCTGCTTGGCCCAGTCTCAGAGCCCAGAAACTTAGCTGAACATCAACTGAGTACTGATGTTTCGAACATAATTCTCAGTGATTATTTGCCCATTGTGATTGAATCATCTATAATTTGTTCTTGACCCTGAAATTCTGTTGTACTAATGTAGGGAAGTCATGTTCAGAAAAGAAAGAGATAGATTTAAATTATGGGGGAATAGATTTGGCTGGGATAATACTCCTCTCTATTGGAGAGTCAGAGAGAACACGGAACAGGATAGAACTTCCTTTATTCAGATATCATTTCTAAAGGTTAAACATGGTCACTACAAGAGGGAATGTAGAAGCAGATGAGGCTCGTAGGCTGCAGTCTGTTTTGATGACTTCATTCAAAGGTGTCAGTCCATGTGCAGTCACAGGGACTGGTGCCCTGGCAACCTGGCCTGTTGACCAGAAGGTGTGAATCCTGGCCTGGGTTGCTGTATGCAAGATGGCCCTGACTGCTAGGAAAATTCAGAGGGAGCATTATTGATGGATACAACTAAGTCTCCTCTTGGGAGTCTACACTCAGTCAATGGTCTGAAATTTGAGAAAGTCACTGGGACACAAACAATTCAAAAAGAAGAAATAGCTGGGCATGGTGGCACACGCCTTTAGTCCCAGCACTCGGGAGGCAGAGGCAGGTGGATCTCTATGAGTTCAAGGCCAGCCTGGTCTACATAGAGAGCTCCAGGCCAGCTGGACTAAAGGGAGACCCTGTCTCAAAAAAGACCACACACACAAAAAAAAGAAATAGGGGCTGGAGAGATGGCTCAGTGGTTAAGAGCACCTGCTGCTCTTGCAGAGGACCCAGGTTCAATTACCAGCACCACTTGGCAGCTAACAACCATCTGGAACTCCAGTTACAGGAGATACAACACCCTCTTCTGACTCATGGGCATTGCACAATATAGGCATACTTACATGCAGGTAATACGTTCATACAGATAAAAATAAAAATAATAAATATTAAAACAAAAAAGAAACAAATATTATTGTTCTTTGATCATTCTGGTTATTCTGTTCAGCATCATAGAGAATAATTTTTAGAAAAATTGGAAGAATGTAGCGAGAAGGGTTGGTAAGATAGAGATGATTGTAGGAAAGCTCCATGACAAAGGGCCTGGTGCAGCTTAGAGCTTGTGACCATAGGCTGTTCTCTCCTGTGATAAATATAATGATAAAGTAGATAAAAAGATGATAAAAATATAACACAACAGATCAAATAAAGACAGAATTCTTGAGTCTATAAAGCTTCAAGTCATGGTATTTTCATAATAAAACCATCTAGGAAGGAGTGACTAGGAAGGAATTCCTAAAGGAATTCCATCAGAATGGGGGAGAATATGTTACTAAGCTTTTACTCCTGAAAACTGCATTTTTGAAAGACCAGAGATTTAGTCATTATTACTAGTGTCTTTGATATAGATTTATCATAGTGTTTCAATATTTTTATAAAATATTACATTAAGATTGAAAGTTTAGGGGACTGGAGAAATGGCTTAGCAGTTAAGAACATTGGCTGCTCTCCTGGGGGTTTGGTTCCCAGCATGTATGTGGTAGCTAACAACATCCATAACTCCCATTCCAGGAGATCTGATGCCCTCTTCTGGACTCTTAAATCACTGCGTGACCATGTGTACTTACATACATGTAGATAAAATACTCATACACATAAAAAATTAAAAATTGCTGGGTGTGGTGGTGCACGCCTTTAATCCTAGCAGTTGGGAGGTAGAGGCAGGTGGATCTTTGTGAGTTTGAGGCCAGCCTGGTCTACAGAGTGAATTTCAGGATAGCTGGGACTACAGGGAGACCCTGTCTTGAAAAGACCAAAAACAAAAATTAAAAATTAAATTGAGTGGAAATATAGACCAGTTCTAAGGATATAGTAAGAAACAATCGATCAGCAGTGGAAAGGGGTCATTTATTCATAAAAACATTGATTCTAATGCTTATGACAAAGGATGCAGAGATGAAGTGGAGGACCTGGTATACAAAGAGCATGAAACCAGAAACCAGAATATCAATTCTGAAATGAAGATGAAGACTTTCACATGACCCCTTCCCTTGAATGCTGCTTTTTGTGTGGCATCTGAGAAAATTGTGGTAAATCATTGTTCTTTACATTCTTCACTTACCAAGATTCTTTTCGAGTCACATTAAAGCATGTTGCTCAGTACTGTTCCTTTATCATAACAAACATGTGCTCTCATGTAAATTGGGCTTCCTAGGTTTGAAAGCATGGACATGCAGTTTTATCTTTCTTAAGTAATACTTCATGCTATCTGCTCATTTTCTTCTTATTCATAAGGGTTTTTCAAATTTAATGATGTCTTGCATGTTTTGAAAAAAAAGCATCTTTAGCTCCTAAAATGGCAACATTTTGTCTTGTCCACACAGAATCAGCCTGAGAGCTCCCTGGTGACTTCCTGGAGCATTCCCAGCCTAGTGCTCATGGGGTGATAACGCTCTTGCATGACAATTCATGCCTGGTAGATTGTGGAGTTCAGTGTCTAAGTCTCAGTGCAAAGGGTAAGTATGATGGGTTAGAAATCATAAGCTTTCTTATTTTTTATGTATAATTCTTATTTGTATAATATAAAAAATGAATTCTCTCTGAGACAAAGACCACTATGTTTTTATGTGTCTCATAGAACATGAGGCTACACTGGCCATGAAGCAAGCCTCAAGGAGATCCTAGATGAACTAATGAAATTATGTTGTTCACCAGAGGAGACTAGCCCAGATAAAGACAATCAACATTATGTGAGAGTATGTATGCATTTTCTAGTGCATATAACAGTACTGAGATATCCTCTCTCTCTCTATCTCTCTCCATATATGTATATAAAATATTAGTTCTTTGACAAACTAGAAAATACATGTTCTAATTTTTTTCTTGACATCATTCCTATGCAAAATTGAGGGACACATGGAATTATTCCCATTTAGTGAGTTTGCAAAGTAGAAATCAGGCAAAGAGGTTCACTTATTTGCTTGTAGTTGTAGTTCTGGTCTGCAAACTGGCCCCCAAATATTCCTCATATTAAGTTTGTTACATTAGCCCTAGGACCACACTGCTTTTTCATATATGAAAAAATTTCATATATTTAAGCTCTAAGTGAAGAAAAATAAAAAAACAGACTAGGAAACAAATTTCAGTGTATTAACAAGGTAGTGTGAAGGCTACATCAGGCTGGTTATTCATCCTAAGTTCTTACCTTCACTGTGAAAGAACGCACAGCACTGCTACTAGGTGTCGGCTCCTCTGCTGCCTCTTGGTAGATCACACGGTACCTGGTGATAAGGCCATTGGGAGATGCTGGATCTCTCCAGTTCAGCAGAACAGAGTGGGCGCTGATGGCCTGGGCCCCTGGCGCTTGCAGCTTGCGAGGTGGGGCTTCCTGAGTCTGTGCTGATGACCAGAGGCTGTCCACAGAGCCCTTGGCATTCTGGGCACTGACCCGGTACTCATACTGTGTGAAAGGCCTCGGAGTGTCTGCACTGTCCGTGAATTCAAGGGCTCCTTTCGACCACTCAAACACAAGCGACCCCTCTTCAGCACCAGCAGGACGTCTGCAGGAGAACCAGGCAAACCACTGTAACACCACTACAATGCCAGCACACGTCACAGTGGAGTTTGTAGCCAGAAGAAGCTGCTGTCAGGATTCTCCCCCATAATTCTTGATGCCGAAGGATGACTCTCATTTTTATCATGAATAAAAGCTGATTCAGGTCACTTTCTTAATGTAGTTGACACCATGTTTGTATGTGTGCATGTAGGGCTGGAGAGATGGTCCAACAGTTAAGAACACTGGCTACTCTTGTAGAGGACCTAGGTTTGATTCCCAGCACCCACATGGCAGCTAACAACTGTCTGTAACTCCAGTTTCAGGGGATCTGACATGACACCCTCTTCTGACCTCCATGGGCAATGCATGACATTGTTACACTTACATACATGCAGGCAAAACATACACATAAAATAAAAATAACAAAAAATACTTTGAAAAGTGCATATAGCTCACAGGAAGCATGCAAAATACAAAAGAACATGAAAACAGTAAGGAAAATGCTACTGTGAAGGTTAATATGGGCAACTGGACAAGATACGGAATCACATGGGCGACAACCTCTAGGCATGTCAGTGAAGAACTTTCTAGACTGAGCTGGGAAGACCATGCTGAAATCTGGTGATATCATCCCACGGGCTGTGCCTGGACTGAATGGGAAGGAGACAGGAAGCTGAACACCATGCTGGTCTCTCTGCTCCCTGACTGGGGAGGCAGCCTGGCACTCCTACCACCAGGCCTTCCTGCCACTACGGACTAGGGCCAAAGCAAACTCTGCTTTCCATAAGTTACTTTTGTAAGGGATTTTGTCATAGCAAATGGGAAAACTGTCTAATACAATTACTGTTTTCCTACTTTCTTTTTTTTTATAGAAGCAAATGTGAGGACCCACTTTTACTTTTTATTAACCTGCCTCTGCCTCCCAAATGCTGGGATTACAAGGACATGCCACACCCGGTAGAAAGAACCGAATTTTATTTTCTGGTCTTTTTGAGACAGGGTCTCCCTGTAGTCCCAGCTGGCCTTGAACTCAGAGATCCATCTGCCTCTGCCTCCCGAGTGCTGGGATTACAGGCGTGAGCCTCCCACTTTTAAACAGTTACAAGCTCATCAGTCATTTTTCTTTCGTGAATGGGGGGGGGCTATAGCTATTAAAATATGTAATGTTAATTTTTGAAAGAAAATATTTTAAAATTTTCTTTAACGTATATAATATTGAAAGTTCTGAATACTATTATTTCTCACGTGCCATTTAATTTTCTTTCCACTTCAGTTTCCTCTTAATTAAACCATAACCTATCAAAGAAAGGAACATTCTCTTATTTACACATTTGTTGTCATCCACTCAACCCAGCCTTTGACTCAGGAGATGAACACACTCCCCTAGGAAGGAGGAGCAGAGAGGAGGGCAGGAAACAGAACTGTATGCAAACTAATACCAAGGGCATGCTAAGTGCTAGAGCAGAGATTCCAGTTAGCCATCTTTAAACGGCAGAAGTCAAATCTTTTGAATGTCTGATATCTCCATTAAAACTTAGCTATTGACAGTTTATGGCATCTATGGGAGGGAGTCTGTTCATTTTTTTTTCAGGGTGTGGCTCTCAGTAGGACCACCATGCTCCAGTGAATGCCCCGCCCAAAGTATATGGCATTACAAAGAGAAGCCAATGGGTTATTTTTTAAAAGGACACAAAGTTAGGGCTTGGGAGGTGGAGGGGGAGATCTGGAGGACTGGGAGAGGACATAATCAAGATACAGTATATGAAATTCTCAAAGAATTAATGAAAATATTTTTTAAAAAGCTATGGAAGTCCAAGTATTCTCAAAACATTCTTTCAGCTACCCAAGAATGGGATTATCAGTCCCATTACAGTTTAGACTTTGTTGATATCAAAACTCAGCCCCACACACCTCCTTTTGGCACTGAATATATAAAGCACTAAACACTGAAGTAAGAGAAATGCAGTCACCCGTTAAGATGGCCTTAAATTTGGAACAGGACTTGCTCATCTAGGTATAAAATCACAATGCACATCTGACAGGAGGGGACCTTCCTCCAGAGGAACTTGTTACAGCTTCATAACCCAGGACTGAGCCCACAGAAAGTTCAAGACTTTATTTTCAAGAGTGGCCAAAAGGCTTATAATTCCATGATTTTCCTGCTTCTCTGCCACATCTCTATCCATTATCATATTCTATTTGGTAAATTTTAGGTTGAGGGAGAACATTATGAAGAGATGGCCCTTCCTCTTTCAGCTCAGTCTCTAGTGGAGAAGAGAGTGATGAATGAATCAATATTTTTCCAGGCTGTTAGGAGCCTTTAATTAACACCCTCCTCAGATGCTGGAAACCTCACATGCTGCCATATCAGATTAAGTGGCCCCATCAAAACTCAAGGGGTGATTAAGACAAAGCAAATGACAGCACTTTTCACAAAAAAGAAGCAGGAGATATAAGATCTTTAGCTTTGGGAATTTGATGCTTCTCTGGTTGATCAATCACTTTGACCTAAGAATAGGCAATGACAGGGTCCTGCTGGAGGATAGTGAGGTTCCCCAGGTCTCTCTCAGTGACCTGCAATTACAGTTCAGCAGCCCACCTCATTAGGACCTGCTACCATGTGTGGACCAGATTCTGCACTCCAGAAGGGCTGTGGAGTCTGGCCCTTGTGCCTACTGCATGCATTAGGTACCAGGTGCAGGATGAGGAGGGATCGACTCTAATGAGAACCCCAGGGCTCATAGCCAAGGACTCCTCTCAGGCTTTCTAAAAATGTCTGTGAGCGATGTGATGCTATAAACAAAACTACTGAAGTTCCATGGGAAAATATGTTTTCTGTTTGGTCTTACTTCAATCTTGCTATGACAATTCAATTAATTTTTATTAAACATCTCACGAATCCCCCAACTGAGGTGTAGCCATGGCTTTCATAAAACTGGCATTAAAAAAATTGCCTGAAGGGGAATTTTAAAAATCTACAGTATTTGAGAAATTCAATATGATGTTAGTTTCAAGGATTTTTTTTTCCACCAAAGTAATGAAATGATGCAGCCCTGGCAAAGAATCTATTATTATTGATTACTTAATAAATTAATAACAGAGAGGAATATGTGGTGTTACTCCTGTAGTATTAAGTCAGGATCTCTTTATGTCCGAACACACCTTAGTCAGAAGTGGTTGAGGGACACAGAGCCTGCCCTACTTCTCCAGATTTGGGCTTCACGTGTTCTTTTAAGTGGCTGTGTTCATTCTGAATAGTGTGATTAGAGATCAGGCCCCTCTGAATGGCCACATGACCATTCTTACAGCTTATTCAGCTGTTTCCAGCAGAGCTGAGTATTGCCTAACAATGAGAAGTAATTGGAAGATGTTCTTTGAAAACATTTAAAATTACACTCATTTGTTTTTGAGTGTATGTGTATGTGTGTGGATACATGCATGCCTCAGTGCATCAGAGGACGACTAGTGGGAGTTGGTATTCCCCTTCCACCATGTGGGCTCTTGGGGTTGAACTCAAGTTGTCAAGGAACTGCTGAGCCATCTCACTTGCTCAGGATGTCTTTAAGAACTCCAGATTCTTTCTCCTGGATTGGCAATTGTTGCTACTTATCTCCAAGAGCAATTAAAACAAAATCCTAGAATCTAATGCCTTTCCTCTGGAAACAATTTTAAGATTATGGAATTGTCATCTTATAACACAAAGACATTAGAATATGCTGAATTGAAACAAACAGGCAGAAATACCTGTAGTCAGAGCAGAGGCGTGGTGGCACTGATGACATCCGGTGAACTTGCCTGTGTTGTCTAGCTACCATTTCATTTTTGTGGTTTGTGTGCATGCATGTGTAGTGTATGTACGTGAATGCTTGAGGACACATGTACCTGTGCACACATGGAGGTCAGAGGACATTCTGGGTCCTGCTCTATCACACTCTACCTTGTTCCCTGAACCTGAAGTTAGGCTGGCCGCTAGGGAGCTGCAGTGATCCAGTAAAATTATTAATGCCATTCATTACTGGGTAAAATGTAGTGGCACAGCAGATGGTGCCATACAGTTGTGCTCACAAGAGGACCTGGCAGTTACAGAAAGCCAGCACTGTACCAAGAGGTCACCCCAGAAATCCCCGTAATCATCTCAGGATGCACCAACAGAGAATGGAAACACAAGTGATCTACAAATCATGGTGGGAGTTCAATCCTCAAGGCTTGTGGCCTCAGTGGATGTTCAGGAGGGACAAAAGTCTCCCTCACATTGTAACATTGGTCAGTGAACTGCCACACACTGGCCAGCACTCACTGCCCAGGATTCGCCTTCTGAGATTTCTGCCCACAACTGACATTCCAGTCCTAGGCAAGTTCCCGCCTGAAGGTCACATACACTCCAGGGAATCTCAGGCCCCCATGGTTTCTGTAGCCCCTCCTCCTTTGATGAGGCCTCTTCCCATCCAGACTCCTGTTTTGTCGTTCACCTGGCTAGCTGTAGTTCGTGTTTGGGATCTTTACTTCTAGGTCACTTTCTACAGAAAGTCTTTGCTTTCTCTCAAGTAGTTACACTCTTCCCTGTGCTCTTTGCTGATTTATGTTTTGTATTCTATTGTAATCTCTCTCTATTTTTTTCTGTGATACTCCCAGACCAGGACTCTCCCTTACCCATCTATATATTCTCAACATCTGTAAAGTACAGCCCACTGTACTATGCACTAAATCTTAGGGAGGAATGGTTGAGTGATCAGTTGATAAGAAGAGGGGGTAAGAGTCTACGAAGCCTGGCCACTTGAGTCACATTTCTTGTTGCTGTGACCAAATACCTGACCTGCAGCTTGAGGGAAGAAGAGTCTATTTTAGCTTAGGGTTTGAGATGGTACTGTCCACTAGGGTGGTGAAGACATGGTTGTTGACGTGGCTTGTGGCTGGGCAGGGAAAAGGTGAGGCTGCTTGCTCATATCTCTGTAGACCAGGAAGCAGAGGAAACAGGGACAGGCTATAAATCTCAAGACGTACTGCAACCTCCAGCTGGGCTCCACCTTCCAAAGGTTCCATGACCTCCCAGAACATTGCCATCAACAAGGACCTAGTGTTCAGACTTGCAGGAGCCTGCAGGTGATAATGCACATCTCACCCATAGCACTGTTTAGCTGAGAAAATGGACCTGTCCTACAGTCACTATTCCTCAGCTCTAACCTACTTGCTGTATTTAGCTCTTATGACTATGCAGCCTGGACCCTGAAGTCCCCATTTCCACTTTACCAACTGACTTGATGTTGGGTTGCTCCCAGTAAGGGGCACCAGAAAGTGAGTAGGACATCAAAGGAAGAAGGAGCTGGCTGTCTAGCTTTAGTAGCTGTTAGTGTTAGTGGGCATTATGCTTGCAAGGATTTCTCTGCTTGGGAGGAGATGTTTCCACTATACAACTTTTCTATGTGTGAGAAACCAGCAAGATTTAATACTTTCTCCTCAGAAGTCCAAGTGCCCAAATGCCCTCCAAGGAATTCCTGGGCCGCCCCAGGAGTTGGCCTATGGTATCTATATTTCATAATGCTAATCACTTTGTTTTGTTCCCCCAAGCCTAATGTGGCACCTGCTTCCTTTTCCAATGTTGTCTTAGGATTTTCTTTCCCTGTTTTCAGTTAAGTAATTAACAAATCTGCCACAAGTGGCTATTTACACTAAATTCCTTCTGTAGAGGTAACCGGTGTGGTTTTTCTCCATGATTATATCTTGATTGTTATAGAAAGTGATGATGTCTACAGCAAAGGAACATAGGAAAACCATGGAGGGTCACGGTAGCTTGCATCTGGATTCAGTACAGTTACTATTTTGCCTTTAGTATAGCATAGAATAAATCAATTATACAATTTAATTAGAAGATATAGGTGAATAACAGAATTTAAAATGCTCTTCCAAACCTGCCACTACTGATAAGTACTGGTATCATTAATTTAGTGTCTCATAATGCAGACACTTTCCTCTGGAAAGAAACAGGAAATCCCACATTTCTTGCAGAAAAATGGATATTCAAGGCACACTGTCTTGAAGACTACTTCTCTGCTTGTGAAGAAACTTTGTCCTTCAGTAAACAGTCATGATGTGGGGATCTGCCTCCCTGTTTCTGTTATCACGTCATGTCCAGATCCACCTCCCTGTTTCTGTTATCACGTGATGTCCAGATCCACCTCCCTGTTTCTGTTATCACATTAAACACAGTCTTCACCACTATTCTTTCACTCAGTCCTTAGTAAACGCGCATCTCATCATCCTTTGTATTTACTAACAACTTTGTATAAGTTTACAAGTGACTCGCCCAAGGTCCCACAACCAGTAAGTGGCAGAAGATAGATCCTGTGCTCTGTCCATAATCACATCACTTTTTTTTTATCTTTGCCCCAGTTATGAATGTTTCATATTAGTGTAATGTAGAAACTATTTTCCTCAGCTTGGTATGTTAAACTTCCAACATCAACCAGTGAGGTGATCTAAGTTTCTTCCCTGAGTAACAAAGACTGTAGCCAAACATGATGATTACTTCAACCCTGACACTCAAAATGCCTCACTGTCAGGTCCACTTGTTAAATTCTATCTACCACAGATGAAACAAAAAGCAAAGTTATGAAGTTCTAGATGACACATGGGAATTCTCTATGGGTGGCAAATCAAATTAGTGATTCACAAAACACTGTGGAGAATTGCTTTTTTTAAAAATGGAGGCTTGGAGTTCTTATCCTACTTCTAACAAAATTAATTCCATATTTAGGAATAAGAAAAACCATAGAAGAGCTGGACGAAATTATCAGTGTTTTATTTTAACATGATTGCAAAAGGGAGACAATGCATACAAATATAAGCAAGAAACCCTTAGCAAACAGAAGGTAAAAGAAGATGGAAGTAGAATACATCGATGTTAATATATTAAAATGAGTCTCCTGGGGCTGGAGAGATGGCCTAGTGGTTAAGAGCGCCGACCGCTCTTACAGAGGACCCGGGTTCGATCCCCAGCACCCACATGGCGGCCGAGAACCATCTGAAACTCCAATTCCAGAACTCCAGTTCCAGGGGAATCCGACACCCTCTTCTGACCTTCGCGGCATTGCACGACACGGGTGCACAAACTTGCATGCAGACAGTACATTCATACACATACAGAAATAAATAAAATTAATTTAAAAAATTAAAAAAAAATGAGTCTCCTTTACTTCTATTGATGCTGATTCTAAATGCCTCAGCTAAGTCATAAGGAAGAAACAACTTTTACAATCTTCCATTTGGCTAAACTTAGACATTTTCCCTTAACAAATATATTTCTTTTCTAGTTTTAATAGTCACTAAGCTCTTATCTTTGAAGTACTGGTGTCAATATCATGAACATCATAAAATATTCGATAAATATTATAGAAAGAGAATTACTCTTCTCTAAACCTTTTAATGAATATTTGTATTTCTCACATGATATTGTTCATCTTAATTTTTTTTGTTTGTCTTATGTAGTACTAAGATCATTAGTAGTAAGAACGTATCACCCGGTAAAAGTATATACATGTATGTAAATATATGTACATGTCTGTATATCGTCTGAGCAACACCATGCCTTCTCCATCATGAACTTGTGACTCAGTGACTCCTTCGTTCTCCAAGTTTCTTCCGTGAGGTAGTTTGTTCTAGTGGTGGGAAGAGTTGCTGATATCTGGGCTATTTTGTTTTATTTTTGCAGTCATAAACGTCTTACTATACCTTACTAGGGCAGACACTTTAGAAAAATAGGATATCTAGAGGCAATATTAAAACAACAGAAGAGAATTACAGAGGGGAAAGTGATTTGAGGCATTAGGGAGAAGAGTCACAAGTGTTTTCACAATGAAATTGTCGTGTGGGCTCCTCATTGTTTAATGAAAGCGTCTGCATGGACCAGACCATGTCTCTGGTTCCAGCTAATGTATTTCCTTTTGCGGCAATAGGAGAAAGAACAGGAAAATGATGGCACAGAAATGGCATGCCATAATCCCCTCAGAAATGCTGCGGCTCCTGCCTCTAAGTCTAGAGGGGGCTCTGTGTAGTCTCTCCGTGAAAGAGAACTATGTGTCCACACGTTATTTCTGTCCTTACAAATTTCTGATTTTTTTTCTGCAGCTATCTAAGAAAAATTTGATATTGTTGTTGTCTAAGCACATTTAAACTTCAGCTGAAATGAGTACCAATGATTCATGCCTGGGTAGGTGAATGGAACGATTGTATCTGGAGCCCCCGTGCACCATTTTCATTTCACTTTAAATAAAAAACAAAATGTATCTATGTCAGTCAGCGCCCTTCCTCTGTACTCAGAGGTATCAAACAGGCTACAATTATGATTGCGAAGTGATTGTGTCACACTGGAGGGTGGTTTATTGCTTTTGAGTCTGCTAGGCAGTAACACATTGTGTTTCATATTACTCTTTATATCATTGTTTGGCTGTGACTGGAATAATCAAATGCCATCAAATGCTGTCAAATTCAATTTACAGTATTTTTCATTGAAGCAGGCTTTCTGCATTCCATTTCCTGTTTTCTCTCTATACTGCTACCGAATAGTCACTGCAATCATCAGCTTTATTTACAAAACCAACAGACTGAAGCCACATCCTGGTCTCTAACAGATTCTTTATTCCCCTTTATTCAGAATAGGAATTTGATGTGCTTTTCTCATGCAATTAGCATTAAGCAGATGAAAGAAAATATTTCTGGAGGTGGGCATTTTAGAGCCTGTACTAATGTGCTTTGAGTAAAATGTAAATTTGCATTAGCCATTTTTACATGTTCACGTGTATGTGAATCAGAAATATTATTCTTCAAATGAACATTTGCTGAAATTTGGCTTGCTCATTTTTTTGGCAATGTCATTTGCATAACCAGAAATGCAGTGCTGCTTTCTCCTTTCATGGTATCCTTTTTCTTCCTATAAACTTTTAACTTATGTCTGAATCAGTGGGTTTGAATTTGAAGTAAGTTTCAAGAAGCGCCCAGGGTACTAGCAACAAAGGGTGCTGGTGGGGAGGGTGCTGGAGACCAACAGAAGACAGGAAAGCGTGTGTGGAGTGAAAGGGTGTCCTCTGAGTCACACCAAGGGAGAACCTCCTTCCCTTTGGAGAGGGGCTTGGCATGCAAACCCACCTGTCTGCCACACCTGTGCTTGGCTGTAGCAATCACGTCCTCGGTGCAGAGTCTGTGCCCCTCGTCTCTGTTTTACTTTGAGCATCTGTCCTCTCTCCCCTTCTTCTTTCCCTCCTCTTTTCCTCCATCCCCTCTCATCCCTCCCTTCACCTCACTCCACTATTTTCTCCCTCCTGCCTTCCCCATTTCTTCCTTTTCTGTCCATATGTTCTTGGCTTTATGCAGCTCCATGTAATCAATTCTGCCCACCATGAGGGAAGTTCACTGTAGCCAGCAGAGAGATGCATTAAAACCATAGTGAGGGGGTGGGGATCAGGGTCCCTGGTGCAGCTCTTGCTTAGCATTTGTGAGGCCCTGGGTTTGAACCCTAGTGTTGCACAAGCAATCAGAAAAGAAAAATGGACAAAATGAGAAATAAAAAAGAGATCAACATTTATAAATTGGAGCTACAAAGATCACAATTTTGAAGGCTCTAGGGTCTCAGCTGCCAAACAGCTCCACATAAAAGGTCACACAGTAGTAGGGAGGATCTTTCTTTTGGGCAACTCGTCTGAGTTCACAACACCAGTTTCGGTGCTCCATAAAATACCAATATCCCTCTACCCCCATGCAAAGTGGAACATGCCTTTGATCCTGCAGTCCTGGGGCAGTACACATCTCCAAACACTGAGCCCTCACCTGTGAATAAAGTATCTGGTAATGACTCCATTGGGTCTTCTGGGTGGCATCCACTTAACGGCAATGCAGGGTGATCCCAGGGCCTTGAGAAGAGGGGAATGTAGACCCACTGGGGCCGCTTCAGGTGTGCTGACCGATATCCTACTGCTTACTGCACAACTTCCTGGGAAAATAACCCAGGGCTTTATGTCAAGCAAGGAAAAGAGTCACACAGACACACAGGAGGGTAATATTGTGAAAATCATTTATCGGAATATATTATATTCATATTTTGGATTGGTGTCATAAATACCCATATAATTTGAATGTTAAAATATGGAAGTATCTTTAGATAATTCATGAACCACCTATCCATACAGACGTAGGTCAGAAAGCATTGGTTTTATTTACCTGTTTTCTCTATTTAATGCAGTTATTCTAGCCAGAAATTGATCATCTGTTTGAATTTCATGAATGTGTGCATGACCTACACACTCTGTACACTCTTAACAGTATTTCAGTCTTGACAATATTTCAAACTAACCACTGTTGTTCAAATACACAGAACTCAAACAGTTAATTTTAAATCAAGTGGTTATCCATATCAAATTTTAGGGATATGGAGATTAAGAGTTGACTTTGTATCAAGACCCTTTACATCAAGAGGGCATGGTTTTATATCCTGCCATTGCTCTCTCCAGCCCCAGGTTTTATCACACACACACACACACACACACACACACACACACACACACACAGACACACACACAGTACAGTCCCATCTATCCATCCAATTTTTTTAAGGTAGAGAGGAGGTAAATGAATAATGTGGAACATGTTCTCTGGATTCCACACTCTCCTGTCCTGAATTTCAGTTTATGTCTAAGCTTTCACTAGTTGGAAGAAAGGAATGGAGTACGTTCTCCCTAAAAAATAACACAATTGATGCTTCTACTGGGCTACTGGTTAAGGCACAGATCTCAGCAAAATAGCTCAGATACATGACATTGGGTCTGAGAGAATGCCACACAATATACATTTCATCTGCATGCCATTCAGCTCCTAAATGGCTTCTACCTATCCCCAACCCCCCAAAATTAAATAAAACAACTTTAAAACATGTTCTATAAAATTTTGTAAAATCCATTTTTAATTTTTATTTGTGTGATCTGGTTGTTTTTCTTTTAAAAGTACTTATAAAACAAGACTTTACAAAGCCACCATTTTAATATATTTAAATATTCATGATTTAATGTGCAGAAATGCATAATGCTTCTCTGGATGCCAGACTCTGATTTTTCTGAGTAAACAGTCCACCCCAAATCAGAAAAAAAATATATTACTCTCTATTTCAACTGAGAATGCATTCCTTTTTTAAGGAAAATATATTCTTAAGATACTTTTTCACTCAAGCCCAGGTCAAGAGTCTAGAAGATAGTCACCATTTTTGCAAGCTTGCATCCTTATGTCATACTGTGTGAATGGAGCCAAATTTTTCAGAAAGGCAGATTGGTGGTGTCCAACAGAGAAGGTCAACAATGTCACACTTCTGCCACTGAGTAAGATGTTGTATTCCACCAGAACTTTGGGAATGAGGACACCTTTAAAGAGACAGAAAAAAGAGCTTAAATGCATCCAATCCAGAGTGGCCCAAACTCTGTCTTTTAGGAACAATGCATACTTATAGCACTGGAATCCAAAGGGAAGGACAGGTTTAGTACAGCAATTAAAACTTCACACAACTGAACTTTTAACATACTTCAATGGATGTTCCAAGAGCAAGAATTATTTAAAAATTTATAATAGCTGTACCCAAAGATAAACTCTATTAGCAAATAAACATAAAGGAACCTGTCAGTTAAAAACTGGGAGAGAATTACGTAGGGCATTATATATTTTTCATATGTTTGCTTACTTCTAAAGTACATTAAAAAAACCTAACACCAGTTCTCTTGAGACAATAATTTTCCTATGGAGAATTGTGTATGCATCCTGTCTGATGCGGATCTTTGACAAAATATCTCACAAAATATCCAAATAACAGTCTACCTAGAGAATTTCCAGGACATTAATTATTGAGGCAGGACAGTCCTCTTTGTCACTGAGACTTATGGCTCCTGAAATAATGTGAAATCTGGCTGCAAAACTGTCATTTTCCCACAATGCTTCCTAAAGAAAGTAGATTTTGTTATTTTCGCTTATCTGTAGTCTATTCATATACGTGCCTGTTAAGTTTTATTGGGTCATGAACAACACATATACTTTTTTAAAGGAGCAGATACGACCTTTCAACAAATGGTGTCACAGAGGTTCCAACTCAATGATCTCAGAGTGAGGGGTACAGAACACCTATGGGATCAGTGACATGGCATATTTCACGAGTTTGTCATTGCTACAGAAACAAGGAAATAGATAGCATCATAGTCCAGATATCACAGGACCCACTGCACACAGAGGAAGCAGTCCAGAGAAAGAAACTAGCTTTGCTTTGTGGAGCCGCAGCATCTGTGTTCAAGGAGAGGAAGAACTACACACAGCAGGGTTCTCAGGATTCTGTGCACTGCGTGCCTGAGAAGTTTTGGAAAAAGGTTTTCATAATGGGGACAGAGAGATTTTTTTTTTTTTTGTAGAAGTGTGTGCAGAGCCTGGCAATCCAGACTGGGCAGTGTGTGGGGGTGATGTGTGGGGGTCATGTGTGTGACAAGAGGCCAGGGCACATCCTTAACACAGTCCACCTTTTTATTTATTTATTTTTTTTGAGACAGGGTCTTTCACTGACCTGGAACTCACCAAATGGTCTCCACTGTCTGGCTGGCTAGAACTCTAGGGAGTCCCTTGTTTTTGTCCCCTCCCCCCATTGGTTGAATTATGTGTGTGTCACCATGCCTGAATATATGTATGTACACATATAATGTAGTATTGTATATTAACATAGTAATATATCTTAATATGTATGTTAATGTAGACACTGGGGATTGAATTCAGGTCCTCATGACCAGCACTTTCCCCACTAAGCTATATCTGAACTCCAGCCTGAGGAGTTCTATTTTTAGTACAGAATATCCTGCTTAAACTATCTGCGACATTTGTCTCAATAGCTTAAATTATTATCATAATATCATTGATTCTTAAATTCCTTTATTATTATTTTTTTATGTGTATGAGTGTACTGTCTGCATGTAAGTTGGTGCACCCGTGTCCTGTTGTGCAATGTTGCAGAGGTCAGAAGAGGGCGTCGGATTCCCTTGGAACTAGAGTTAAAGGTGGTTCTTAGCCTCCATGTGGGTGCTGGGACTCGAACCCTGGTCCTCTGCAAGAGCAATTGGCACTCTTAATTACTGAGCCATCTCTCCAGCGATTCTTAAATTCTTTTAAAAATATTACACTTACCTATTTATTTGTGTCTCTGTATGTATGTATGAATGTATGTGACACTCGTGGCACAGTGCCTGTGTAGAGGTCAGAGGAAACCTTGTAGGAGTCAGTTTTCTCCTTCTACCATATAGGTCCTGGGATATAACTCAGGTTATCAGACTTGGTAGCAAGCACCTTTACCTGCTGAATCATCTCTCTGGTCTTGCTTCTACAGCTTTGGCTTTAGATTGCTCCTGAACTTGTTACTCTGAGCAGCCTGACAGATATTTCTGCATGAATTTTCCATAGAGACTTCAATATCAACAGACCCTCCCAGTCAGACCTGGCTTCCTCCTTCAGTTCATGACAATACCACCTTTCCATGCCTTTAAGTCTGGGGCTTGAGTTAGCCTCTTGGGGCAACCTCAGCTTCCTTTATTCCTAGACCCAAAGGGCCATTAGATAATAGTATCTCTTCATGAAAATTTATATAAAATCAGCAGTAAGGAGAATGTGAAAGCGTTAACAAGATCAAATCTATATTGGGGAAGCACTGTAGGCTGGTGAATGGAAGGTTCAATGTACAAGTGAAAAGGTAGGGGACCAGACTTCTCACATGGGTTACAGCAGCAACACAGGCTGGAGCAGTTACTGAAACTGCTCTGTTTGTGGATATGGTTCCCATGACTAGCTTTTAGCACAAAGTAGAAGCTCAGTTAAATGTCAGTTGATTAAATGAATGAATTGAACTTCAGGATAATCATAAGGTAACCATTTTTTAATTTTGATTAAAAATAAAAATGAAGTCAGAAAAGTTAAAGCCGCTTGTTTCAGAATCCCACATCAATACACCCTGGGGATGCAGGACTACTGGACACTGTGTCAGCTACTTTTCTATTGATGTGATAAACTATCATAACCAAAGTTAACAGAAGGAAAATTTGTTCTAGGCTTATGGTTGTAGAAGGTTAGAGGTCCATAGTGGAGAGGTGGAGAGGGGTTCACGGCAGCAGAGCAGGAAGCGGAGAGGTCACCTCTCCACTTCACACAGGAAGCAGGGAGACTGAATGAGAACGGGGGTGAGGTAGGGACTCTCAGATCTCATCCCCAGTGCTGGCCTCTCTCCGTGCTGCACCATCTTCTAAAGGTTCCATGACTTCACCAAAGACTACCAGCAGCTGGGGGCCAAGTAGTCAAAGACTTCACCCTACAGGGACACGTCTAATTCAAGCCCTTCAACCATCACAGCTTATCTTCCTAAGTTCATGATCTCTCTGGAAAATAGAATCTTTGACTAGGCAAACAGAGACAATTACAGGCTACATTTGCAGGAACCTGTGTAGACAGTTAAGCCAGTTCTCAGAACTGAGTAGATGCAGGAAACAAACATTAGCCCAATCGAATGGCCATTAATGGAACAGGCAAATTTATGGAACAGGTGGAGAATTTAATGTTCTGAACACCAAGTTCTCTAATCTGAGATCCACATAGCCTGGACACTTGTGGGCTAGTGTCAAAGAACTTTCAGAGATAAGAAAAACCATGGAATGCATAGAACTTTCTTGAATATTACTGTGATTCATAAAATTTGGGAAACATTGTATTTCTATTTGAGCTAATTATCAGAATCTAATTTTTCCTTGTCCATAAAAATTGGGTGTGGGTTTTCCTCTCTAAAATGTCTGACTTTAGAAAATTGTGTCTGGGGGCCAGAGAGATATCTCAGCAGTTAAGAGCACTTGTTGGTTGCTCTTGCAGAAGACCTGAGTTCCATTCCCAGTTCCCGTATGGAGGCTAACAGCCCTCTGTAACTCCAGTTCCAGGGATGTGATGCCTTCTTTGGATCTCTGCAGGACTTGCAGAACACAAGTGCACTTACACACGTGCAGGTAACACATTCATGCACACATACACACATAAAAGAAAAATAATAAAATATTAAAAAAAATTATGTCTGGTAAGCGGTGATTACTTTTCCAAGACAACTTTGGTTAGAAATGGAAGTGACCTCAGAATGAACAAAACTTAAGACTGAAGAACAAGGTGATGTGGATATACCCATGTGCTTAAAAGGACTGTTCATGATAAACTCAAAATTTTAGTCTCTCAGTGATGCCTTACAATGAATTTTCCATAGGCAGTACATACTGGGCATTGAATGAACAGTTGGGTCTTAATCTCAGATCACGGAAAATATAATAGTTTTATTTTTTTTCACGGGGAGGAAAACAAGTCATGATAAAATTAATTATTAAGTGGATTCCCTTTCCTCTTGGTTAGTTTAGTGAATTAACACATCATGAATTTATCTAGATTTTCTTCAAGGCTTAATTTCTCAACTGCAAGACAAAACTGGGAATGTTTTTAGTGCTCCCAACAAGAGTGCTATAATTAAAATGAAGTCTGAGGGTTTGAGTAAGAGAATTGACTACAGAGACCATTTGAGACTCTCCGTTCATCAATGGGCAAGGTAACCTCAGCAATGTATTAGAACTAAAATACAAGCAGTGCAATCAGGTCTCCCCGCTCCCACTAAAACCTTCTTCAGAGAGTGCTGCTTCTGGTAGTAAAGATTGAAGAATGAGCCAGGGACCCTCCCAGTTTGCAATTTGACCTTTAAACAGGAAGATGTGCTTACAGAAACGACTGTCAGGAGTGTTTTGGAATGCCACATCATTCTACCACACACTTGAGACGCTTCTTATTATCCTGCTGTGGTCTGAGAGGCAAGGGAAAGGAGGCTGTGGTCCACATCATGTGGTGGTATGGAAGAGAGGGAGGACAGCCGAGGCATTAAGCCTATGACTGGGGTTGGCTTCCCTAGGTCTTCCTAGTATCTTGAAATATAACAGCACATCACTTTTTAGTGAAGGAGATCAGATACAAAAGCTTTCCTTGTGATAGAGTGAGTGATGTAGGCCAGTTTCCATGGATTTGAAGATGAAAACCAACCTGCTGGGCTTGGTGGTGGCGCACACCTTTAATACCAGCACTCAGGAAGCAGAGACAGATGGGTCTCTGTGAGATCCAGGCCAGCCTGGTCTACATAGTGAATTTCAGGCCAGAAGGGGCTACAAGGAGACTCTGTCTCAAAGGAAAACTAGAGAAAAAAACTGCAGAATCAGTGATTCCTTGTCGGATCTCCTGGAATTAGCATTCGCTCTCTCTTTTGTTCCTTGGGTAAATCTTGTAGGAAAGTCCAGCAAATACACGCACTTATGCAAAAATATGCCATCCTATTATTGAATTAGAAACTGTACATTGGAGTCAGAACCAAAGCCTTCCACTGCCCAACTTCCTGAATCGCTCTTATGAGCATCTGTTCTTCCTCTATAGGGAAGTTTCAAGGGCCATACCATACCAGGCTTGTAACAATAACAGAAGAAGGCACATGTAAAGCAGTTTAGTCCATTCCCACAATATAGAAGCTGCCTTGTAGGTGATGCTGAAGTAACAAAGCAGAATAGAACAAAATGAAATGTAGCAAAGCCACACCAAAATACCAAGCATGCTGTCTGGTGTCCCCCATCCCTTCTGAAACTGTTTCACATAAAGTTACCATTCCTGGGACAGATGAATGCTATACTGTTCCTGAATGTCTGTATATGCTCTCCTGTTTGACTTGCATCTGATCAAGCTGTGCTCCCCGGGAGGAGAGCCTATCACTCATCCGTGGTCATAATTTAGACCCACCCAATCTGTCTGAAGTCCTTTTCTTTGTGTTTCGTTTGTACTCATCAGGCTGCTTCCAAGCCTCATATCCTTCCAGAGGAAAACATCTCTGCTCACAAGGACAGGGCTCCCAGAGGGGTGAAGGACCAAGATTGCACTTCCATGTCTTAGATATAGACACGATATTGATTTAGGTTTAAGCATGGTTAGCCAAAGCCTGAACCCAGGAAATCTATTTTTCACCTCATAGTTAATGGGCCACAAATGCCCTTTACATACACCTATGAGGTGTTGAAACAGAAAATGTTCCTCTAAGCTGTGCACACGTCAAACACTGACACGCATCCAGGAAAGAGGGTCCTTCCACTGTCATCATTTTACAGGATAGTGACACACACGTCTCTGCTGTTCCCGCAATCCCCGTGCCGTGTGCAATGAGTCTGAAACAAGGAGCCCCCTGGTATTCTAATGACTAAATGGAATGAAATGGGCATATTTGTTAGAGTCAGCTGGGACGCCACACGACTTGGTTAGTTCCCGAGTTCATACATTTATGTCAGAGCAAGAGGAGCCTGGAAACCCGTGTGAACCAATTTACCCTAAGTGCGAATGGCAGTTTTGTTATTTGGTGTCAAAGTTACCAGTCGCACCTTGACAAGCTGCCACAACACATTTTCTAGCTCTCTAAAGAACAGGGGTTCTGTTGGTTAATATTCCTGACAATCTCCTTTTCCATAATTTACAACAAGTAGATGCTGATAGGTTATTTAACATTTATGAAGTTAAGATGTAATCAGAAAAACCCTGATTATCTTTACAAATAAAAAAGTTAAATTATTCAACTTTTTTTTCCCTCTGTGGCTTCATTTCACAGCAGGTGCGTTCTTTACAATGGGACAAGTCAATCAAATTAGCCTTTACAAATTTTTTTTTTAAGGAGCAGGAGCAGGAACAATTCTAAGAGGAAAAAAACCCCATTAATTCAGTTTGATGGCAGCATTTGCTTTAAAACACTGGTTATACTTAAAGTTTCCCTGACATGTTTGTTGGCCCAAGTTCTCCTCTACTAGGCAGGGTGTTGAGACTATGCCCTTCAGGAGTATGGAGGTGAAACAGGTCCCCCTTCCCCTCAGTTGGTGTCCATATGGAAATCTGATGGGTTGTATGACAGCCACACTCTTAGTCTCTTCTTTCTCCACAGATGGTGGTTCCTGACGGGAGGGGCAGACTGCCTCCTCTGCAGGACTCTAGGTGTGCTCAGCGTCCTGCCACACCCACAAGCTGGGGTCAGCACATGTATTCTTGTCAGTTTAGTGAGTTCAGGACCGAGTCTACCCAAAGGCACATGGATTCCATCCCAGGAGGCTTGGAGCTGCAGATTAGGTGTCTCTGACAGATTGCCTGGGATTGTACTGTTGTTTCTGTATTCAGACAATGTTTTAGCTTTTCAACTAGATTATAGTAGAACTCATGAAAATCATTTATTTTATTGTATTATTTAGGTAGAAAAATAGAATATGAGCTTTAAAAATATTTAAAAATATCTACATACACATGCACATACATAAACACATGCATATATACACAGATACATACACATATACAAATACATACATACACAAACATGCACAGATTCACACATAGACACAAATATGCACACACACAGACACATAAACAGACACAAACATACACAACCACACATACACATGTACACATACAAAGACATATATATAGGTGCATACACAGTCATATACAGACACATACATACACACAAAGTCACATGTGCACACAGACACACAATATACATACACATATACACACATACATACAAAGTCACACATGTACGCACAGACACAATATAAAGAGACACACAAACACATGCATATACATATAGACACAAACATACAGAGACAACACACACATCACACATGCACGCATGTACACATTCAGATACACACAGTCACATACATGAACACATATATACAAATCCACACATGCAAAAACATGCACACACAAACACATATACACACATAAACATATATATGGACACACACATACATGTACACATAACAAAAATACATACATGCACACACATGCACATACATACACCCCTCCCATACACATACTTACATATACAGATACACATGTACCCCCACACAAACACACACCCATCCACCCACAAAAATGCATATATATACACACATGCACACACATACATACATGCACACACAAGCATATACCCAAACATGAATGCACACAGATACACACATGTGTACACATGCAATCTGCACACATAAAGGCATACATGCTGTGAACTAGGACCAGCAGGAGGGAAAGGTGGGAGAGAGTGACAGGGGCCGAATGTAAGTGGAGTTCATGAAAGGCACACAGGAAATGCCATCACGACCCCGCCATTTTATACATTGAATATATCCTAAATATAAAATATTAAAAATTGGGAGATTAAAAATAAAAATGAGAAAACAGCCCCTACAGTCTGAGTCTAAAATCTACATCATGAATAACCTAAGAAATCTGTCATTTAAAATTCCCAAATTGACCTTTATCACTAGTAAAATATGGGAAATAGGATGGGTGTAGTAGCTCATACCTCTGATCTCAGCCATTGGGATGCTGTGGCAGAGGACTGATGTGAGTTTGAGGCTAGCCTTGGCTATATAGTGAGCCACTGTTTCAAAAATCCCTATAAAGTATGGAAAATAGGGTATACTATATGAAGTTTTAATTACTGAATGAGACATGTGTTTCTTCCAACAAAATGCCCAGCTCATTTTAAGGGTCAGGATTGTGAGATGGCTTTATTAACTTAATAGGTGAAATGATGCACAAGTGACCAAGCAAATTTTGTTTTGCATTTTAGTTTGAAATTCACCAATCCTTGTCATTTGGTTACTGTACTTAGGAGATCTAAAATACCTGGAAATGTTGAACCATCTCAATTAGTGCAATGAAAAGATTTCTTATTTATTCTTTTTTTTTTGTCTTTTTGAGACAGGGTCTCCCTTTAGTCCCAGCTGGCCTGGAGCTAGCTCTGTAGACCAGGCTGGCCTTGAACTCACAGAGATCCGCCTGCCTCTGCCTCCTGAGTGCTGGGATTAAAGGTATGTGCCACCATGCCAGGCTATTTATTTATTCTTAATTTATGTGTATATTTTGCCTGCATGTGCACTCATGTGTACAGTGCCCACAGAGGTCTGAAGAGGGCATCAGATCCCCTGGAACTGGAGTTACAGACAGTTGTTAGCCTCAAGTGGGTGCTGGGCACAGTCCTTTGCAAGAACATCCAGTGCTCTTAACCACTGACCTATCTCTCCAGCTCCAATGTGAATGTTTTTATTTTACAAAGTTTGGTGCCAATTATGACTTTAAACATGTAGCATCTGACCTAATCCATTGCAGCTGAGAGTCTAACCCAACACGAGGGTGTCTAATATCTCTAGATGGCCCATATTGTGGCTAGCTAACCTTTCAGCAAAACTTGATTAATGAAAGCATTTATGTGTCTGAGTAGTATTAAGTAAAATGATTTCTCGGTCAAAGCATTGTTGCCAGTTCTTTTCTTGAATGGACTGAAAGATAAACGAAGTGGGGAAAGCAATAGGGTTTCAATATTTTCCATTTAACTTAAATAACTCACCATCCTCAGTGGGGAAAGGTGCATGCTGAATATGATGGCATTGTTAGTTAGGACATGATTAAGGGATAGGATAGTTCAAAATGTAGTCATTATTGTGATATATTGGAATGGCTCATTATTATCTGCAGAGTTTAAATAATTTGGAGTGTTTGGGTTCTTAAACAACAGGATTATCTGTCTCCATTCTTCTTCAGAGCGAACCACTTATGTTCTATGAAGTCTTTGCTTCTTAATTTTCTAGAATTTCCCATCCATTAAGGCAACATCTTTGCTTCCTTTAATATGTATCTGTCCATATCCAGAGCTTGTACAAGGTGAGAAGTAGTTTTAAGAGTGAGATAACAAGGTTTATATCTCAACTGCGATTTGGACATAACCAGGTAGCATCTATTAAGACTGGTAAGTCAACAACAATCCAGGGCAGGTTCCACTTCCAAGAGTATTTGGGCAACACATATTGGACTTTCCAGGGGAAAATAATAATAATAATAATAATAATAATAATAATAATAATAGGAGGAGGAGAGGAGGACGTGGAGGAGGAGGAAGAAGGAGGAGGAGGAGAAGGAAGGAGGAGGAGGAGGAGGAGGAGAAGAAAGAGGAGGAGGAGAAGGAGAAGGAGAAGAAGAAGGAGAAGAAGAAGAAGAAGAAGAAGAAGAAGAAGAAGAAGAAGAAGAAGAAGAAGAAAGAAAGAAAGAAGAAAGAAGACATTGTTGAAGTTGTTGGGTGGATAGTGAGGTGAGGTAGATAGATTTGGGAAGAATTGAAAGGGGAATATGATTAAAGTCCATTGTATTGAGTTCTCAAGAATTAATAAAAGCACTTCAGAAAAGGTAAACCATTGAGAATGAAGCTGTGATGATTAACTATCCACTTGACAGCATCTAGAATCACCTAGGACATGCCTGGAAGAGCTCCAGTTGCTGTGCCTTCCTACCCTGATGGACTGCACCCTCACACTGTGAGCCTGAGTAAACCTTCCCAAAGTTGCCAAGAACCCCATAAAGAACTAAACGTGTGCCATGCAATCCTGAGTATTTCCTATCACAATGCAAGGCAGGCATTGCTGTTACAATCACTATCTCCCATCCCCTTATTGGTAATGATTTATTATTTTTAACTATGTGCATGCATGTGTGTCTGCATGTGGGTATGTACATTTGAGCGTAGGTAGGTACCCATACATGCCAAAAGAGGGCATCAGATCCCTGGAGCTTGAGTCATAGGCAGCTGGGTGCTGCCTGCTGTGGGTGATGTGAACTGAATTCCAGGCCTCTGCAAGAACAGCATGTGCTCTTAACCCCTGAACATCTCTCAAGCCCATTCCTTTTGATAGGGGAGAATCTGGACCCAGAAACACAGCACAGCTTGGCAAAGGCTACAAAAAGCTAAGCAGTGGGGCTTGGGTTTCTTGAGAAATATGTGCCTATCAGAAAACAGCAAATAGTCTTTGGAAAATGCATGTATATGCTGTGTGTGTGTGTGTGTGTGTGTGTGTGTGTGTGTATGTGTGTGTGTGTATGTGTGTGTTATTGAGCTAATGTGGAAGGAAGAGTGGACTTTAATAGAAAATCAAGTATGTGAGTAATTTTAAGCAGTAGAGAATCTGAAGTTTATATTTCCTGCACGGTAAGTTGACTATTCACCACTATGTTCCTCCATTAATTCAATAAACCTCTTGCTAGATATGTTGTCTCTCACCCAATTTGAAGGTGGAAGTGCCACAGAAAGATCAGAAATCTTAGTTTTTTAGAGGTTAGAATGTTTTGGAAATATTAGTACTGGCATTTATCAGGTAAAGATGGGTAAGTGCACCCGGGTTTTCCTGGGAAGGAGGAGAGTATGTAACAGGGTCTTTGAATAATCTCTTCCATCAGTAGGTAGGTGAGAACTGAGTCTCTCCTGGCACCATTTTGCTGTAGTCTTCTCCACTTGCATCTGGTTCTGCTGAGTCCTATCTATTCTGGAATTTGGGCTGGGTAGGTATAGGTTTCTGGTTACTAGCTTCTCCACACACTGTAGGTTTGTGGTTTTTGCCCCTGGAAGGCTTGCTATTTTCCAGTTACATTCCTGCTCCTGATCTGTCCAGCAGAGCATCCTTCTCCCATTTGGTTTTCACCAAAACCCAGCTAGCCCTGTCTCCTGACCCTCTTGGCTATTATTTCCAAAAGCAGAGGGCATGCATCAAAGATTTGAGAGACTTTGGGTGATAAATGCCACCTTTTGGATTTAAGTATTAAATTAAGACAAGTACTCATAAAAGGCAGTAGTCAAGGGGCTGGAGAGATGGCTCAGGGTTTAAGAGCACTGGCTGCCCTTGCAGAGGCCGATAGTTCAGTTCCAAGCACCCATATGGCAGCTAACTACCATCCATACATAACTCCAGTCCTAGAGGATCTGGGTATGCCAGGTGACCTTGAGCATATTACACATCCTCAGTATGGGGATTCTATTGCCTCTCTCTTAGTACTGGCACAGGAATTAACTGAGGTAGAGCATGTGAAGTGTCCTATCAAAGTGGTTGACACATCGCAGGAGTGGAACAAATGTGTGACTATGACAATAGCTCTGACTGTCACAGTCACCCTTCCCTGGGTGCTGTCACATTCCCACACCACTCCTTTACTAGTGGGATTTGTAGACACAATCTAAGATCAAGTTTATTGATAATGTTGGAAGCATAATTTGAAAACCGAAATCCAGTTAATTACCTAGGCAATTCTTCTGTTGCCAAGAGACCACATAGACCATTTTCTTCCAGCAAGTTACCTGCCTAAGGTGACTCTGTCCATATTGATCTCCAACAAAATGCATGCGAAAATAAATCAATTAATTCAATTGCTGTTTTGGCTTTGTACACTCAAGAGAAATCAAATGGTTTCTATCCTCAGAGATTCATGTAACTGACCACTTTCGGTTGGTATTTGTGACCCATGGTGGCTAAATTTGCCATTCAGAGTTGTGTGGAAAGCATTAAAAAATTCTAGATTTCTCAACTTCACCCCAGGAAAGTCTTATTCAACAAGCCTGAAGTGCAGAGTTTGTTTTTTATTTTCTTTCTTTTTCTTTTTCTTTCTTTCTTTCTTTCTTTCTTTCTTTCTTTCTTTCTTTCTTTCTTTCTTTCTTTCTTTCTTTCTTTCTTTCTTTCTTTCTTTCTTTCCCTTCTTTCGTTGGTTCCTTTTCTCGTTGCTCCCCGTTTCCCTTTCTTCTTATTCTTTTCTTCTTCTTTTTCCCCCCTTTCTTCTTTCTCCTTCCCCTACTTTCTTTTCTTTCTGTTCTTTTTTCCTTTCTTGTTGTTCTTCTTTTTTCGTTTCCTTTTTCTTTTCTGCTTCTTTCTTTCTTCTCTCTATCCTTTCTTTCGTGTTCGTTCTTGTCTCTTTCTTTTCTTTCTCTCGCTCTCTCTCTCTTCTCGTCTCCTCCCTCCGCCTCCTCTCCTCTCACCTCCTGACTCTTTCTCTCTCTCCTCTCTCTCTCTCCTCTCTCTCTCTCTCCCTCCCTCTCCTTTTTTTTTTTTTTTTTCTTTCTCCCTCCCTCTCTCGTTCCTTCTTTCTTTCTTTCTGTTTCCGCTTTTCTTCTTTTTTTCTTTCTTCGTTCTTCTTCACCTTTCTTTTCAGCTGTTCTTTCTTTCTTTTCTTTCTTTCCTTTCCTTCTCTCACCTCTCCCTCTTTCTTCCTTCTCCATCTCTTCCCCTCCCCTTTCCTCTCCTCGCTCCTCTCTTTCTTTCGCTCTCTCTCTTTCTCTTCTCATCTCTCTCACTTCCCCACGTCTCCTTCTCCCTCCTCTCCTCTTCTTTTCTCTTTTCTCGCTCTCCTCCTCTCTCCTCTCACTCTCATTCTTCTTTCTTTCTCTCCTCGCTCCTCTCCTCTCTTCTCACTTCTTTCTTTCCTTTCTCTCTTTTCTTCCGCTCTCCCTTCCTCTTCCCTCTCCTTCTCTTGCTTTTTCTGCTTCTTTCTTTCTTTCTTCTTTTCTTTTTCTTTCTTTCTTTCTTTCTTTTCTCCTTTCTTTTCTCCTCTCTCTCTCTCTCTCCCTACCCCGCCCATTCTCTCCCTCTCTCTCTCCCTCCTCCTCATCTTCCCTCTCCCCTCTCTCTCTCTCTCCTCGTTCTTTCTCTCCTTTCTTCTTTCTTTCGTTTCTCTTCTCTCTCTTCTTCCCCCTCGTCTCTCTTTCTCTTCTTTCTTTCTCTTCTTCTTTCCTCTCTCTCCTTTCTATCTTTCCTTTCCCTCTCTCTCTCTCACCTTTGTTCTTCTTTCCTTTCTTCTTTTCTGTTCTTTCTCCTTCCAGCTCCTTCCAGCTTTCTTTCTCTCCTTTCCTCTCCTTCTTCTTCTCTCATTTCCCCCCTCTCTCCCCTCTTTCTTCTTCTTTCTCTCTCTCCTCTCTCTCTCCCTCTCCTCTCCTCTCTTTCTTTCTTTTTCTTTATCTTTTTCTTCTTTCCTTCTTTCTCCTCTCGCATCCATCCTCTCCTTCCTTTCTTTGCTCCCTCCTCTTCCTTTCTTCTTTCCCTTTTCTTTCTCTCTCTTCCTTTCTTTTCTGTCTCTCTCTTTCTTTTCTTTTCTTTCTTTTCCTTCTCTCTCTTTCTTTCTACCTTTCTTTCTTTCTTTTTCTGCTTTTCTTTCTGTCTTTTCATTTCTTTTCTTTCTTTCTTTCTTTCTTTCTTTTCATTTCTTTCTCTCTCTCTCTCCTCTCTCCTTCCTCTCTCTCTTTTTTTTTTTTTTTTTTTTTTTTTCTCTCTCTCCCTCTCTCCCGTCTCTCATCTCATCCTTCCTCTCCTCCTCCGTCTCCTCTCTTTCTCGCTCCTCTCTCTCTCCTTCTCCTTTTCTCTCCTTCGCGCTCCTCTCTTACTCTCTCCTCTCTTTCTCGCTCTCCTCTCCCCCTCTTTCCCTTCTCCTCTCCTTCTTTCTCTCTCGCTCTCCCCTCCCCTCCTCCCTCTCTCTCTCCCTTCCTCCTATCCTTTCCTCTTTCCTTTCTTCCTTTTTACTTTCCTTCCTTCATTCTTCCTTCCTCTCTCTTTCTTCTCTTGTCTTTTCTTTCTTCTTTTCTTTCTTTTCTTTCTTTTTCTTTCTCTTCTTTCTTTCTTTCTTTCATTTCTTCTTTCTTTCTTTTCTCTCTTTCTTTTCTTTCTGCTTCTTTCTTTCTTTTCGTTTTCTTTTTCTTTCTCTCTCTTCTGCGCTCCCTCTCTCTTCCCCCCTCCTTTCTTCTTTCTTTCTTTTTTTTCTTCTTTCTTTGTTTCTTGTTTTCTTTCTTGCGTTTCTTTCTTTACTTTCTTTTTCTTTCTTTTTCGTTTCTCTTCTTTCTCTCTTCCTCTTCTCTTCTCCTTTCCCTTCTTCTTCTTTTTTCTTTCTTTCTTTCTTTCCTATTCTTTTTTCTGTTCTTTCTTTTCTTTTCTTTTTTTTTTCTTTCTTTCTTCTTTCTTTTTCTTTCCTTTCTCCTTTCTTTTCTCTCTCTCTCTCCTCCTCTCCTCTTATCTCTTCCTTTTCTTCTTTCGTTTCTTTCTTTTGCTCTTTTTCTTTTTTTATCTAATTCCGATTCTTTCTCTGTCTTTCCCTTTTTTCTTCTTTCTTTCCTTCTTTTTCTTTCTGTTTTCTTTTTCTTCGTTTTTCGTTTTTCTTCTTTTCTTTTCTTTTCTTTCCTTCTTTTTCTTTCGTTCTTTCTTTTTTCTTTTCGGTTCTTTCTTTTCTTCTTTTTTTCTTTTCCTCTTCTTTCTTTCTTTCTTTCTTTTCTTCTTTCTTTACTTTCCATTTTTTCTTTTTCGTGTTCCTTTTCTTTCTCTTTCTATTCTTTCCTCTCTCTCTCTCCTCTTTTTCTTTCTTTCCTCCTCTCTCCCTTCCTCTCTCTTCTACTCTCCCCTCCTCTCTCATCCCCTCTCTCCGCTCTCTCCCCTCGTCTTCTTTCTCCTCTCTCTCTCCTCCCCCTCTTCTCCTCTCGGTCGCTCTCGTCCTTTCTCCCTCTCCCCCTTCTCTCTCTCCTTGTTTCTGTTTTCTTTCTCCTTTCTTTCTTTCTCTCTCTCTTTCTATTTTTCTTTCTCTTCATTTTGGAAATGACTGACTTCTCTTCTCCCTTGCTTTCCATGACTCTGCCTCGCTTTCCCTGACTCTCCCTGTATTTCTCTGCCTCTCCCTCTCCTTTCGCCTCTCCTCTCCTCTCCCTCTCACCCCCCTCCTCTCCTCCCCCGGGTCTTCTCCTCTCTCTTCTCCTCCTCCCCTCTCCTTCTCCTCTCTCCTCTCCTCCTCTCTTTTTTTTTTTTTTTTTTTTTTTTTTTTTTTTTTTTCTTTTCTCTTCTCCTTTTCCTCTTCAATCTCCCCTCTCTCTTCTCTCCTTTCTCTCTCTCTTCTCCCCTCTCCGTTCCCTTTCTCCCTCCCTCTCTCCTTGTCTTTCTCTCCTTTCTCTCTCCTCCTCGGTCTCTGTCTCTCCCCCTTCGCTCTCTCTCTCCTCCTCTCTCCTCTCCGCTCCTCTCACTCTCCCTTCTTTTCCGCCTCCTCTCACTCCTTCTCTCCTCTGTTTCCTCTCTCTCCTCTCGCCGCTTTTCGTCCTCCCTCGCACCCTCGTCTCTCCTCCCTCTTTTTCTTTCCTCCTCTTTCTCTCCATCCCTCTCTTTCTCTCACGTCCTCTCTCTCCCCTTCCTTTCCTTTCTTCTTCTCCATCCCTTTTTCTCTTTTTCTCTCTCTTCTTTGTATCTTTCCCCTTTCTCTCCTCTTTCTCTCGCCTTTCTCTCTCCTTCTCTCCTCTCTCCCTCTCTCTCCCTCCTTCTCTCTCCCTCTCCCTCATCCTTTTCTCTTCTTCCTCTCTCTCTCTCTTCTCTCTCTCAACTCTCGATCTTTCTTCCCTCGATCTCCCGCCTCTCTGTCTTTTCTCTCAGCTCCCTCCCGCTCTCTTGCTCTGCTCTCCTTCTCTCTCCCGTCCCCTCCTTTTCCCTGCTCTCTCTCTCTTGTTCTTTTTTCTCTTTCCTCTCTTCTTCCGCTCCTCTTCTTTCTCTCTCTCCTCCTCCTCTCTCTCTATTTTGCTGCTCTCTCTCTCACCTCTCTCCTCTCTCTTCCTTCCTCTTCCTTCTTTCCTTATCTCTCTCTCTCCTTTCGTTTTTCTCTCTCGTCTCTCTCTTACTCTCTCTCTCCTCCTCCTCCTCTCTCCGTCTCTCTCAAATCTCCTCTCTCCTACTCGCTCCTCCCCTCTCCGATCTCCTCTCGTCCTCCTCTCTCTCCTCTCTCTCTCGCCTCTCTTTCTTTCTCTTCCCCTCTCCTCTCTTCTCTCATCCTCTCTCTCTCCTCATCCCTCTCTCTCATCCTTTCTCTCCTCTCTCTCTCTTCGCCTCTCTCTCTCTCCTCCTCTCTCTCCTCGCTCTCCCTCTCTCGCTCTCGCTCTTTCCTCTCCTTTCTTTCTCTCTCCCCTCTTCTCCTTCCGTCCTTCTCCCCTCGTCTCCTCTCTCTTCCATCTCTTCTTTCTCTCCTCCTTTTCCTTTCCTCCTCCTCTTCCTTCTCTCACAAAACTCTCTCTCTCTCCCCTCATCTATCTTTTTGGGTTCTTTTCGCCTTGCTCTCTGTCCCTCTCTCTCCGCTCTTCTCTCTCTCTCTCCTTTCTCTCCTTTTTTTTTTTTTTTTTTTTTTTTTTTTTTTTTTTCTTTTCTGTGTCTCTCTCCTCTCCCCCTCTCTTTCTCCTCCTCTCCTCTCTTTCTCACTTCTCCTCGTTCTTTTCTCTCTCTCTCTCTCTCCTCTCATCTCCTCCCCTTCCTTCCTTCCTTCCGTCCCCTTTTGTCCTTTTCCTTCCTTCCTTCCTTCCCTTCCTTCCTCACATCCTTCCCTTCCTTCCTCCTTCCTCCTCCTTTGCCGTTTCCTCCCTTCCTCTCTCTCTCCTCTTCTCTCTCTCTTCTTTCTTTCTTTCTTTCTTTCTTTCTTTCTTTCTTTCTTTCTTTCTTTCTTTCTTTCTTTCTTTCTTTCTTTCTTTCTTTCTTTCGTGTTTGGTTTTGTTTTGTTTTGAGATAGAGTCTCATGTAGTCCAGGGTGATTCCACCTTCCTATGTAGCTGAGGATGACCTTGAGCTTCTGGTCCTCCTGCTTTTATCTGCAAAGTGTTGGGAGGATAAGTAGGTGCCGCCACATCTGGCTTGTGGTGCCAGCCATGCCACCCAGGGCATTCTGCCTGTGGGCAAGCATGTGGCCAGCTGAGTCACACCCCAGCCTGAGGATTGTTTTTAATTAAAAAGAATTATTTTGATTTTCGTGTATGAGTGTTGTACCTGCATGCATATAATGCGATGCCCACGGAGGTCAGAAGAGGTCAGACTTCCTGGAACTGTGCTGGGAACTGAACCCAAGTCCTCTGCAAGAGCAACCAGTGCTCCTTACTGCTGAGCCAGCTCTCCAGCCCCTGAGGATTTGTTTTGGAATCAGCTCTTTTTAGATTTGGACCATTTGGCTCAATATTCAGCTTTGTCTATGATGCAATCTTTCTGAAATTCAGGGATTAGAAGGCTGTATAAAAAATTCCTGATGTGAGCACATAGCCTCCCTTTGTAACAAGTTTGCTTTCTCTCTGTATATGTGTCTATATATCTATATATCATCTGTATATCTATATATCTATATCTTTCTATATATTTGTGACTACTCCAGAACATGAAAAATATTTTTGTTATCCAAATCAAAATGGCATGAGGTGTTCTCCAATGTAATCAACTGTGGATTATACACAAATCATAATCACCTGTTTACTGAGTTGGAAATCCTCCTAGGTACCAGAAAAAGTGTTTAAGACTTTAATCTTTCCATATGTTACAGGGTATCTGTAATGGATTTTATGTGTTTGAAACTAAAGATTGACAGGTCTGGATATTATGGATTTGTTAGCATTGGTCAAATGGTGAGAGTTAGCATGCAGTTCTTCATTCCCCATTGTTGGCGTACGAATGAAACATTTCTATGCAGTCTCAGATAAGCAAGAGTTCATGTTACATTATATGAGGAACAGAATAACTATCTTTTATTCCATGGTGATGTTTTTCTTCTTTGAAATATTATATATTCAACTTTAAAAATGTGACATTGGATTAAAAGAAGAAGGTGACATAATGGTGAAAAATTTGTACAGTACTAACACGGTATTGTACAATGTGTTTTTAGCATTTTGGAAATGGGGATCTTAGGTTCCAGCAAGTGTTGTAGAGAATACATTTTGAAAAACTCCTCTCACTGGGCGTGGTGGCGCACACCTTTAATCCCAGCACTCAGGAAGCAGAGCAGGCAGATCTTTGTGAGTTCAAGGCCAGCCTGGTCTACAGAGTGAGTTCCAGGACAGCTGGGGCTACAGGGAGACCCTGTCTCAAAAAGACGAAAAAAAATTGTGTGCGAGTGTGTGTGTGTATGTGTGTGTGTGTGTGTGTGTGCATGCGTGCACACACACATGATGTGTTATGGAGCACCTGTGGAGGTCAGATAATAACCTGCGAGTTGGCTCTCACATTTCATCTTGCAGAGGGAGGGTCTCCCTTACTTTCACTGCTGTGTATGCACTTGGGTTGGCTAGCCCACGGCATTCCACACAATTCTCCTGCCTCTGCCTCCTCTCTTGATGTAACAGTGCTGGGATTACTGATTAGGCTTTTCACATGGACTCCAGGGATGAGATCTGAGTCATCAGGCTCTTTTGGCCTGTGCCATTAGCTGATGAGATGTCTCCTCATCTCAGAAAATACATTAAAAACAATGAGTTATAAAAATGATTTTGTTGAAATTAATAGTTATTTTTGATATAGGATATCATATACAGCTAGGTAATTTGCTAGTTATGCAAGGAACTCACATTTAATCTTTATAACAGTTCTACATATAAATGCTAATATCAAGACAATCAAAAGGGAGCTAAGAAAACACCTCGAAATCAACAAATGTCAGGAATTAATACAAATCTTTAAATAGTAACTCTTAGTTTTATAATGGTCTTGCGGGGCTGGAGAGATGACCTAATGGTTAAGAGTGCCGACTGCTCTTGCAGAGGACCCGGGTTCGATCCCCAGCATCCACATGGCGGCTGAGAACCGTCTTTAGCTCCAGTTCCAGGGGAATCTGACACCCTCTTCTGACCTCTGCAGCATTGCATGACACGGGTGCACAGACCTACATGCAGACAGTACATTCATACACATACGAAAATAAAATAAAATAAAAATAAAATGGTCTTGCTGGGCGTGGTGGCTCGAGCCTTTAATCCTTAGCACTCGAGAGGCAGAGGCAGGTAGATCTTTGTGAGTTCAAGTCCAGCCTGGTCTACAGAGTGAGTTCCAGGCTAGCTGGGGCTACAGGGGACCCTGTCTCAAAAAGACAAAAAAAATGGTCTTAATCCCCCCCCCCCCAAATACAGAGACTATCATACAGGATTAGAAAACAGGATGCACTTTTTTGCTGCCTCCAATAAAAACACCTCTCCGTCAAATATAGCCACCACCTTAGGTAAAAGGATGGATAAAGTTTTCCAAGAAAATGGAACCAAGAAAGAAGCAGATGTAGGTAATCTAACATCTGATAAAATAGATTCTAAACCAAAAGTAGTCAAAATAGCTAAGAGAAGTCACTCATCAATGGAACAGTCCAAGAAAATATTGTAATTCTAAGCATATACTCACACAATGCAAGTGCAGCCAATTTCATAAAATACATACTACTAGATGTAAAGCCACAGATTAACCCCAACACAGTGATATTGGGAGACATGTCATCTGGACAAAATCTAAACAGAAACATTGGAATTAAATGATGTCATAAACCAAATGGACCCAACAGATATCTATATAACACTCCATCAAAACACTAAGGAATACTCATTCTTCTCAGTAGCCCATGAAACTTTCTTCAAAGTGATCACACATTAGCACATAATGGAAGTGTCAACAAATACAGGAAAACTGAAACAACATTTTGTATTCTATCTAACGAGAAAGGAATGAAGCTGGATGAACTGACTGGTTCATTCCCGTCAGCTAATGAGCACTGTTACTAATACAGGGATTCTGCACATTTTCTTGTCTTCTTTGATTGTCTGAAAGATACTTTTTTTTTGAGACAGGGTTTCCCTATAGCCCCAGCTGGTTTGGAAGTCACTCTGTAGACCCGGCTGGCCTTGAACTCACAGAGATCTGCCTGCCCCTGCCTCTGGAGTGCTAGGATTAAAGGCATGCATCACCACACCTGACAAAGTGTTCTTAGCCACCATGTGGGTGCTGGGAATCAAACCTGGGTCCTCTGCAAGAGCAGTCGGTGCTCTTAACTGCCTAGCCATCTCTCCAGCCCCGAAAGATACTTTCAAATCCACAAGGAGCATAAAGTCTTCAGAGGAGCAAGGACCATTTGTGCATTAAACATTGTAACATCAAGAGATGAAGGTGGGTAGGGAGCCTCCTGCTCTGCTTATCTACCTGGACCTTCTCTTAAGATTCTTTCAAAGAAGATCTGGGCTTGAATCTGAGACTCCTCCAGTTCATGAGGAGAATCTGGTTTCTACTTGGTGCTCTTTATTTTACTTTGTGGTACTAAAACATGACACTGTAAAAATAGCAAGAAAAGGACCATGAGACAGCTTAGTGGTGAAGGCTTTTACCACTAAGTGTGATGACCTGAGTTCTGTCTCCGGGACCTACAGTAAGGAAAGGAGAGAACCAACTCCTGCAAGTTTTTCTCTGACTACACATATGCCCTGGTACATTCACAGCCACAAGCACAAGCACAAGCATACGCACACACATACACACACACATGCATGCAAATATGATAAACTTATTTATTTTAATATTTTATTTATTGTTTTTATTTTATGTATATGAGTGTATTGCCTGCATCTATATAAGAACTCCCTTGTAGTACAATGCCCATGGAAGAGGGCATTGTACTACAAGGGAGTATCAGAAGAGGGCTCGAATTCCCCTGGACCACAGACAGTTGTTAGCCACCATGTGGTGCTGGGAATGGAACCTGAGTCCTCTGCCAGAGCAGCCAGTGCTCTTAGCTACTGAGCCATCTTCCAGCCCCATGATAAACTTTTAAATGTCAGGAAGCACTACAGTGGGAGAAGGCAGTGTCTCTCCAAGAAAATTGGTTATTACTTCTCTAAAGGGGAACATGTTTGTGTGTTTCCCTATTAGATGAGTCTTTTCCTCTACTGAAATTAAGAACAAAGTTCAGGAGTATCTTTGTTTCCCAAACCTGACATAGACCCATGCTGCATACTGTTTGATTTAACATGCTATATGTTTATTTTAAAGCAAACATGTATGTGTGGGATCATTTGTACTTCATATCTTAGGGTAACTGAAACTCATTTTGCTCATGAAGCTCTTTGTACATTTCTTCTGTGAATTTGAACAAAGAATAGACCCTTCTTTTATTGTTTGTTTGTTTTTTGTTTTTGTCTTTTCAAGACAGGGTCTCCCTGTAGCCCCAGCTGTCCTGGAACTTGCTCTGTAGACCAGGCTAGCCTTGAACTCACAAAGATCCGCCTGCCTCTGCCTCCCAAGTGCTAGGATTAAAGGCATGCACCACCACGCCCAGCTAGACCCTTCTTTTTGATCCGAGACTTTGACATAAGAATGATGTTGGGTTATGGAAACTTGTTTTTAAAAATATATTTTTATTGTTATTAAACTTTTTCATACATCATACATCATTTCTCAATCTAATTTAGACTCATTTCCCTTTCCATACCCCCCCACCCCACCTGAGTTCATGCATTCTGCCATACATGTCTTGCATCTTTTTCTGAGTCTTTCCAGAGTTTTTTCAAAGCTGAGGATTATTGTCTTTGGGACAACTTCACTGTTTAAGTCTTTTTTTTTTGTCCCAGTTCTTTTGTTGTTGTTGTTCCCTCCAACTTGTATTGCTTCAATGTATGCATATATCTATGTATATATAATATATAATATATATATGTCTCACCTCTACTAAAATTATGTTGTCTGAAAACAAACTATGTTTTTTCCAAATCATATTTCAGGATTCACATTTTTCCATTTTGATTTTATATTACTCTAAAATATGCATACATACCCTCCATGCATATACCAAAATTCAAAAGTCTGAAAGTAAATGGTAGATTAGTTCTAGAACCTGTTAAGGGATTCACAATATAAGAGCACAGTTGCTTTCAGATAACGAGGAATGTGACATTAATGTGGCTCAGTTTGCCTTACAACTAGGTACTTGGTGCGTGCTAGCATCCACGGATGAGGGATACCATTCCCCGTTTGTTTTCCTGGTACTGTGTTAGTTCACTTAATATCTTCTAGTTCCATCCATTTACCTGCAAATTTCATGATGTCATCTTTCTTTACCACTGCATAGAACTCCATTGTGTAGATGTACCACATTTTAATTATCCACTCGTTGGTTGAGGGGCACTTGAGTTTGTTCCAGCTCTTCACTATTGTGAAGAGAGTTGCAATAAACATGGATGTGCATGTATCTCTGTGGTAGGATGAGTCTTGTGGGTATATACCCAGGAGTGGTATGACTGGGTCAGGTTGTAGGCTCATTTTGAGTCTTTTTAAGGGTTCTCCACACTGCTTTCCATAGTGGTTTACGAGTTTACATTCCCACCAATAGTGGATGAGTGTTCCCCATTCCCTACAACCTCTCCAGCATTTGGTATCATTTGTTTTCTTGATCCTAGCCAGCTTTATAGGAGTAAGATGATAACTTAAAGTGGTTTTAATTTGCATTTCCTTAATTATTAATGATGTTGAGTGCTTTTAAAGATGTTTCTCAGCCTTCTTTACTTCCTCACTGGTGAAGTCTCTGTTCAACTCTTTACTCCATCTTTTGAGTGAGTCATTTGTTTTCTTACTTCTTTGTTTTTTGAGTAGTTTATATATTCTGGAAGTTAATGCTCTGTCAGATGTATCGCTGGTGAAGGTTTCCTCTCATTCTGTGGGTTTTTTCTTCACTTCCTTGATTGTTTCTTTAGCTGTACAAAAGCTTTTGAGTTTAATGAGGTCCCACTTGTCAATTGTTGACCTTATTTGATGCATTACTGCTATTTGATTTAGAAAGTCTTCTCCTACACCTATGTCTTCTAGGTTGTTGCCAACATTTTCTTCTATCATTTCGGAGTTTCAGGTTTCAAGTTGAGGTCTTTGATCCACTTGGAGCTGATTTTTGTACAGGGCGAGAGGTAGGTTTTAGTCTTCTACAAGTGGTGATCCAGTTTTGCCAGCACCATTTGCTGAAGATGCTGTCTTTCCTCCATTGAGTCTTCTTGGCCCTTTTGTCAAATATGAGGTGGCTGAAATTGTATGTGCTCAAGTTTGGATCTTCAATTTTGTTCCATTGGTCAACAGGTCTATTTTTGTGCCAGTACCAGGCTGTTTTTTGTAATTAAAGCCCTGTAGCATAGCTTGAAGTCTGGTATAGAGATGCCCCCTGTATTGTTCTTTTCTCTCAGGGTTGTTTTGGCCATTCGAGGTCTTTTGTTTTTCCAAATGAAATTAAGGATTTTTTCTAAAGCTGTGAAGAAAACTCTTGAGGATTTTAATTGGGATTGCATTGAATCTGTATATTAATTTGGGTGGAATGGACATTTTTACTATATTAATTTTAGTTTTAAATAGGACTTTACATATCTATGAGTGTATTTTTTAATTGTATAAAGCATTTTTTTTATCACATTCTAGTTAGAAGGTTACATATTTCCTCGGCCGCCATGTGGGTGCTGGGGATCGAACCCGGGTCCTCTGTAAGAGCGGTTGGCGCTCTTAACCGCTAGGCCATCTCTCCAGGCCCAGAAGGTTACATATTTCCTATCACTCTTCGGCTGTTCTACAAACCAATCCAAAGGTGCTCCATCCTATTTTTAATTAAATTTATTCCTTGACAATTTCACACATGCTCATAAAGATGGCTGGTTAGGCTCACCCCACCCTCCTTGTCTGCACTCCTCTTAGTCTCCTATTTCTCTCCAAGTCCTTTTCTGCATTTGCATCTTTTTATTTTGTTTGTGACCCACTGAATTTAACCAGGGCTGTCTGTGTGACCATGGGTGTGGAACTGTCCATTGGAGCCTGGTGGACTCACCACTGGCTGCTCAACTGAAGACGATAACTCCCCCTTCCCCACATCTACCAACAGCTAACGGTTCCCCAGGGAAGGATATGCCCCTTGAGCCCTCCCTCATTCATGACTGACTGTTGACAAGCTCAGGCTTGTGTAGGCTCATTGTAGGCAACCTCAGCTGCTGTGGGTTCAGGATCGCATTGGCTGTGTCAGGAGCAGAGGAGGGCATGTGCAGTTCAAGATAATTACTTACTTCAATGAATAATATGTCTTTGCTGATTTTTTGAAGGAATAGGTCTGCTTACGGCCAAAATAGCTATCTATTTTCAGTGACATTCTGAACTGTGGCTAAACTTAGACTGATGGAATTTGTTTCAATTTTGTTTTAAGAGTAGATTTTGAAAATAAAAGCAGAGGCTGAGAGTGTAGTTCTGTGGTGTATGTTCAGCAGTGAAAGGCTGGGGTTCTCAGAAGATTTAGGGTCAGGGAATGTGGCTCAGTGGTAGACAGCAGTGTCTTGTAGAGTACATATAAAGCTTTAAGTTTTACTCCTACACCCAGACTGCAGTAAAAGCAAATATTTTCAAAGTGAATTTAAGCCTGTAATCAGTTTTAAATTTTATTTAGTCAAAAAGGCTTCCATATGAACTATATGTTAGAAGATGGAGAAAGATCTCTCTCTCTCTCTCTCTCTTTCTCTCTCTCTCTCTCTCTTGTACATGTTTGGGTGTATACAGTGAGCAGGTACACACACCCATTCGTGCACACGTGGAAGGTGGAGTCAATGTTCGATATCTCTATCTATCACTCTGCACCTTATTTACTGACCCTGGAGCTTGCAGATTCAGCCAGACTGGCTGGAGCTCTAGGGGTCCTCGCATCTCTGCCTTTCCGGCTCCAAGATTACAGGTGCATCTACCTCATACAGCTTTTTTTTCCATGGAGATTAGAATCTGGTTCTCATGCTTGCACAGCAGGCACTTTACCAACACATCTGTCTTCCTAGACATTCATTTTAATCTTCAAGTTCTCTACTCACCAATGCCATATAGAAAAGAACCACTCTGGGCCAGTGCACCAACCCCAGGAGTCCTATAGAAATGAATGTTCAAGCTGGGAGTGGTGGCGCACACCTTTAATCCCAGCACTTGGGAGGCAGAGGCAGGCAGATCTCTATGAGTGTAAGGCCTACTTGGTCTACATAGTGAGCTCCAGGCCAGCTGGGACTAAAGGGAGACCCTGCTTCAAAAATACAAAAAAAAAAAAAAAAAAAAAAAGAAAGAAATGAATGCTCAAGGTGATTGTGACCACCTATGACTTGACTCATTTATGGACCCAAAAGTCAGGGTTTTTACTCTCATACTTTAAAAGTGCACTGTTTAAATAGAAAGGCATACATATGTACATATATATTTCTATATGTATATATACATATATGTGTAACATAGTCATACACTTACATACAAATATGTTTGGATTTCTCCATTCATATTTATTATGTTTATCCAAGAAGGCTATGATCACAAACACACACATGCACACACACACACACACACACACACACACACACAGACTGGGGGTGAGGGAGAGGCTTCACTTCTTTCTTTACCTGGTGGTGGCCAAGCTAGGAATATGGAATGCTGCCCCAGCACTGCGAGGTTACATGGGGGATGGATGTCTTCTGGGGTCCACATGGGCATCTGGACAATGTGACTGTCACTCGTGCCACTGCCTCCCCCAGTTTTGACTTCTAACTTGTAAATGTACCTGAAGGAAGAAAGTCATGTAAATCAGTCTCTGAGATACCTGGACAATGATCACTGACTTTTTAATCCACCTCTTTGTCCTAAGTTTGTGACACTTTGTAAATCCTTTGCTGTTTGTCAAGAAACTTTATCATGAAGTTGGTCATTTTTCTAGCACAGGTAGAGTTCCCTCTAGAGCATCTTGACTCCATTATTATCTCTGTAGTCATTCGTAGCTTTTCTAGATTTGAGGAATGTCCTGTAATGTGCTGGCAGACTGTAAAAATTCAATTTAGTCTTTCCTATTTTTAAATGGGTTGAATTTCAGAGAGATTTATTTAGAGGAAGAGATTTTTTAAATGGGCCTGTTATTTTCCTCAATAAAGCTAAATTATTCTCTACTCTCTGCCCTAAAACATCTGTTGATGCAAGATACATTTTGCATCTGCTTAGAAAGGAATAGAAATGAAATGGAGATATGTGGAACTCCCCTACAAAATGGCTCTTGTAGATGCAGGGTAGCAAGTAGAGGAACTTAAGAGAGGAGATGGTGAGTGAGGGAATCAAGCCCTCCCATTTGCTTATTGCTAATTTAGGAACCCATATTCCGTATATCACTTGATGATTTTAAAATTGGACACTTTATTTTGTATATGTAACTTTCTCATGCTTTCATGTCAAATAGGGGATAAATTATTTATATTTTAAAGGGATTTCATAGAGTCTGAAAACTAACAATGATTTAGCACTTTCATCTGTTATAGTACGGCTAATGAATAAGGAGATTAATTCATAATGGAACAATGTATTCTTTCTCAACCTTGAACAACTTAGAAAGCTTGCAGTGTAGTTGGCAAAGTCGCACCCAGTTACCTGCTGTTGGGCTCCAGGTTTTTATCAGTGAAGTTCCGTACATCACTGCCACCCACGAAAAGCAAGCTTCCATTACGACTCAGCTGATATTGAGAAACGAGGCCGTTGGGCTTTTCTGGAGGATTCCAATATAATTCCACGGTGGCAGAATTGATGATAATGTGTCGAGGTGTCACCCAAACTCCTGGCAAAAATGACGTGATGAGGTTTTATTGTAGGGATAAAATAGGCACCCCGTGAAAAGGCTCCCCTCCCCCACATCAGCACACTCATATCTGTTGATTAAAACAATCTCATTGTGAGAAAGTAAGAATTTATTTTCTTTACTCGCAGATGAAATATATAACAGGGCATAAATACACATTTCCTATTGTCTTATTTTATTTTTGAGTCTTGATCATTGGTCTGAAAGTCTGAAGAAAACTTAGGTATTCTAAAATCTGACTCTGTTTACTTGAGTTTTATGGAAGGACACATAATTGGGTCTTTATCTGAGTTATACAATTCATAAGAATTTCCTTTTCTCTCCCTTTCCCTGGCACATCTGGTCTCAGTTCCTGCTTTCTCTTCTTCACTTTAACTTGAACCTGTGGAGTCTTGGAGCCCCAGAGTCGCACTTCTCTTCCCCTCTTCTTTTTTCCCTCCTTCTCTTTCCTCCTCCTCTTTCCTCCTCTTCTTCCTCCTCCTCTTCTTCCTCTTCCTCTTCCCCTTCTTTTTCCTTCTCCCTTTTTCTCTTCCTCTTCTTCCTCCTCTTCTTCCTCCTCTTCTTCCTCTTCCTCCTCCTCCTCCTCCTCCTCCTCTTTCTTTTCCTCTTCTTCCTCCTCCTCTCATTCTTCCTCTCCCCTCACCTCTTCTAAAACTCACTTCCTGGATGATCTCTGTTCACTCCTGTATGCTGAAAGTTCCCTAATGCGTATTTGATACTCATTTTTTCTCTCACCTTCAGATTCGCGAATCCAGTGGTTTACTTGACACTTCCGCTTATATAATCACTCACATGTGAAAACCTCAAAGCCTTCAGAATGGAAGTCGTGCTTTGCCTGTTTACAGCCTGCTCATCTTCAGGTCTGTACGTTGGTTCATTTTCTTGGGCAAAATATACAACCATATCTCTCCTGAGGTTTTTCCCTCTGACTGCTCTGTCACTCAGCCCTCCATATTCTACACAGGTCCCTGTCTTCACAGCCATCTCTCTCTCTGGCCCTGACCACAGGATTCTTTCATTCATCCCTGTCTCTTGCAGTGTCAGGGAATGAACCTAGAGTCTGTGAATGCTGGGCAAGTGTTCTGCCACCCAGCCACAGCCACAGCCATGTCTTATCTTGTAAGCTGGTCTTTGTGTTTATCTTTTGCTTTCTTGAGACAAGGTCTCATGTAGCCTAGGCTGGCCTTGAATTCACTATGCAGCCAGAGACCAGCCTTGAGCCCCTTAGCCTCCTGGCACACATCTGGTGGGAGTGTTGTTTGAACTCTTGGCTGTCTCTATGTTTTGAATTCCTTACAAAACTGTGTGTATTTGATATGTATTAATCCATAGGTCCACACTGTGTGTATTTGATATGTATTAATCCATAGGTCCACACCGTGTGTATTTCATATATGTACTAATCCATAGGTCCACACTTTCTGGCCTTGGCCTTTCTGGCAGCGCCCTCCCCCCCAACTCATGAACATCCATCCACACCAAGCTTCTTTCCACCCCTGGGGTGTTTCACATTCTTCCCTCCTTCTGGGATTTGCAATTCCATCAACACAGCTGCTTCTTGCTTCATTAATTTGCATTTTATTCTTCAGTCATATGTGTAAACTTCCCTTCATCCACACAGCCTTGCTAACCTCTGCTGTCTCGCTCCAGCCATTCCCACCCATTTAGTTTCTCTCACACATGCCTCTCTCTAATTCCCATATCACGCTCAACATCACAACCATCTCCTTTCCTTGACATGTTACTGTTCTTATGTTGTTGCACCTAAAGGTCCATCCACACCTTTGCCTGATTTAAAACAAATTTTTTCCACCAAGGTAGTGATCTCATCTTATTTGTCAACATGTGCCTACATACAGAACACTAGCAATTACCTCAATGGGTATTAATCTCTGGAAGATATTACACTAGGCAGCCTACACAGCCATAGGAAGTGCAAAGAGGACTGCGATGTGGCTTATTATTTCAAGGAATTTGACTCTTTACTGTAAAGGACAAACTATGCACACCGACTATCATCATCCAAGGTCCATGTTTTGGTATTACTAAAGCTGTGGCATTCTATCAGTGGAGATTTTGAAGGGAGGGAAGACCAGTCCACGGTGTTTTGTCATTTAGTCCAGCTTTGAATATACATTGGGATTCTCCTAAGGAGCTATTTCAAAGCTCCTTACATTATAAGCTACATCAAAGTTCCTTACATTATAAGTTCCCTTTAACGAGCAGCTTTGGATTGATTTTGTCTCCTTTGCAAGTTACTCTGTGGAAGGTAAGATTTCAACATTTTTAGAAGAAAAATGCACAGAACATTTAAATACAGTTTATTTAACAGTACCCTGAAGAAAGGAAACAATCTAGATAGGTTTCAAAAGGCCTCAAGCAACTGACATTCTAAAGAGCATCTTCTTAGAAGGAAGCCATCCATCTCTTCCTCTCTCCATGCTAGAGACTCAGGAAAAAAAAAAAAGCCAAATCACAGAGCATACTGAGGCTTGGGTTTCTCTGCCAACAGCTTCTAGACTATTCAGCCAATAATTTAGAGCTCTGATCTAAACAGCAGGTGAGTTTGGTTGATTCAAAAGATAAAGGTAAAGGTTTAGTCTGCTTCCTCTAGGTCATCTGTCTGTCTTTGAAGGATACATTAAAAACTACCAAGGATGGGTTGGGGCAATGGCTCAGTGTGTAAGGCACTTGCCACACAAACACCTGGACCGAAATTTGGATCCCCAATACCCACACAAATGTGGGTGTAGCAGCCCATCTGAAGAACTGTCACAAGCAGAGTCAGGTGCCCAGAAGAAAGAGTAGGTAACTTCATCAGCTCTGCTGGTTCTGGTTTCCAGTAAGAGACTGAGCCTCAATGTTAAAAGTGAGGAACGAGGGCTGGCAGTTAAGAGCGCCGACCGCTCCTTAAACCGGGTTCGATCCCCAGCACCCACATGGCGGCCAAGAACCGTCTGAAACTCCAATTCCAGGAGAACTCCAGTTCCAGGGGAATCTGACACCCTCTTCTGACCGCCGCGGCATTGCACGACACGGGTGCACAGACTTGCATGCAGACAGTACATTCATACACATACAGAAATAAATAAAATTAATTAAAAAAATTTTAAAAAAAAGTGAGGAACGATTGGGAAGATAACCAATATTATCCCCCCCCCCTCGAAAGTACCAAAAGAACAACATTGTCAAAGAAGGTTTCCAGGTGGAACCCCTCACCACAGCCTGTGGATAGAGGGGGGCTAACGAAATAAAATGAATCAGAATTTGGGAGCTGTTTCAAGTTTTCAACACAGGTCAAGTTTTGCACAAGCCAAGGAAAGCTCTGTGAAAGTTAGTTATAACCCTCAGGCTTGGTTGTAAGATTAAGTCCAAGTAACTGCTATCTATTTATTTCTAGAGTGACTTGGGGCCCTCATTATCTTAACAACTCTGAGACACTTGGTAGAGTCCACCCCTCTGAGTAATTCATGGTAGGAATTTGTCCTCCTTCTTCTCCCCACCCCTAATCCAGTCTTAAAAAACAGCAGAAGATCAATTGTATTCTTTATAATAATAAAGGGAGAGAATTGAGGCAATCCAAAGGCAAGAACTGGAGAGAAGGAAAGGAAGTGACTGCTGGTGATGGGGTAAGGTTCATCAGGTGAGAACTATAGATGGCAAAAGTCAGTAGGTAAATCTTTTATTTTTTATACTTCTATTGATGTTTTGTGTATATCAAACATCATTTTTCATTTCAATTTAGACATATTCCCTTTTCCCTGTTTCCCACCCCAGTTCATGCATTCTTTTTTTAAAATTTTTTTAAAAAATTTTATTTCTGTATGTGTATCAATGTACTGTCTGCATGCAGGTCTGTGCACCCGTTTCGTGCAATGCCGCAGAGGTCAGAAGAGGGTCTCGGATTCCCCTGGAACTGGAGTTCTCCTTGAATTGGAGTTTCAGATGGTTTTCAGCCACCATGTGGGTGCTGGGGATCGAACCCGGGTCCTCTGTAAGAGCGGTTGGTGCTCTTAACTGCTAGGCCATATCTCTAGCCCCCAGTTCATGCATTCTGCCATACATGTCCTGCATCCTTTTCTCAGTCTTTTTAAAGTTTTTCTCTGTAGGGGTTTATTGTTTTGGGAAGAATTTAACTGTATCAATAATTTCTTTGATCCAGTCCTTATGTTGTTATTGTTCCCTCCCATTTGTATTGTTCCAAAATATGCCTATATATAAAGATCACATACATACCAGAATTATGTTCATTGGAAATAAACTGTATGTTAATTCTGAAATATGTTCAGGAATTCACATTTTTCTCTTTAATTTTATATTACTCTAAGATATGAATACATACCTTCCACCTGTAAACAGTAATTACAATGTCTGAAAATAAGTGGCAAGTTAAGTCTAGGGCCCACTAAGAGATTCACATTATAACAGCACAGTTGCTTTCAGATAAAAAGAAATATAGCAATAACGATGCTCAGCTTGCCTTTCAACTGGGGGATTTGGTGCTAGCACCCACAAATGAGGAAAACCATTCCCCATTTTTCTTTTCTTTTTGGGGGGGGGCTGTGTTACTTCACTTAGCATAATGGCTTTGAGTTCCATCCATTTACCTGCAAAGTTCATGATGCCATGTTTTTTTTTTTTTTTTTTTTTTTTTTTTTTTCGAGACAGGGTCTTCCTGTAGTCCCAGCTGTCCTGTAACTCACTCTGTAGACCAGGCTGGACTTGAACTCACAAAGATCCGCCTGCCTCTGCCTCCAGAGTGCTAGGATTAAAGGTGTGTGCCACCATGCTCGGCGATGTCATCTTTCTTTACTGCTGCATAGAACTCCATTGTGTAGACATACCAAATTTTTGTTATCCACTCATCCGTTGAGGGGCATTTGGGTTGGTTCCAGCTCTTTGCTATTGTGAAGGGAGCTGCAATAAACATAGATGTGCTTGTATCTTTGTGGTAGGAGTGGTATGGCTGGATCAGGTGGTAGGCTCATGCCCACCAGCAGTGGATGAGTGTTTCCCTTTCCCCACAACCTCTCCACCTTTTGGTGTCTTTTGTTTTCTTGATCTTAGCCAGTCTTATTGGAGTGAGATGATATCTTAGAGTAGTTTTAATTTGCCTTTCCTTAATTATTAACGATGTTGAACACTTTTTAAGAAGTTTTTCAGCCATCTTTACTTCCTCACTGTTCTCACAGAAGTCTCTGTTCTGCTCTTTATCTTTTGAGTGAGTCATTTGTTTTCTTACTTCTTTGTTTCTTGAATCGTTTATATATTCTGGGTGTTAATGCTCTGTCAGATGTATCAGTGGTGAAGGTTTCCTCCCACTCTGGGTTTTTGCTTCACTTCCTTGATTGTTTCTTTTGCTGTACAGAAGCTTTTGAGTATGATGAGGTCCCACTTGTCAGCTGTTGTCCTTATTTGCTACATGACTGCTGTTTGATTTAGAAAGTTTTCTCCTATGCCTATGTCTAGGTTGCTACCAACATTTTCTTTGATCACTTTCAGAATTTCATGCTTCATGTTGAGGTCTTTGATCCACTTGGAGTTGATTTTTGTACAGGGCAAGAGGTAGGGGTTTAATTTTGTTCTTCTACAAATGGTGATCCAGTTTTGCCAGCACCATTTGCTGAAGATGCTATCTTTCCTCCATTGAGCTTTTTTGGCCCCTTTGTCAAATATGAGGTGGCTGAAATTGTATGAGCTCAAGTTTGGATCTTCAATTTTGTTCCATTGGTCAACAGGTCTGTTTTTGTGCCAGTACCAGGCTGTCTTTATGACTACAGCCTTGTAATACTCTGGTAAGGTGATCCCCACCTATTGCATTTTCTACTCAGGGTTGCTTTAGCTATTCAGGGTCCTTTGTTTTACCTTATAAATTTAAGGATTTTTTCCAAGTCTGTGAAGAAACTCATGGGGATTTTAATTGGGATTGCATTGAATCTGTGTTCTAGTTTATCTTCCATTGCTGTGACAAAACACTCTGACCAACACCAACTTGGGGAGGAAAGGGTTTATTCAGCTTACATTTCCTGGGTCACAGTTCATCACTTAGGAAGCCCAAGGCAGGAACTCAGGGCAGGAACCTGGAGGCAGGAGCTGAAGCACAGGCCATGGAGGAATGCTGTTCACTAGCTTGCTCCCCTGGCTCATGCCCAGCCTGCCTTCTTATAGGGTACACAACAACCTGCCCAGGATGGCACCACTCATTGTGGGCTGGGCCCTCCCACACTGCTCGACAATCAGACAATACTCCACAGATGTGGCCACAGGCCAATCCAATGGAGCCAATTCCCCAATTGAGGCTCCCTCAACCCAGGTGTGTCAAGTTGACACTAAAGCTATCCAGCACAATCTGTATATTAATTTGGGTAGAATGGACATTTTTACTATATTTTTCCAATCCATGAGCATGAGAAGTTTTTCCATCTTTGATGTCATCTTCAATATCCTTCTTCAGGGGTTTAAAATTTTTATTGTATAGATCTTTGGTGTTTTTGGTTAGGTTTGTTCCCAGGTCTTTTATTTTTTTGAGGCTATTGTGAGTGGGAAGGTCTCCTTATATTCCTTCTCCACTTGCTTATTGTTGGTGTAAAGAAAAGCTACTTTCTTTACACCAACTTTTTAAAAAAACCTATTTTCTAGGTTAATTTTGTATCCTGCCACTTTACTGAAACTCTTAATTGTTTCTAGGAGTTTTCTGGTGGAGTTTTTAGCATCCTTCAGGTAAACTATCATATCATCTGCAAAAAGGGATAAAAGAAGACTTCCTTTTTTCCAATTAGTACTCCTTTCACTTCCTTTTCTTGCCTTATTGCCCTAGGAAGCATTTCAAGCACTATATTGAAGAGGAGTGGTGATAAGGGGCAGCCTTGCCTGGTTCCTGCCTATAAGGGGAATCCTTCTAATTTTTCTCCATTTAGGATGATGTTGGCTGTGGGTTTATTGTATATGGCTTTGATTATATTGAGGAATGTTTCCTTCAGTCCAATTCCCTCTAGAACTTTAACCATGCAGGGATGCCAGATCTTGTCAAAGGCTTTTTCTGCATCAGTTGAGATGATCATGTGTGTTTTTTTGTCTTTTAGTCCACTTATGTGTTTTATGATATTCATCAATGTATGAATATTGATATTCATCGATTACATATGTTGAGCCATCCCTGCATCTCTGGTATGAATCCAACTTGATCATGATGGATGATCTTTTCATGTGGGTCTGTATGCTATTTGCAAGTATTTTGTTGAGAATTTTTGCATCTATGTTCATTAAGGAGATGGGTCTATAGTTCTCTTTTTTGGTGATGTCTTTGCTTGGTTTTGGTATTAGAGTGATGCAGCTTCACAGAAGGAATTTGGGAGATTTCTCTCTGTATCTTTCTGAATATTTTGAGTACTAATGGTTGTAAGACCTCTTTAAATGTTTTATAGAATTCTGATGTGAAAGCATCTGTGCCTGAGATATTTTTAGCTGTTTTTTTTTTTTTATTACATCTTCAATTTCCTTAAATGTTATTGGTCTGTTTAAATTGTTAATCTCTTCTTGATTCAGCTTTGTTGATTCCCAGGATTTCAGATATTCATCCATTTCTTAAGTTTTAAAATTTAGTAGAATATAGGTTTTTGAAGTATTCTCCTACACATGTCCTTAATCCCAGCACTTGGGAGACAGAGGCAGGCAGATCTCTGTGAGTTCAAGGCCAGCCTGTTATACAGAGTGAGTTCCAGGACAGCTGGGGCTATAGGGAAGACCCTGTTTCAAAAAGACCAAAAAATCCATTCTGGAGACTGGTCCTTTGATCTCTGATCTGTCCTGGAAGCAGATCCTTTGCTCTCTGATCCATCCTGGAGGTGGGTCCTTTGCTCTTTGATCTGTCCTGGAGGCAGGTCCTTTGCTCTCTGATCCATCCTGGAGGTGGGTCCTTTGCTCTCTGATCCATCCTGGAGGTGGGTCCTTTGCTCTCTGATCCATCCTGGAGGTGGGTCCTTTGCTCTCTGATCTGTCCTGGAGATAGGTCCTTTGCTCTCTGATCCATCCTGGAGGTGGGTTCTTTGGTCCTTTGCTTTTTGTCCCAGGAAGGATCAGAGAGCAAAGGACCCACCTCCAGGATTACCTCCAGAGAGATCTCATTGTGGGAGTCCTCTATAGGACTGATAGTGTTTGGTGGGGATTTCTTATTTGTTTTTCCCATGTTGTTGATTTTTCTTTGTGCTTTTGGCATGTGGATTTGATTCCTTTTGTTTGTAAACTGATGTGAAATTCGTGTTTCTTTTTGCGAAAAAAATAAATAAAAAAAAAGAAAAGACAAAAAAAGAAGAATGACGTATTCTCCTATGAATGAAGTATTCTCCAATGTTGGATCTTTTTTCTGTTGTGATGTTTCCCTTTTCATCACAAATGCTATTGATTTGGAGTTGCTCTTTCTTTGTTTAACTGGCTAGAGTCTGTCTATCTTTTCTTTCAAAGAACAAGTTTTGGATTTCATTGATTTTTTTGGTATTGTTTTCTTTGTTTCTATTTCATTGATTTCTGCTCTGATTTTTTTATTTCTTCCTGTATGTTGGGTTTTGGGTTCATTTATTGTTGTCTCTCAAGCATTTTTAGCTGCAGTGTTAGATCATTTATTTGTTCCTTCTGTTTTTTTTTTTTTTTTTTTTTTTTTTTTTTTTTTAATGTGGGCACTTAATGCTATGAATTTCCCTCTTAGGACTGCTTTTAGTGTATCCCAATTTTGGGCCCACCTGAGCATGTGCTGGCCTCCTGTAAGTCCCTGGGTGTGGCTGGGTGACTCTGCCCACACCGCTCACTTGAGAGGGGTGTGGTGTCCTACCTGGTCCCTGAGGCCCAGGCTGCTGGTGCTGGCTCTCTGCGCACTTTTCCGGCCCCCAGAAGGTAAGTCTTAATACCTGTTTTGACTCAAGGACAACTAAGAAAGAGTGTGTCTGTTGGAACTGTTAATTTTATCTTGAGTTCTGTGTAATGTTATCCACTTAAGTTTCTGGAAATGTTCATTTTAACTAAAGATATCCCTACATTTATTATGGCTTGCATTTCTTAAAAATCTGTGGATGGAAGCCAGTTTTGTTTGGGTTGATGTTAAGGATGTATTGTTGTGCAAAATATTTATTATTTGTTACTCAGTCAACCTTCTACCTGCTTTTGTATCTTTTTCTGTGTTAGGCACTGGGGATATGGAGATAGAGACAAGATTACCTTACCTTTCAAGGAGTTATAGCGTCATGGTATATATAGATATGTAAACACAAATATAATGTAGTCTGATTAGAACTCAAAGAGAAGGAAGTTTGGGGTTGGAAGAGCACTCAGGAAAGACTTGACAGACTGTAGGGTGAGATCAGGAGAGGTAGAAAGGGAGGTGGTGCTACGGGAAGGCTGCTACAAGTGAAGCCACAGAAACTGTGGGGAACAGAAATTAGCTAGTTAACTCATGGGGGAAGGGTTCCCAGCTTGGGGAAACTCACAGAGTGCCTTGCAGAAGTAGAGAGCAGGATGTTGAGCACCTGAACGTGAATAACATTTACATTTCATGGCACTTGGGCAAGACCATCAGATTAGCTGTGGTAAAACTTGGGGCATCTATTTGCTTTATAAAGAAGATAAAGATTTATTTCCCTGGAAGAAATGAGATTTATGAAGAATGACACATTACATATAAGAAAAAGGGAGTATTAAAAATGTCAGATTTAAAAAAAAAGAATGTCAGATTTGTACCTGAGGTGGTGCCTGAGAGAAGGAGACAGGGAAATTCAAGCTGGGAAAGCGTGGGGCAAGAGAGAACTGAGGGTTGAAGGTGTAACACCTAGTAATAGTCCAGTGGATGCCGAGACCTTCCAGCCCTGAGCACTTCCGTGGTGAGGGTGTAGCCTTTGGCAGCTCTTGTCCATCATCAGGAGGTAAAGCCAGTACTCAAGAGCTAGCGGTGGAGCACAGGAAGCTTCCGGAAGACAATCAGCAGTCAAGCCAAGGACAGGAGAGAGGAATCTCGAATTACTCTGAGATGGATTGGTCCTCTTTTCCTTTTTTCCTCTGGAGTACTAACTCTAGAGGAAACCAGGGCTACAATTTTGCATGTCTTCACTCTTATGTGAATCAGAGCTTCCTGGGTTGGCCGTGCTGCTAAAAAAGGTAATAATCCACCTAATTCAAACTCTTCCCACTATTTGACTAAAAGGTCCACAATTTTCTATGAGAATAAAATGTGGGGAAGTGTGCCTAACTCACACTGAGGTCATCATGTGAATTACTGTTTTAGATAGAAAATAAGATCAAAGTGGGAAAAGCTCAACGTAGCTGTGGAGAAATGCTTCTCTTAAATTTCTCCACATATAGTTGGGACTCTCAAATCCTAGACCTTCAAACTATGTGTGATTTACTCCAAAGCCATCATTTTCTATCAGCTACACCTGGATTAGTAATGTAAAAGGGTGTGTTTGTTTCTACTTGGCAGTAATGCAACAGTATTTAATGGTATTGATGAACTGTCCCCTCAGAGCCCCCACATTAAGCATTCAGGAACATTGATTCTGTGTATGGGTTAAACACAAATGGCACTCATTCAGCCAAAGAATGGACCTAAAGTCAAGTTGCCATAACAGAGAAAAACTGACTTAATTCTCTGCCTAGCTCTTTGCAGTGAGGAAATAGTATATTAGGTTAAAGAATTTTGATGACAACATTTCTTACACTGTATTCCCCTATACCATTGAAAACTGCAAATTTTAAGATATTTTGTAAGGGAACATGGGAGAAGATCCATTAAAATATTGGGGTTTGGTGAATAAACCAGCAGAAGAGATAGTGTTATTTTATCAGGCTTGAGTTTCAGCCAAAACCAGTTGATAGATTCTTTAGAAATTCTCCATTATCATCAGAGTATCCATTTGATAGTTCACCTGTCCAAAAAATCTACTGCTGGCTTCTTCCTTTCAAAGGAACACTAAGCTTTCTGACATGAAACATTCTTTATATAGAAAACATCATTAGAGAATTCCTGGTGAGGAGCCATATGCCCCATATGTGGATTTTTCCATTTTATTCCCCATTTACTGGTAGGACGTTCAGGCCTAATATTCCCAGGTACAACAGTCCTTTCACTAGAAGAGTGATGGACAAACAATTTGGGACTCTTCCCTGGCAACCAACATGATGATTCTATTCAGATCACATGTGTGCTTCAATTTCCCCATGTCTAAAACATACACATAGTAATTATTAGCAAAATATATAGTTGGTCCCTACCATGACCTATCAAGCATACTTTCCCCCCCAAAGTAAATTGTATTGTCCTCTCCAGGTCCCAGCCCACAGGAAGTCACTGTCACCACTTCAGGATGATGCTTACAAATTCTTATCTATTCATGTATCTATTTATCACTAGAAATGAATGACATCTTATTAACATAGCTCTCCAACATTGCTATACAAAAGGTCATCTAATTCTTTTTTTTTTTTTTATTTATGTGTATGAATGTACTGTCTGCATGTAGGTTTGTGCACCCGTGTCGTGCAATGCCGCGGAGGTCAGAAGAGGGTGTCAGATTCCCCTGGAACTGGAGTTCTCCTGGAGTTGGAGTTACAGAAGGTTCTTAGCCGCCATGTGGGTGCTGGGGCTCGAACCCGAGTCCTCTGCAAAAGCAGTCGGTGCTCTTAACCGCTAGGCCATCTCTCCAGCTCCATCTAATTCTTTTAAGTGAATGCTCAGGATCCCACAATGTGAGAAAACTAGAATTTTATTTAGTGATTCTTTGACTCACTGATATTTAACATGCTCTCAATATTTTGACATTAAGCAAAATGATGCTTCAAAGGACATTCTGATACATGTTCCCTGTGCATGTGGAAGAATTTCTGGCATAAATAATGAAAGTAGAGGGACTATATAAGGAACTAAGATTTCTAAATTTAATAGACATCGCTAATTAGTCTTCTAAAGAGGGGTGATCTCTTTGTGTTCTCTCAAACAGTCTGGTCATATATCCGATTCAGTTTTTTGTCAAAGTCCTTGTGTCTTGGGGTCCAGCACAGATTATCTGCCCCACGATGCTTCTCTTGATGCCTCTGATGGGTTGAAATCGCACCCTTCCCTCGGATTATCTGTTTCCAAACCTACTTGGATAATTATCCTACTGGTATTTTTATTGGCTGTAATTTCTTGAAGGCAGCAACTATTTTAGCTTCAGCAGTGGGCTTGTTATTTGTTATACATGAACTCGTTTAATGCAAACTTCTTCCCCCAAATCACAGATATTTCCTCATTACCTTGAGGGGCAGCCTGCAGAGTCTGACCCAGGACAGGCTCACTGGACATACATTCGGCAGACGTACAGGCCGAAAGGGTAAAGCTGTAGTTTGTGTATGGCTGGAGACCTAGAAAGAATAGACAGCAAAGCACATCTGAGAGGACCATTCATTAAAGTGCTGGAACTTAACATGCAAATTTGTCAAGACAGAACCCATAGCCTGGCACAGGCTGGGCAAGTGTTCCTTCAGCAATCCTTGGCCTTCAGAGCCCTTAAACACTGTTGAATCACAGCACTTCCTAAGCATTTATGTTGGTAGATATATCACTCGATTTATTGATAAAAATGAATGCTGTGCCTTAAAAGAGACTTTAAAATTCATGCAAGATTTACATAGGCCCCCCAGCATTCTCCCAGGTCCCCTATGCAAGGTCACTGGAAAAAACGGGCCAGTGTACACCACCAGTGAGTGCGCTCTATCTCCCTAGGAGTCCATTCCCTCTAGAAAGCTGTGGGCTTCTTCTAATTTATTTGAAAGTCCTTCTTTGCTTATATTGTGGTGAAATCTTTCTATTGTTTCCACTCTTAGGGACATAGAGAATAAATCCAATTTCTTTTCCACATGACAGTTCTTTAAATATTTTTAGACACTTATTAAATCTCTTCCCACACTAACCACCCCAGCTTCTATAAACCACTTCTTATGTGAAGAGAGGCAGAAAAAGTTCAAAAAGAAGGTTAGATTCAGCATTGTCTAGCCCCGAGCCATATTCATGTCATGTTAACACCAACCAACACCTTAAGAGAAAGCACTGTGTGTGTTCACCACGTGTATGCGTAGTGTGCCATGGCATACTCCGTGGATGCACTGATTTCATGTACATGCACAGATCAAGGATAATTCAATGAGGGTACAGTGATCACTTTGTTACTTTGTATGAGTAACAGAAAGCAGCACAGTAACCAACTACTCAATGAGTTCTCAGGGGGAAAAGGAATGACCTAATCTATTTATGACAGAAGTTGTATGTGGTTATATTTCACCACTCTGTGGCTGGCGACCTTGGACAGGTTCCCCAGCTTCTCTTTGCCTTGGTCTACTGATCTGTAAAATGGGGAATCACTACAGCATGTAGCTTATATGAGAAGATGAAATGGGGTGGCCTGTAGTATTTTATATTAGCAGGAGTAGCATTAAGACAGCAGCATTTGACAAGAAGTATATTTATGCTTACAAGGTCTTTCGTTCTTGGGAAAATTCAAACAATAGCAAAGCTTCTTTAAAACAATTTAAGAGAGGAGTTCTTAGTAAACATGCCAGTTTATTAAGCTAGGTTACAGCCTGAGTCCAGTGTGATGGTGTGCATTTTTCATGAACTTCTGGCTGTATTTTCACACATTTGCTCTTTTGGTGGAGTGATTCTTCCCCCAGCCATGTTCACGCCGCCACCCTGTCACTTCATGGAGATTTTTGCTCGAATACCACATTTAAAAAGATTTTGACCTCTCCAAATAACACACCTGTCCCTTTGTATCTCCTGAAACAATTTTCTTCTTGCACAGCCTTCCACATTCTGTGATGTTGTAGTGTGTTAGAGTCACAGTTCACTGCCTTTTTAGGATGTTGTCTCTGAAAGAGCCAGGACTTTGCTTTGGCTAATCCTATACCCTTCCAGCAGTGCTGGGTGCAAAAACCAGTGAACTGAAGGACTTAGCCAGTGGACTGGTTCAGCACAGGAGTGCTGGTCGGGGTTCTCCACTGAGGCAGTAACTAACACGCAGCTGAAGCTTCTCCAGCACTGGCTGCTTCAGGGCCTTTTGTGTTTTCTTCTGGATATAGTGATAACGTGCAGGTACTTATTTGATTATAATCTTCCATTTGGTCCCTAGGAAGGATTTACATAATTCGTATATTTACCTGATTTTTAGATGCAGAATGTGACTAAAGACGCAAGGCAGTCTCAAGTCACAAAGGTTTGCTAAAAGCTTATAGGAAAATGCTAAGATACTAAAGCGTAGAGCTCAATGAGAATGGAAGGTGCTGTCCAAGAATGAAAGCAGAGGTTGCTGGTGAGCCAGTCAACCTGGAATGTCTGCCTTTCTTTCCCACTGCTGGAGACCTGGTGTTAACCACTGGGAAACCATCTCTGCTGAATACCTCTCTTCCTAAGCCATTCCAGCATTTGCATTGTCAGAATGCAAATTCTCTGAGAGTAGGCAGTCTTTGAATGGCTTCCGGTGCAGTGTCCAATGTATGAGTTCAGTGTTAGTTAAATAACATTTGGAAAAGAGCAAGCCTGCAGTCCATATCATGAGCACTGTCATGGTGAGAGGCCAGGAGATTGCAGGCCTGTCCTTGGTACCATCTGACCAAGTAGCTCCTTCCTCAGCTTTCTGAGATATCTCCACCTATGGCATCTAGTTTACTTTGCTGGAGGATATTCTTAGGTTGTGGAATATTCATTAAATAATAAAATCAATGTACTTTGTGAGTAGACTACAAGTTATTTTTGTTGTTGTTGTTGTTGTTGTTGTTGTCTGAAAGCCAGTTGCACATATGGTAGTTGAAAGCGAAGAGATGTTTGTAGGCAGGTTATCCTCAAGAGTGTTTTTTTTTTCTGGAAAATTCTGACAAAAACAAAAGCCTTAATTCTCTTCTTTTGTGTTCCGGCTGGTCTGGTTTCATATATGTACTAACTGAAGAAAGCAATTTTTAGAAAGGATATTCATGAAAGACGTGAAAAGCCATCATCAGAGAGACATACCAAGATCTAGCAGAGGATGAGGTATTTGTAACACAGACAAAGGCTCAGAATAATATTCAAAGACAGAAGAAAGGAAATTATTATTTCCTGACAAATCTTTCCAAAGTAGTTTAAGTGACATCCTTTTTGCACAGTCTAGAACCCTGGAAAACAGTGTTCAAAGGTGTGCCGCGGGCTAGACAGTGAGTGTCTTAGGACTTGTTACAAGTGTTGAAATGGAAGAGATTTGTCCTGCAAAGCACGAAGCTGGGTTTGGTGGATAGACCATGTTCATACCGAAGTTACTACAGTAACAGAATGAAGGGGAGTAAGAATTTCAGCTTTGAACAGGAAACCTCAGTCTAGAAATTAGGAAGAGTTCTTCATGGACAAATCTAGAGGCATCCACATCAAAGGCATAACAAGGCCTGGTTTTTAAAATACACTACAAAGACCTAGACCCCCAAATAGTGTCTGGGATAAAACAGACACAGATCAATAGAACATAACAGACAGTCCAGAAACACACTAGTGCACCTGTAGTCAAGCAATTCTCATCTAACTACCAAAAACACACTGGAGAGAAAAAAAACTCTTTAATAAATGGTGTGAGGAAACTGGAGAGCATGCAGAATATTGAAACTGGATTCTTACAGAGGTATAGACACTGATACACTGGCTGTAAACTCAAAACCCAGGACATGAGCAAGGATGGAGGATGGAGCACCATCAAGATGAAAAGCATCAGCAAAGTGAAGAAAGCAGAATGGAGAAAACACCTGCTAAGTGTGCTCCCAACAGGCACTTGAGAGAGACAGAGCATACAAGGAGCTAAATATTCTCAATGACAAACAAGCAGCCCAATTCAAACTGGACAAATGCATTGAACAGAAACAGCTGCAAAGCAGAAATGGAAATGGGCAGCTGAAAACATGCTCAACATCATTAGCTACCAGGGAAACAAATCAAAGCTAGAGCAAGAGCAGATTACCAGTTAGAATGAGTAGGCTAAAAATCAAGAGCTGGGAGTGGTGGCACACACCTTTAATCCCAGCACTCCAGAAGCGGAGGCAGGAGCATCTCTGACAGTCAGAGGCCATCCTCGTCTACCAGGTTCCAGGCCAGTCAGGGGTACACAGTGAGATCATGTCTTTAAATAAATAAATAATAATGAAATAAATAACAAATACTGGTAAGGGTGCAGGGACAAAGGAATTCCCATACATTATGAGATCTTGTCTCCAAAGAAATAAATGAAAAAATAAAAGTAAAAAATAAATAATAAATATAAAAATAGAAAATACTGGTGAGGGTCTAGGGACAAAGGAATTCCCATATACTTTTGTTGGGAATGTAAATTGCTACAACCTCTGTGGTGGTTTGAATGAGTGTCACCCATAGGCTTTAAGTATTCAGACATTTGTCTCCAGTTGGTGGCACTGTTCTTGGAGGTCTTAGAAGGTGTGGCCATGCTAGAGGAAGTACGTTATTGGGGGCAGGCTTAGTGAGTTTAACAAGCCTCATGGTCTCCAGTCGCTGTCTCTGCTTCCTGTGCTCATTGCGAGATGTGACCCTTGGCATGCTGCTCCAGCTCCAGCCGCCATGCCTCCCGCCACAATGGACTCTAATTCCCTGGAACCATCAATCGTAGGCTCAAATAAACTCTTTCTTTTATAAGTTCCTTTGGTCATGGTGTTTTATCACAGCAACAGAAAAGTGACTAATACAACCTCTAAGGAGAAAAGAGATTGATGTATCATATAATCCAACTAGACACATACACATACACACATACACACACACAGGAGAGGGGGGAGTCAGTGTGTCCAAGAGACCTCTGTACTTGAATATTTATTGTTCACAGTCGCCAATATATGGAATCAACTTATTTGTGTATTGATGAGTGAATGCATAAAGAAAATATGTATATCTATACAATGGAATGTTATTCATCCATAAAGAAGAATGAACCCCCCCCCCATTTGAAACTAAAATAGACAAAACTAGAGAACATTGTTTGGTGAAATAAGCCAGGCACAGAAAGTTTGTAATGTGGTAGGGGTGGATAAAAGAGGCTGAATTTAGCCAGGCATTGTGGCACAAGCCTTTAATACTAACTAGCACTTGGGAGTGAGAGGCAGGCAAATTTCTGTGAGTTAGAGGCCAGCCTGAGCTACAAGGAGACCCTGTGCTAAAAGACCAAAAAAAAAAAAAAAAAAAAAAGAAAGGCTGAATTTCATTGGTGCACATTGCAGGCATGTCCTGAAATCTTACACAATACAACATGATTATATAAATTAACACATTAAAATAAAACAATGTAAATAAATTAAAATACTAGTACATATTGTACTGAGCTTTGGTAAATATAACATAGATCTGTGATATTCATAGAGTTTGTAAAAACAAAGTAAGTGAAACATTTGAGGAGAGGACAGCAAAGGACAGTCCCAGAAACCAGAGAGGGCAGCAAGGGACAGACCCAGAAACTAGAGAGGGCAGGGTGGAAGTCATGGAGAAACAAGCCAGGCAGAGGTGGGCCTCCACCTCCGTCCATCAAATTCTGAGCAGTTTGTGTTCCATGGTTTGTGTCTGTCCCTGAAATGCAGACAGGCTGGCCATTTTAAGGGTCGTATGAATTAAACAGTAGCAATGCACGGGGCTGTTTCAATGGTTGGCTGCCAGTGTGTGCCACGTAGCTTCACAGAGTCCATTCTTGAATCTTTTTACAGAAAAGCTCTAATTTTCCTTGAAGAAAGCAGTCTTAAGCATTCTTTTGTTGAGTCTGGTTTTGAGTTGATCCCACATCAGCTGGGGTGTGGACATAGATGTAGGCATGAACAGAACTCCATATTGTCCTTGCACGTTGGCTGCTCAGAATTGAGTGTATGACATCATGCAACTCACCAAAAGCTAGATCAGGGCTGTAACTTTTGTTTGAACTGCAGGGACTTCTTCTCTCATTACACAGAGTTTGGAAATGGAACTGAGTTCAGAAATGAAAATGAACCAACTGAATCTGGTACTTTGAATGAGTCATAACCAAAGTCAACATTTGCTATTTTACTTTCATGAACCAGCAAGTATCCATTTGTTAAATACTAGTAAACTCTACTAGTCTTAAAAATGATCAGCATTATATATCTACATATAGGGGCATGTTTATGTAAGCCCACACCTGCTACACAAGGGTTCCACAGTGGATGCTGTCACCTTCTTCAAGGTGATGTGGCTTTATGCAAGACAGAGTCAGAACTTATGGAAGTGAGATTTAGAAACAACATGATAACATTTTATATATATGAAGAGTTTTTCTTATATGTTGTACAAATGGGAGTTTTATTCCTGCTTTGGAAGCCAGAAAACTGAAGCTCAAAGAATTCAGTATCTGCATGTAAATGATTGGTCAGACTGAAGTCAGGACAAACTGAGGCTTTACCAGTAGGTATTGTGCTCCTGTACCACCTAAAGCCTACAGCCAAAGAAATTAAAGTGCATCAGTAATCGCCTTTTCCCCCTGATAACTGAACACTGCCACCACAGAGATATTAAAATGGCAGAAAACATTGCAGTGGCTCCTTTAGAAGACATTATTTTCATTGATAACTCTTACGTATGTGCTTTTCAGCTGTTCCTCAAATGAAAGAAATATGGTTAAAAGTTCAACCACAAGTTAGAAAAAATATCTCTAAAACGAAAAGGAAAGCAAGATTCAGTTTTATTTTTAGTGGTTGCTCTGTTTTTATTTATTTTTATTAATCTATTTTTTTTTTATTAATCACTCTATAAGAAATGTATTTTAGGGCCAGACATGGTAGTGCACGCCTTTAATCCCAGCACCAGAGACAGGGGCAGGTAGATCTCTATGGGACTGTATTAGTCACTTTTCTGTTGCTGTGATAAAACCACCATGACCAGGTGAACTTATAAAAGGAAGAGTTTATTTGAGCTTGTGATTGACGGTTTGAGTCCATTGTGGCGGGAGGCATGGCATCTGGAGCTGGAGCTGGAGCAGAAAGCCCAGGTTCTCATCTTGCAATAAGCACCATCAAGAGAGGAAGAGACTGGAGACCGCAAGGCTTGTTAAACTTACTAAGCCCGCCCCCAATGATGTACTTTCTCCAACATGGCCACACCTTCTAAGACCTCCAAGAACAGTGCCATCAACTGGAGACAAAATGTCTGAATACTTAAAGCCTATGGGGGGAACTATCATTCAAATCACCACAGGGACTGAGCCCCGCCTGTCCTACAGAACAAGTTCCAGGCCAGCTGGGGCTACAGAGAGAACCTGTCTCAAAAAATGTACTTTAGGAGAGCTGCAATTATATTCAAAGGAGCTGGTTATAAAAATCATGTAATTAGGGCTCAACGGGTGAAGGTGCTTGTGACCTTAGCTCCATCTCTGGGACCCACATGGTGGAGGAAGAGAACTGACACCAGTAGGCTGTCCTCTGGCTTCCACATGCACGCCACAGCTCACATGTGCCCACATTCCACATGTGCATAATTACCTAATAATAAATTTAATAAGTAAAAAATAAAATGACACAACATACTAGCGTTTATTAAGCATGCTGTCTTCTGTACCTTCCATGGGAGCAAAAACCAATTGGTGCTCCAGGAATGCCTAGTGTACATGCTATTATCTGTTCATTCCACAGATAATATACCGATCACAGAAAACTGGAAGAAGCTGAGCATCATCACAGACGTCAGAACTTGTACATTTAGAGTACACAAAATGGCCCAGAGCAGTTGGGTCGGACATGCTAGTACTATAACAAAAACAGTGACTCAGGTAGCTCAAAGCCCAGGGACATCTCCAGCAGTACAAAACCCGTGTGGGTATATGCCTCTTGCTCCTTTCATTTCAAGTGTTAGTGCTCAAGTCACTCACTGAGGCAGAAAGCTTAGCTGTTAGAAGCCCAGAGACTCCAGTTAGACCATTTGAGTTCTGATAGTTGCCAACCTATAAACCACAACCAAAGTTGAAATTTCTGCTTCCGTTTTCACACTTATAAACTGTGGGGCTGATGGTGGGAACTGCCTAATTGAGCTGCATGAAAGATTCTATGTAAGTACATCATTCTTAATAATATTTTAGGATTTGTATTTTTTCATGTGATTAAGAGGATTGGATCACTAATAGGCTGGGTTCAAATAATCTGTAAGTGCGGCATGAGGTATCATTGGGCATGGGTGATTTACATGCATGGAATGCCCTTTCCTATCTACGACTCAGTAAAACTCAATCAAATCCACACATTTCAATGGAATTTGCTGTCATTTTAAGTGAGCCCCTATTGGTAGTCCTTAAAATGAGATATATACGTGAGATATTAGCAACAGGCAATGAAAAGGGCAGGCCAATTGAAAACTACTCATGAATTGATCAGGACGAGAAGAGGGAAATAAAGAGATGTCTCAAAGGAACCATTTGGACTGTAACTTAATCCTGAAGTCGAAGAGGAGAAGGAGAAAAGAAAACGTCATTCAAGTGCTCAGTATTGAATTAGAAGAGTGGAGGAAAGCGGGTTCAGGGAGAAAAGGCAGGCATTCAAGAGCTCAGAATAGCAGAAGTGGCTGGGGCGAAAAATTCCCTGAATTTCCCCACAGGGAATCATGTTCTCTTGGAAAGGAAAGAGGCATCAAATAACTGGGCTCATCATAATCACACTTGTCTCTAATATTGCTTTCAAGAGTAAATGTGCACTCAAAAGAGACTGCAAAAAGTCTGCTGATGGTTCATAAAAATATGATTTGGCAAAGAAAACCCCTGCCAATGGTGGTTACATGTGATGCACACTACAAAGAACAGCTTGCTTCTAATTTTTATTCTCCAGATATATAGTCAGGAAAAGGCATTTTGTCCATTATAATTTCAATTGTAAGTTCTACTCCAAAGCACATGACCAATTATGCTGTGATGTTATCTGTTATTTTGTAAGGAATTTCCAAACAGTCCTAAACAATAGGCCTCTCAATGGGGAATGGGTTGGTTAGTTAGGGAAGTTCTGGTGTAAGGAGGCAACAGACAATAATAATGGCCATGTATTTCCTAAGAGCTTGAAGAAAGGATTTAGAAGGTTTTGTTACCCAGAAATGATAAGTGTTTGAGGAGACAGATAATGTTTACTCTGATGTGAACATTACACAATGCATATATGTAATGAAACATCACATAGTACCCCATAAATATGTATGGCTTATTTATTTTTGGTGGTACAGGAGATTTAGCCCAGAGCCTCTAGCATGCTAGGCAAGTGCTCTACAGTGAAGCTAAATCCTCAGCTATCTTTTGACTCTATATTGAGACAGAGTCTCAAATTCTGACACTATTCAAACACATAAAAACTAGGAGATTTGTAGACAGAAAGGGCTAGCTAGAGTCATTGAAAGAAAACCCAACTAGTCATCGCTCAGGCAATGGATCTTGGGATACCTGGAGTTTCAGAGGAGATGTTTTAGGCCATAGAAATTAGTGCCTAACAGCTGGTGACTGTGGGTCTTTATATTGTATCCAGTAGCAGGTTTAAAGAAAAGAGAAAATACATGGTTGATGACCTGCTAATTTCTTTTAACAAATAGGTACCAAGTTAATTTTCCTTAGATTTGGAAAAGCAGAAATGAAATTACTCTTCATGTTTATTTTTATAGATTTGATGCTCAGCGATCAGTAGTTGGAAAATATACATGGGAAATGCAGCCAGGCCTTTACTCAGGACTACAGGCTAGGCTGCTGATGGGCGCCAAGGACATGGTCACCACCACCATTTTCTTTGGCTCTGTTTCAAGGAAACAGGCTGTCCATAGTTCATGTAGCCAGAGATCAGGGTGGCTTCAGAGATGTGAGGGAGGTCTGCTCAGTCATTCCCCTGCAAGCCTGCACTCTTCGCTCAGTCATTCCCCTGCAAGCCTGCACTCTTCGCTCAGTCATTCTCCTGCAAGCCTGCACTCTTTGTTCAGTGCTCTCTTTCCACTCTCTGGAAATTCTTAACAATATTCGAACCAGGGGACCTGCAGTTTCACTTTGTAATGAGCCTGGCAAATTATGTAACCAGTTCTGCCTGAGACTTAGATATATTTGATTTTGACAGTGGAACTTCTGTCTACAATCAAAACAGATATAAATCTTTATGTACTGTAATTTTCTATTAAATATTTATTCATTGAAGAAATATTTGGGGGACTGTGGCTGTAGCTCAGGTGGCGGCGGGGAAGGTGTTGTACACCTCTAGTCTGCAGCCACAGCACTGGGGAGGTAGAGTCAGGAAGATCAGACATTCAAGTTCATCCTTGGCTTCATAGCAAACTTGAGGTCAGCTTGGACTACATAAGGCTCTGCCTCAGAAAGAGAAGGAAATATTTTTTCACATGTAGCTTTCTGTGATAGGAACACAAAGGCACACAGAGAGCACAAAGCTATTGTTTCTGTCCTTAAAAAGATTCTTCTACTAGATGAGAAATAGACAAAAGATAAGACATTTTAGTGAAATTATTTTTATTGTTTTTATGCGTATATATGATGTTTGTGTGTATAATGTATGTGTATGTATGCGTATTTATGTGTGCAATAATGTGTGTGTGCATGTGTTGAAGGCACACATGTAATGGTCAGAGGACAACTTGGGGTGTCCATCCTGCCCTTCTACTTGGTTTAAGATAGGGTCTGTGTTGTTCCCTGCTGTGTGCACCAAGCTAGCTGGCCTGTGAGCTTCTGGGAATTCCCCCATCTCTACCTCCTTTCTCTCAACAGGACTGTAGTCATATAACACTGCACCTTGCTTTAGGTGGGTTCTGGGGCTTCAAACATAGGTCCCCATGCTTTCTGGGCAAGCACTTCACCCATGGAGGCAGCTACCTAATCCAATAAAGTGTTACAAATACCAGTACAGTAGAGATAGTTTGGATCACATGATAAAGGTAAAATCTCATTACAAAGATTTCCCATATTCTGTTATATGGACATTCAAGCTATGTGTTCTCCTTTTCGAAGGTGATGTATAAGATCCTGATTTCAGTATAACATTAATATTCCACTTTCTGTTACAGACAGAATTGTTAGGCGTTGGGTTACCAAATACAAAGGGCTCTCAGTAACTTCTAAGATGGGAGAAGGCAGCAGATTCTTTCTTCTCTGCTAACTTAAAGGTGAGACACTCCCTCTGAGCCCAATGCAATAATGAGCAACTTGTGATTAATTATTTTGGAGACCAGTTTTGCAGATTTTAGAGACACACAGGCCCTTATCAGACCTACTGCTAAAGAAGATGAATTCATCCATTCGCTTTTCTCAGTGGGCTCAGCCTTTCAGCTAATCCTGTTACCCTCCATCCCTAAGCCACATTAGAAGGCTGGCCTATAAAGTCATGGTGACCCAAATCAAAATGAAGCCATAACTGACTCCAAATTGTTGTGTGTAGGAAGTGGATGTGTTTAGTCATAAACGATCTAGAAAGGTCTATTGACAAGCTGCCATGTGCTGTTTGCATTAGTGAATACGAGACGTAGTCGAAGGGAACTGCCGCCTCCTGGGCCCCACAGGGCTTGGTTGGGCAGATAGCAGAAAAATGCTTCAGTTTACTTAAAGCATTGATAACACCTCTAAATAATTAACCGAGGACTTCCTGTCTTCAATTACTTAATGCTTTTTTAACATCTTGAGAGGATTATAAGCAATTTATGGATTCCTCATGATGAGTGCACCAGCCACTATTCCCACAAAGCATTTACAGGATCATGTTTCTAAGGCTTTGAGGTAATTAAAAGTAAGCATAGAGACAATGATGCGGAGGCGAGGTGCTGCCTCTCCCTGCTGCCATCCCTGGACCTCGATTCTTCAGGCTCCAGAATGGCTAGCTAGCTTCATTAGTGCTCTGCTGCTCAGGGAGTCCTGAGGGTTTAGAAATGAATAGAACACCTAAACCCTTATTCCAAGGGCTCAGGCAGCTCTTTCAACAAACATCCAGATAGGCTGGGAAGTGCTTTGCATGATTTTTCTTCATGCCATGAACTCAGTCAAATACTCAGTGCATCATGGAAGGCTCCTCCTGTGTTGCACCTGGCCAGTCAGCAGTAGGATGATCACTGGAGGAATTCATCACACTGCGGACACCCTGGGTTTTGGTGCCTCCCTGCCTAGCACTTCTCCTCTGGAACTGAAATGGGAAGCTCTGAGCTTGGTAAAGTGTTGCTGATTGAAGGTTCACTTCCTCCTTTAACAAGGAACTCCTCCCTCCCCAGGGCTCTGTGGCCCAAGTGAAAAAGTTCTCTGAATGTATTTAAGACAGATGTGGTGATCAAGTGACTTCTAAAGCAGCATACACACACACACACACGCACACACACACACACATATACGTGCACACACAAACAGCATACACACATACATGCACACATACACACATACATACATAATACACACATACACACATACATACATAATACACACATATGCACACATACATACATACGCACACACACACACACACACACACATACACACCAAAAAACTACCATTCCTACCACCACCACCAAACTGAAATTAATTTTATTTTTTGGTCTTTTTTGAGACAGGGTCTCCCTGTAGCCCCAGCTGTCCTGGAACTCGCTCTGTAGACCAGGCTGGCCTTAACTCACAAAGATCCGCCTGCCTCTGCCTCCCAAGTGCTAGGATTAAAGGTGTGTGCTACCATGCCTGGCTTCTGAAATTAATTTTTAAGAAAGCATTTAAAAAAGGAAGGAAAAAAGAAGTGTCTTTTCTTCATGATTTTTGTAAAAGTTGAACTTATTATGTAGGGGAATTTTAAAATATTCATTCTAATGCGAGGATTTCTGGCACCAGTGTGTATGTATAAACTCCTCTTTGACATGAAAATATTGATTGACAATGACAAAGAAAGGAAGAATTGGAAGAGCAGAGGGATTTAAAGAAAGACCTTTGCAATTATTTTCTAACTGATGAGCCCATCCACCCTGTGGTTTATACATTAGAACTGAACTTGGCTGCTGACATGCAACTGCTGCTCTCCTGCACAAACCTATACAACTAGAAACAATTCAAAGCCAGTGCCAGCAAGGAAGGTAGACACTAGTGGGAGAAAGTTCTGAGTGTTTGTATCTCAGTCCATCCTGAAGCCAATCTGAACTGGTACTGGACCCTAAGTGGCTTAATCTGCCTTCTGATTCTCAGTCTACTGTTAGTCCACTGTTTACTCCCAGTGTTCACGATGGTCACTGTCCCATGTCAGTAGCCCCTTGCTGCTGAGAGATCCTAGAGGCCACATCGTAATTAAATTAATTAGCTGTGCTTTTAGTTTTATGTATGTATATATGTGTGTGGCGTGTGGTGTGTGTGGTGGTGGTGGTGTGTACACGTGTGATGGAGACAGCAAATTCTGTGAACACTCTCAAGTAAGTTTGTTTTAACAACACCCCTGACTCATGGAGTTGTGATGAGAAGCAATGAATCAGGGTGCAAACACGTTTTTCAGATGATAAAGCCATATATAGAGACAAAGCTGTGCTTCTTCCCTTCAAGTGAAATGAGATTAAGAAGCCACTTCCATCCTTTGGCCCGATGAAAGCATTCCCTATTGCTGTCACTGCTGGGTTAGCCAGGACTTGGGTATGATGTGCAGATGTGCAGACATATATTAAGCATCTGTGGTGGTTTGAATGAGAATGACCCCCATAGGCTTCAAGTATTCAGACATTTTGTCCCCAGTTGGTGGTGCTATTTTGGGAGGTCTTAGAAGGTATGGCCACGCTGGAGGAAGTATGTCACTGGGTGGGGGGGGGGGACTTACTGAATTCAACAAGCCTTGCAGGCTTCATTCAGTTGCTCTCTCTTGACTTCCTGTGCTCATTGGAAAATGTGAACCTTGGCTTTCTACTCCAATCCCTGCCACCAAGCCTCCCACCACAATGGACTCCAATTCCCTGGAAACGTCAATCATAAGCTCAAATAAACTCTTCCTTTTATAAGTTCCCTTGGTCATAGTGGTTTTATCACAGCAACAGAAAAGTGACTAATACAGCATCTTTCCAGGGCTTGTGGTATTTTTTTTTTAAAGCCCTTGGAGATTGTGTTAATAGATGCTTGCTTAGATGGGAGAAAATGATGGAATTTAAGAAGAAAACACTACAAAGTTATGTTTCCACTGATGCAGCATAAATTCCGTGTCCTGAAATCCAGCCCTATCTTTCTTAGCCTTTTTTGTTTTTCTGGAAGTTCTGTTATCCTGTGACCCACACTCTTCAGGGCACAGAGCCCAGTGGAGAAAGATCATTGGTTCCATAGATCTTAGAAGGGGCTGGATGAACCATACAAGAAAACTTAAGTTTCTAAAATTTTCTTTTTTTTAAATTTTATTTATTTTTTATGTGTATGAATGTACTGTCTGCATGTAGGTTTGTGCACCCATGTCGTGCAATGCCATGGAGGTCAGAAGAGGGTGTCAGATTCCCCTGGAACTGGAGTTAAAGATGGTTCTCAGCTGCCATGTGGGTGCTGGGGATTGAACCTGGGTCCTCTGCAAGAGCAGTCGGCACTCTTAACTGCTAAGCCGTCTCTCCAGCCCCTCTAAAATTTTCAATATAATCTCAGAATCTAAATTCACGCATGACTCAGTGAAAACCTCATTAATGAATCAATGTGCCTAAGTCTTTCAAAGTATTCTTAATAGAACAGAGGTAATAATTCTGTCTACTTTCTTAGGCCTGAGATGAGTGTTGAATTAGTGCAGGCCAAGTGTTTAGGATACTATTTGGTACGTATTAAGTCATCTATTGCCTCCAAATTCAATCAGCTCCTGATGATCTAAGGCTGAGGCTATGTGTTTGTAGCATACTACTGACAGATGGTGAGGACTCTGCTCTTTTTTACTTATTATTTTAATTTTATGTGTATGAGTGTTATTGCCTGCACATGTGTAAGTGCACCGGTGTTGTGCAATGCCAGTGGAGGTCAGAAGAAGGTGTTGGGTTTCCTGGAACTGGAGTTACGGATGGTTGTTAGCCACTATGTAGGTGCTGGGAATTGAACCCAGGTTCTTGGTAAGAGTAGCCAGTGCTCCTATTCTCTCCAGCCCCCAGGACCCAGGACCCTGCTATTTTGTGGCAATCAGATCGCCACTCTCTTAGAAAGTACGCCTGTGGGGGGGGGGAGGGGACAACACCCCAAACTCACCAATTCTCAACTATTAAGGCATGTGAAGGGTACGATTGAAGTAAAACAAGGGGATATTTTGCTGTGCTGGAGAAGCTATTGGGGACTAAAATTCAGAAAATACATCTTTCTTTTTCAAAAGAAACAGTCAAGCTAAATGTGCCCATTATTATTATACCCACTATGAGTGATGACCTAACAATACTAGTGCACTGTACTATTATGTTAAAACTAATTATGACAAGGTTTTAACACATAATAAAATACAGTCAGAGTCACTATTAATTAACAGAAATAATAACAAATAGTTCCAACCAGTCAACTGTCAACGAGCTGGGTATTAATTATTCACTTCGGAGCCGCTAGATAGTTTGTCTTCGGCTCTCGGTCCTTCCTTGACTGTCCTGCCCCATTATCTCCAAATATATCTTTGGGGAATGAAAATACATTATACTGTTTGTTTGGGAAAAAAAAGTTAGTTCTGATTCAAACCCCCTCCACATATTGCATATCAAAGCCAAATGTAAACTATTTCTGAAGTTATCTGCTGTTGTGGCTTATTGCTGCCAGTGTGGGTTCTTCTATTAGCATGGATAAGTGGGACCTGACCATATGTCAAGGGAACATGTCCTTTCGAAGTGACCTCATACATCAAACACACACCCCTGGGAGACTCACCCCCCACCTCAGATGCAATGACAGCCTCTTCCAGTAGGTTTCCTGTTTTGTCACCTGTGACCGTATGCTGCCTCCTGTCACTTGTGTCACTGTAGATGAACCCGTTCCCATTTAGCCGGAGCTGGTATTCTTTAATGATACCGTTTGGTTTCTCAGGGACACTCCAGCTCAGCTGCAGAGTCTTTGTGCTCTGGGCTATTATGCATGGTGGTGGGACACTCTCCGGGACACCTCTGGTGGTATCAGCAACTACCTGTGAGCAGGGGAATTAAATAGCAATTTATTGTCATCGTCTACTAGGAATCCTGATCAATGAAAATGTCACTTTTGCTTTAGAGTGTTGCTGTCGGGCCTGCCATATCATTAGCAAGGGCTTGGAGGAGCAGTTCCCTCCCTTCTTTTTATTCTTTCCCTATTTAAACAATGAAATCTGACCTTGAATACATTACATAAGTCTCCAGCTATCATTTATCACAACAGGTTCAACAACAATTTTGAAGGCAGAGTGCAGCCCCCCGTTTAAACAAGTACAACCCGCCTGGCAGACTGTCTTCCTAGAGAACTCTCTTCCATATGGCTCTTCAGTGTCTTTGCATTTTAACAGCCTGATTTCGTACAAGTTAAGCACCAGTAAATATGGAACAAAACCTGCATCTGAACTTGCTTGCACAGAACACGCTTTAAGCAGCATAAATGGGCAGACTTTCCTGTGTTCTTCCCCTGACCCCCAAGAGGACTGTGGGCCATCTGCAGCACTGTGCTTGCAACAGAACCAAGTGAGAAGAAAAAGCAAAAAGTTCTTGGGTCAAGGATGTCAAAATAGAATTTTGGATAAAACCTTGCTGCTTTTGTTGTTTTTATTTCCACAGAATTAATTATTTCCACTCTGATTTAACTTTAAAAATTATTTATTTTTATTTTATATGGATGAGTGTTTTGCCTGCAACAGTGTAAATGCGCTCACTGGTGTTGTGTAATGCCAATGGAGGCCAGAGAGCGCTTGAGTTTGAGTTACTGACAGTTGTTTGCCACCATGTGGGTGTTGTGCACCTAACTCTGGTTCTCTACAAGAACAGCCAATGTTCCTAACTACTGAGCCATCTCTCCAGCCCCCTGATTTCACTTTTTAACCAATTGTTTGGGCATCTGGTAGGCACTGGCCTTGTTATTCAAAAAGCATGGTTCAGGGACCACTCGGACCATAACTTTTGATTGGACCAATCAGCCACCATCTGTCCACATGTAGAGGCTCAGAGCTGTCACTGGGGATCTGTTGAGCAAACATGTGGACGGTAGCTGGTTGGTCTGATGCACTGTACTGTGTGGTTCTGATAAGCGTGTGGAGACACTGTTCAAGTCCTAAGTGTATGGAGAGAGAGTAGCACTGTCTGTCTGCACTGATTCCCAGGCTTCTGGGAACCAGCTCTTTATACCTTTCCCCTTCATTTTGCTCCTTCCTTGAGGGCTTTATTCTTCACATTGTGGCATCTTTGTCATTCATCTCTGGTGTCTGCTTTTGTCTCTTAAGTCCTGATGATCACATCTACACTTACTGCTTTCACTTCTTTCTAGAAAACGCCAGTCACTTAGTCTAGTATCTGACTAGACATTTTCACTTAAAATGGAAAATGGTGTCTGTCTCCACCACCTGCTACTTGCTTCTGCTCTTTAGTTTTGAAAATTTAGAGATAATCATTTTTTTTTTTTTAGCATTTTTGTCTAACTTGCCCCATGTCTGCCAGATCCGTGGTCATCTGAACCCATAATCTTGAAAGTACATATGATTCTGACCTTTATTCCTCTCAGGAGTGTCTGACCTTCTGACATCGTGACTGACACTGCCATCTGCACTGTTCATACTTGAGAACCACAAAGTCAAGTCTCAAAAATGGCCTAAAAGGGCTAGAGAGATGGCTCAGTGGTTAAGAAAACTTGTTGTTCTTCCAGAGGACCTGGGTTTGATTCCTAGCACCCACAAGGTGGCTAACAACTATCTGTAACTGTAGTTTCAGGGGGTCTAACACCCTCTTCTGGCTTTTGTAAGCATTGCACACATGTGGGGCACTTACATACAAACTCTCATACCCATAAAATAAAAATAACAAGATATTTTTTTTAATTGCAAAAAATATTGTAATGTTTTAAATAATTTACAACTTAGTTCTGGGACACATTCATAAATACCCTGGAGTATACGATTGTGGGTTGATCATACCTGCTTGTTCTATACAGAGTTAATATCAGATCCTGTACACTCTGTCACCTGCTTTTTCTATACAGAGTCAACATCAGATCCTGTACACTCTATCACCTGCTTGTTCTATACAGAGTCAACATCAGATCCTGTACTCTAGCACCTGCTTGTTCTATACAGAGTCAACATCAGATCCTGTACTCTAGCACCTGCTTGTTCTATACAGAGTCAATGTCAGATCCTGTACACTCTATCACCTGCTTGTTCTATACAGAGTCAACATCAGATCCTGTACTCTAGCACCTGCTTGTTCTGTAGAGAGTCAACATCAGATCCTGTACTCTGGCACCTGCTTGTTCTGTATAGAGTTAACATCAGATCCTGTACACCATCACCTGCATTCTGCTTTACCTTTCTTTTCTTTTAGTGAGACAGGGCATCATGTACCCTAGGCTGGCCTCAAACTTGCTATGTTGCTTTGAACTCCTGATTCTTCTGCTTTCACCTCCAGAGTGGTGGGATCAGAGACATGAACTACTGTGCTTATGCCCTACTGGGAGTCAAACCCAGAGCTTGGTGCATGCTGCACAAGTACTCTGCCATCTGAGCAACATGACCAGCTCCAGTCTGCTTCTCTTATATTCTGCATTCTGAGTCCATGTGCCTGAGCTTGGGCTTTCGTATTCTTTGTCAAGGCTACTACAGAAGTGCTGGGGTCATTTATTTTATGTTCCAGGCTCTTTTGTCCATTCCTGTTTATTAAGAGGAAATAGTTTTTGATGACATGATGTTCAAGCGCAAATTCTTATCAACTAAGGAGCAGTTTGGGGCCTTTTATGGATTTGTAGAATATTGTTATTCTTTTTCTTCTGTTGCTATAGCAGAGTATCCATGACTGAGAAACATAAAGAAAAGAGTTTTCTATTTTTGGTTCACTCTTCTTGAAGCTGGGAAGATAAAGCCTGGGGTGGTCACATAGGGCTGGAGACTGTTGTAAGACAGAAAGGCAAGTTGGCTGCGTGAAAATGAAAGAACGTGAAATGCAGCCTTAGAACTGCAGGTTTTATGGTAATTGGTCTAGATCTGAGTGTGAGACTTCGCTTTGTTGGGAAAAGAGAGCATTAGTCCCCGTGTTGGACAGACCCTGTGTGATGGGTCTCCTCTCAAAGGAGTCCCTGTGTTGGGAAGACCCTTTGTGATGGGTCTCCTCTCAAAGGAGTCCCTGTGTTGGGAAGACCCTTTGTGATTGGTCTCCTCTCAAAGGAGTACCCGTGTTGGGCAGACCCTTTGTGATGGGTCTCCTCTCAAAGGAGTCCCTGTGTTGGGCAGACCCTTTCTGATGGGTCTCCTCTCAAAGGAGTCCCTGCGTTGGGCAGACCCTTTGTGATTGGTCTCCTCTCAAAGGCCCCACTACCAGTCAACACTGGCTCTTGGTTTCTTTCAGAACCAGAATGGATTTTCTCTGTACCCTTTCAGTGGCACATTGGTGAGCCCATATGAATTGCGCCCATGAGAGTCTTAAGACCTGACACTGATGTTCACTATGAATGAGAGTGTTCCTTGCATTGAGACCAGGCTTCATCAAGAGACTGGCTGGGAGAATATCATAGGAAGCCATAGGAACCCCCCCCCAAAATTAATGGGGGGAAGAGTATGAAAGAGTCATTGATTTTGGTTCAAGATTTTGTTTGTTCAGTATCAGTAAAATATTGATATTTGGCTAAATCTCTTTGACAAAGATCTGTCTGTTCCTTGTCTGTTCTGATTCTGTTCTGTCTGTCTGTTCTGATCTCCACACCTATTGAAGGGAACACACAGACTCTCTACCTTGTGCCACTTGGAGGGAGATGTTGTTTTATGTTGTTGGAAAAATCACAACCAGGATGTTTGTACAGCCCTGGTCCTGGACCCTTCTCCCCTCTGAGGAAGAATTCCTCCTACTTACCTCAGTACTGGATGCACAGCCTGCAAGGGTATAAGCTTTCAGCTGGTATGAATATTCCTGGAATGGCTGAATGCCCTCTGTATCAGTGAAATTCAGAGATGATCCCCGAAAGCTTCCAATTCCATCTCGAAGAAGAATATAGTAGACAATAGGTCCTGGCAGATAGAGAAAAATGCTGTTTGTGTGTTGGGCCATTTTAACTGTTTGCAGACAACGTATATGTCATATAATTTTATGAATTACATTTGTATATTTTTGAGTGTGTGTGTGTGTGTGTGTATACATGCATGACACAACTTATATGTGGTGGTTGGAGGACATTGTTTGAGTTGGTTTTCTCCTTCCACTATGTGGGTCCCAGGTTGTCAACCTTGGTAGCAAGCACCTTTAACTGCTAAGCCACCTAACCAGCCCTGTCATCCAATTCTTAAAGAAATGGGATATTGTTGCCTTTTGATTTTAACATATTTTGTTTCTATGGCCAATAACTATGTTGTTATACTGCCATGGAGGAGGATAGATTCTAGTTTTTTCTTTGAGAAAGGGTCTCCCTGTAGCCCCAGCTAGCGTGGAACTCACTATGGAAACCAGATTGGCCTCTCTCTCATAGAGATCCTCTTGCTTCTGCCTCCTGAGTGCTCAGATTAAAGGTGTGCATCACCTTGCCCAGCTTAGAATACCTATTCTTTTCTATAATTTATTTATTTTTATTTTATGCATATGAGTATATTGCCTTCATTTACATAAGTACACTTTGTCTTGCAGTGCCCCAGAGGTCAGAAAAGGACATCTCCCCTGGAACTGGACAGTTGTTAGCCACCATGTAGGTGCAGGGAACTGAACTTGGGTCCTCTGCAAAGAGCAGCCAGTGCTCTGAGCTGCTGGGCCATCTCTCTAGCCCCAGAAGACAGATTATTTTTTAATCTTTTTTAAAATTTTATTTATTTTTTATGTGTATGAATGTTTTGTCTGCATGTAGGTCTGTGCACCCGTGTCATGAAAGGCCGCGGAGATCAGAAGAAGGTGTTGGATTCCCCTGGAACTGGTGTTAAAGACAGTTCTCAGCTGCCATGTGGGTGCTGGGGATGGAACCTGGGTCCTCTGCCAGAGCAGTCAGTGCTCTTAACCACTAGGCCATCTCTCCAGCCCAGAAGATAGATTCTTAGTATCTACAATCAGAGTCATATCTACTTCCACACATTTTTAAAAGGATTTACTTCCCTAAATATGTTCTGCTTAGTTTAAAGCAGCTCAGATACCAGCTAGGATTCAGGAGCTTTTAATTATTATAATTATTATAATTATTATTTATATTTTAGCTACAAATGTACAGGGCTGTAGGACAGGGAGAGTGCTGAGCTAACATACAAGGATTCTTATTAGGAGAAAATACTTCTTTTTTTATTAATTTTATTTATTTCTGTATGTGTATGAATGTACTGTCTGCATGCAAGTTTGTGCACCCGTGTCATGCAATGCCGCGGAGGTTAGAAGAGGGTGTCGGATTCCCCTGGAACTGGAGTTCTCTTGGAATTGGAGTTTCAGACAGTTCTTGGCCGGCTGCCATGTGAGTGCTGGGGATCTAACTCGGGTCCTCTTTAAGAGCGGTCGACGCTCTTAACTGCTAGGCCATCTCTCTAGCCCCAAGAGAAAATACTTCTTAAGAGTGCTAATATCTACTACACTCATCTTTATATTTCAAGTACTTAGGGAATTAGGTAATTTCTATCTTAAAAGTATCTTAGCACCATTTGGTTGCATGGGTTTTTTCCAGTTTAAAAAAATGGCATCTTCACGTTGGCCCAGTTCAGTCCACGAAGGGGGCCTGACCCCTCGAGGTACATCTTCTTTTGTGTTGGCTATGACAGTCTGACTGAATCCTCTCCAGTAGTTGTTCCACACAGAAACTCTGCATTCATACATAGTGTTGGACTTGAGGTTTCCATCTGTAAAGACAGAGAGCAGGCTTTGAGGGTTTCTTGTTTTTAGTAATAACATTGCAAATTAAAGTCAAATTCATTTTAAATTTATTTTCTATTTTTGTTTGTTTGTGTGTGTGTGTGTGTGTAAGTGCTCACAGAGGCCAGAAGAGTGTGTCCAATCCTGTGGAACTGAAGTTACAGGTGGTTGTGAGCTGTCTAATGTGGGTGCTGGGAACCCAATTTGGATCCTCTGGAAGATCAGTACATGCTCTTAACCACTGAGCCATATCTCAAGCCCCCTAAAGCAGAATATCTTTACTTAAAGCAATAAATGCTTAATTATTTCATTTATTTGTATATAAATAAAAATTTAATGTCTATTTTATAAAGCTATAAAATTTAAGTCTTTACTAGATGTGTGGAGATATGAATCACACAGCAAAGAATTTCACCATTTCCAAAGAGAAAAATATGTGTAAGGAAAGAATCAAAGGGCTGAGTGGATGGCTCAGATCATAAAGTGCTCTCTGTGTAAGCATGAAGATCCGAGCTCCATCTGCAGAGCCCATGTAAAGAGTCAGGCTCAGCCGTGCATGCCTCTGATCCCAGCACTGGGGGTGGGGAAGAGAAGATGGAGACAGGTAGATCTCAGGAGAGCATTGGTCAGCCAGTGGGGCTGAATTGGTGACCTTCAAGTCCAGAGGAGGCCCCCATCTCAAATGGTAAGGTGGACAAAGGTTGAGAGAGAAAGCCACCATTGTCTGCTGGCCTCCATGTGCACGGTCACACATGTGTACACGCGTACATGTCAGACACATCAGAAAAAGAATTAGATCAGTGGAAGATTAAATTGAATGCTTCGATCATTAAACTGGGCAGGGGAATAGTGGGTAGAGAGGAGAGTGGATTTAAATGTCATCAAACTATATTGCGTGAACATCACAACATCATAAAAGTTCAATACAAATGCCCCCCAAATAAAAAAGTTCATGTAGCCCTTTATATCTGGATGAGATAAATTTGCAAACATTATTTTCTAGTTTAATTATTATAAACCTTGCCAATTATGACCTCTTAATTCTTTGTTAACATTACTGTTTCTTGGTTAACATTACTTCATTAAAATAAATTATAATATATTTGCATGAGACACAGGACCTGAAATTTAGCTTCTGATGGCTCTGTGCTGTGTCAGTAAATAAAGCCAAACACAGCTGCGTGGTCAATGTCGTTTCCATTTTTACTCAAACCAGAACTGAAACCCAAAGGTTGAACAAGCAACACATTAGAACAATGAGACCCTACCCACTGAGCATTTTGATCTGCAAAAGTTTTGTTAGACAATGAACCATGAGATTCTGCGATGTCCCCAAAGTCTTAGTTACATGTTAAGTTTAATAGCTTCAAAAGTATAAATTCTACAACTTTATAAAAGTTATCTGACAGTTTAGTTACTTAAATGTATTTTCCACTTGTTGAATTTTGTAAACTTTAATCTTCCTTTTTCTTCCTTTCCATGTTCTGGTTTCTGAGTGATTCTTTGTCAGACTGAGGGACAGGGAAGATGTCTCTGCCTGGCCACCTGCTCTACCTCCATTGGTTGTTGGGTTAATTTGATCCATTTCCTTGCATGACTTAAGCTACATTCTCATCTGTCTCTCCAACCATAAATTCTGTTCTGACTATTTTACAGATTTAATAGAAAATGAAATACAGCAAGTTATGTGGCAAAATGTCACCGATGTAAAGGGTTAGCATTACAGTTTGGACCTGGATATCCTTCAAAGCCATGGTGGTGAAGGCTTGGTCCACAGTCTCTGGGGTTATTGGGAGGCGGTGGTATCATGAGGAGGTGGGGCTTAGTGAGAGGAAATTAGGACATTACACGCCTGCCTCTGAAGGAGGCATTGGAAAGTCAGTTTCTTACTCTGTTTGCTTCCTGGCTATTGATTGGGGAGCAGATTCCTCCATGGCATATTATTCCATCCAAAATATATGGTCTTACCACAGAGCCATGCCACTGATGGCAGAGTGTCACCTCCTAAACCATGAGCCCAAACAAGCCCTGCAAGCTATTTTTTTTTTTTTTTTTTTTTGGTCTTTTCGAGACAGGGTCTCCCTGTATTCCCAGCTGTCCTGGAACTCACTCTGTAGACCAGGCTGGCCTTGAACTCACAAACATCCACCTGCCTCTGCCTCCCAAGTGATTTTTTTTTAGGTGTTTGTTGTAATATTGGAAAATTGATTAAAGCAATGATCTTCTGTCTGCATTTTCTCTGGTAGGAGCAGCTCTTGCTCTCCACTGGCGGCCACCAGCATGTGTCCCCCATGTCCCTCTACCCGTTTCTTTTCCTCCTGCTGTCACAGTTTTCTTGGCAGCTTGGTGTAGTCCCATGATTCTGACATCACCAACTAGTCAAATGAAAATGGGCAATTATTTTTTGGTGGGCGAGGCTGGGTAGGACAGGGACTCATTATTTATTTATTTATTTATTTATTTATTTATTTATTTATGGTATTTTTGAGACAGAGTCTCCCTTTAGTCCCAGCTGTCCTGGAGCTCGCTCTGTAGACCAGGCTGGCCTTGAACTCACAGAGATCCGCCTACCTCTGCCTCCCAAGTGCTGGGATTAAAGGCACACGCTCATTATTTAGCCTAGCCTGGAAATTCTTCACTGTCCAGATTAGCCTCAAACTTGTAATCCTCCTGTGTTGGCTTCCAGGATGCTGAGCTCATGTGCGTATACCACCACACCTGGCTTCTGCATCACTTTAAAGCCAGGACATCTCCTACCTGTCTCCTGCGGACGGGCTCATCCAGGTTGCTGCAGGAAGCAGGCTGTCACATGTGCTGGTGTTGCTCCTGAACCACCCTGAGCACCTGTACTGAGATACTGCTGTTTTTCAGCACAGTGCACTTTCTGTTGGTCCTGAGCTTGGAAAATTCTCTGCCTTGTCTTCCGTTACTCAAACCCATGGGTTTCAACTTGTTTTGAGTTCTCCACTCAGGCACTGAGTCTTCCCTAGCCTCTCTGATATAGACTGCCTTTCCCTGCAACACTTCTCAAACCATCAGATGGTCAGGATGTTTACTTCAGTCTTAGCGCTGACACGCATGCTCTTTCTTACATTACCCTGTCCCAAATCACCCAAGCAGATGCTTCAGATAGGCTGCAAGTCCGTGATGGAAATGCTTGCTTGTCTGTAGTTGCTGGTTTAATTGCTGGATATTAGTGGGTGTGATACAAACAAATATATTTATTAGAGTAAATATAAATGGTATGTGTGTGTGCTGTTAGTTTCTTAAAACATGTTTTGATAAATAAATGACCACAGGAATGAATGAGTGTTGGTCAGTGCCAGTGGTGGCCGATTTCAATTTTAAATCTCTAAATCACTCTAATTTATGGTCTCAGTAGAACAGTCATTGCACCATTTGGGTGCTTAACAATTTTCATGAAAAAGCAAGGTCGGATCAGAGATCTCCCAAGACCACCTGAAGCACAGATAGGTAGGAGCTGGGTGCTTCAGCAGGGTGGATTGTTCTTTGATTTAATATAGTGGTCTTTGGCTTGGTTGGCTTCTGTGGCTGTGGGGGCAGAGTTATCCTCCCAGCTGGTATAAAAGGTGGGTTTGTGTGACTCTTGAGATCGGAGATCTCCCAAGAGCACCTGAAGCACAGGTACCAGGGCTCGGGCTAAAGAGCACCCCCCCCCCAACTGGGATTACTGAAGGAAGGAGTGTCCAACTGGATTCTTTGGATAACCTTCAGAACAGAAAGGGACGGAGTGAGTTGGACTTCCAATAGAAAGCCTAAAGCTCAGAGAATAGAGAAGTCAATACTCCATAAGCAAGGAGTAAAGGAAAAAAAAAATCAATCAAACAAACAACGAAGGCAACTGAAGGAAGCAAGCAAAGCAAGCGTTCAACACAGTGAAGAGGCATTTGGGACTCACATTGGAATACAGGGAAGGAGAAGCCCATATGCCAGGGACACGAAGAAGAGACAACATGGGAAAGATCCAGGATAATTCCACACCAAGCTCTACCAACCCTTTGGAAGAGTTCTGCAGTGGGATCCCCCTGAGGATAGCCCAGGACACAGATATCAGAAGTACAATTGTGAACATACTTAAAGAAATGCAAGGTTATAAAGA